>CM075941.1:53576567-53750377 GCA_038030265.1 Corythucha ciliata | reverse complement strand
ACCGGAAAAGTCTCCTCAAACCCGGTGTTGAACGAAGGTACAAAACACGTTTTTTTGACGATTTTACACTCGTTTTAAATCGTAATTTTTCTTTAAATTGTCAGATCTGAGTTGTTTTGCCGAGTCAAGTACTGTAACACTTTACCAGACATACCGTTCGACCCCAAGTTTATCACTTACCCTTTCGTCTCAACAAGGTAAACATTGGTGTGGGGGGAGGGGGGGATGCTTTCTAAATAACGTTCTGGTGTGTAAATCGTGGTTATTTAAAAGGTTCATCCAGTACAATCCAACGTCTCTCGAACGAAACTACAAATATGAAGTCCTCACGGAGCATGATTTGGGCGTTACGATTGATCTCATCAACAAGGATTTGTACACGCCAGATTTTAACGCTCAACTGGACCCAGCCGATGAGAAACTTCTCGAAGAAGACATTCTCGCTCCTCACGACTCGAAAAGGTTCTCCTCGTGGTACACAATCTTCGATATTATTCATTTTTTAAATTTTGTTTTCTCTCAGGTCTCGACACCACTCGCGAAGTGTCTCCTGGCTGAGACGTACTGAGTATATCTCGACGGAGCAGACTCGATTTCAGCCTCAGTCCATGGATAAAGTCGAGGCTAAAGTTGGTTACAGTATCAAAAAAAGTCTCAAAGAAGAAACGCTGTACATGGACCGTGACAGTCAGATTGAAGCCATCGAGAAGACCTTTAAAGACAACAAAACTCCCATCGAAAAACATTACAGTAAACCCGGAGTTGTTCCTGTTGAAGTTTTGCCCATATTTCCAGATTTTAAGGTTGTTTTTCAATTATTCGCCGGAGCTTTGCTTTTATAATCATAACGCGTCAATTTCAGCTCTGGAAATATCCTTGCGCCCAAGTCATTTTTGACTCTGATCCAGCACCTGTGGGTCGCCCAGTGCCTGCCCAACTCGAAGAAATGTCTCAAGCCATGATCAGGTAAAGATTTACCGGCTTTATCAAAATTTATGTATTTGTCATCACCCCCAACCATGCTTGTTACAGAGGTGTCATGGACGAGAGTGGCGAACAATTCGTCGCCTATTTCCTTCCGACGGAACCAACGCTTGAAAAGAGACGACGCGATTTCACCAGCGGAGTAGAATACGAGGACGATGAAGAGTACGAGTATAAAATTGCTCGCGAGTACAATTGGAACGTTAAAACAAAAGCGTCCAAAGGATACGAAGAGAATTATTTCCTCGTCTTCCGTCAGGACGGTGTCTATTTCAATGAACTTGAAACGCGAGTTCGGTTGAGCAAGCGACGACAAAAAGTGGGACAGGCGCCGAATAATACGCGTTTGGTTGTTAAACATCGTCCGATGGACGCGAACGAATTTAATATTCACCGACAGAGAGAGAAACAGCTTGAACCTCACATTGAGGAAGAGGAAGAAGAGGAGGAAGAGGATGATGATGACGACGAGGAGGAGAATCAAAGTATTCAAAAAAATCGTGCTAATTTGTATCATTTTTACTCAAATTCCTTTTCTTTAGACAACAAAAACGACGAAACCGAGGACGGACCCAACAGAAGAAATAACGGCGACAAAAGCGAAAGGGCGAGCAACAGCGGTAGTGGTAGTGGTAGCGACAGCGACGCAAATGACGAAGAAAAAGTCGAAAAGAGTGACAAAAGTGACGAAGAACGGAGCGAAGCGAGTGATGACGATGAGGAGGGTGATCGTACTTCTAGTAAAAAGGAGACGAAAAAAAGTGACTCGGAAGACGAAAAAGGTATTAAATTGTAAATAATTATCTCAATTTTACTCCTGTCATCCTCCTAATTCAGCAGGCAGTGATGATGGAAGCGAAAAAGGGAGCGACAACGAAGGAAGCCAAGACGGTCGAGGCTCGGACAGTGGAAGTAGTCATAGCAGAAGTAGAAGCGCCAGCGGTAGTGCGAGTGACGACTAAAAGCGCTACTTTACTACATATTTCAACCTTCTTTCGCTCAGTAATTTTACAAGTAAAGAGTGTTTTTTTTTACCTTGCCCGCGTGCCCATTAGTGCCTGTTAATGGCTTCCACAGCAATAGGCTAACCAACTCCGGATCCAGTGGTTGTTGGTAGTGGTCGATTTTTATTGACTCGACAGCGACATATTGAGGTCGGCATGCGTCGCGGGACAACTCGCACCGGCCCGGGCCGAAAATCGGCGGAATCGTGTTAAGAACCTGTTCAACGGCTCGTCTGATCGTAATTCCGTTTTGATTTTTGGATTACCCGTGGCGAAAAACCCCGAGAAACGCGGTTTCGTCCATTTTGGAATTTCTGTCATTTTCGCTTAAACGCCCGTGGTATCGAATTTGGGCTAATTTTCTCAAAACTGTTCCGATCTGAGCCAAACGCGGTTCAAAAGTCCCTCAGGCCATGCTGAAACGATAAATATCCGCGATTTCAGCCAGGACGCCCCTATAAGGGCGTCAGCCCCCGCCCTCAAAGTGACCTGCGTGGGCGCGGTGTCCCAAGGGGCACGTCTAGCGAAATGAGGGGGAGGGAAGGCAGACGATAAAAAATGGCCTAAAAAGCGCATTTGACCTATGAATATTTAAAAACTATAGAATTCGAAATAAATTAGTCTAAAAGGAGCGTTCGGATTGTCTAGTGATCCCCAGAGGCCAGGGCGTACAGGCAACTAATACACCGCAGATATTAGTTGGAGTCAAGTGAGCGTTTTTATTCCTGGTTTGCAATTTTGGCCGCTAATTAGCCATTTTTTACCTTTCTATCAAAGAATTAGCATTTTTTCTCACTTAGAGCTGCAAAGGGAAACTAGAGTTTGTCTTAATTCCCGTCGCACTAATTAGTATTTTTTCGCAAATTAGTGGTGAATGAACTATTTTTGCCCCGCACTATCAATTTTTTTCTCTTTTAATTATGGATTAGTGCTTTGTATTAGTTTTGAGCCCGATGTTGCCATCAGAAGCCATGGATTTGTGCTTTCCAGAATTTTAGCCGCAATTTTAGCCGTGAATTAGCGATTTTTATAAATTTTAGCCGCGAATTAATTGGCGATGCTTTTCAGTATTGTCCCATTTTCAGCAGCTAATTAGCTCTTTCTGCCAATTAAATTAACGAATTAGCTTTTAGCAGTTATTTAACTAGCGATTTTATCAATTAAAATTAGCATTTGTCTCAACGTCAGTTTTAGTTGCTAATTGGCAATTTGTCAACATTTTCAGTCATGAATTGGTTTTTTTCGCAAATTTAGTTGCGAATTAGCGGCTTTTCTCTTTTGTATCCGCGAATGGGCGATTTTTTGCAATTTCAGTTGCGAATTTGCCATTTTTCTCAATTTTAGCTTTTTCTTGCCTCTTTTAGCTTTTTTTTTTGCTTTTTTGCTTTTTCGCGCTTTCAAAAAGCAAAACTCGGGACACGTATCAATTTTACCAAAGAACAGCAAATTAGCAGTTTTTTCTTCATTTTAGCCATAAAGTGGCATATCTATGTATACACAGCAAATCAGCAATTTTTTTCTCAATTTCGGTCAAGATACCGCGAATGATCGTTTTTTCACAGTTTTAGCCACGAATATTAGCGCTTTTTCCAAACTTTAGGCTGCGTAATTGACCCAAGAACAGCATCGCGTGTGTCTTCTCATCTTTATCCTCTTAAGGACCTAAAAAAAAACTGGGGATCAGCGTATATTCTCCGATTAACAAAAATACTTCGCGGCTAAAGTTCCCTTGATGTTTCCGCGTATAAAGTGCAGAAAGAAGTGTTAAAACGACGAATTTTCGAGGCTCAAGCTGATGAAAAGCGCTAAATCATATCTAAAAGCTAAAACAAAATCGCTAATTCATGGATGAAATTGAGAAAAATCATCAATTAGCGGCTAAAATCAGGAAGAACACAAATTAATGCAAAATTCAGAATAATAGCTAACCCGCGACTAAGAAAATATGGGAAAACTCTAATTTGTGGCTGAAATGTGGACAAATCTATGACTAGCGGCCAAAATCAAGAAAAATTGCTAATTAGGGGGTAAATTTGCTAATTCACAGAAAATTGTTAGCTGTGGTTTTCGGAGGCAACATGGTGGCCAATTAGGATAAAAACACTAATTTACGGCAAAAATTGAGAAAAATCGCCAACTCGCGGCTAAAATGGAGGCAAATAGCTAATCTACCGACGAAATTGAGAAGAAGCTCTAATTTGCGGTTAGAATGGAGAAAACACAAAATCGCGACTATTTCTGAACGGACTTCATGGAGGGCGCTGGTGAAAGAATGGGCCCGGCGGCGCCGCCAAATGCCCAAGGCCGGTACTGTAGCTATACAGGTCCGCCCCCAGTTGAGGCTTTTCCTTGGACTTCCAGGGGCTGATCATATAAAACGTAGCCTCTGTCCACAGGAAAATTCGCGTAATCATTCTATCGTTTGTTTGACGGCTAAACTTGACGTAAAATCGTTTGCTTACGTTTGTCAAGCCAAATTTTTTTTTTCATACATGACTCCAAAGCTCGACTTTGGCGGGCTGAAAAGGAGCGAGAAAGTAGGTGTTTTCCCGGCTAGCCCGGCAAAGTACCGATTTTTTGTTCTTCACTTGTTTTTAATAAATCATCTGGAGGTTCTCCTTTTTAGTGCATTTCATTCTGAAAATGCACTATTGGTCTCGTCGTGATGGTGGCAAACATGGGTCATGTCATGTTTTTTTCATGTTTCAGAACCTCTAGAACACGAATTCAGTGGTCTCCGGAATTCATATATATATATATCTTTATGACCGTTTCCTTGTTAGCACGATAACTCTCGTAGAAGTTGATTTAGCGGAACGCGCTTTGGCACAAAAATCAGTAGTCATAAGACACCGGTCGGTATTCCATTTGGGCCAAATCGGTCAAGGTGGAGAGGGGAAAATCGGGCTTGAAGTCGTCAAAAAATCACTAAAAATCACCAGTTGATTCTAGAAGCATCATATTCGGTACGTATACTCCATGTTAGACTAGCCTTTGATTCCCATTTTCATTTTTTGAAAAAGTCAAGGGGGAGGGGGTTGTGCCCCCGGGGTGGAAATAAGTGTGTGGTCACGTTAGCACGATAACTTTCGTGAAAATTAATTTAGCGGAACGCACTTTGGCAAAAAAATCAGTAGTCATAAGACCCCGGTCGGTATTGCATTTGGGCCAAATCGGTCAAGGTGGTGGGGGGGAAAATACGGCTTGAAATGATCAAAAAATCACTACAAGTCACCAGTTGATTCTAGAACCATCATATTCAGTACGTATACTCCATGTTAAAGTAGCCTTTGATTCCCATTTTAATTTTTTGAAAAAGTCGAGGGGGAGGGGGTGGTGCCCCCGGGGTGAAAGTAAGTGTGTGGTCTTGTTAGCACGATAACTCTGGTAGAAATTAATTTAGCGGAACACGCTTTGGCACAAAAATCAGTAGTCATAAGGCCCCAGTCGGTATTGCATTTGGGCCAAATCGGTCAAGGTGGAGGGGGGAAAATAGGGGTTGAAATGGTAAAAAAATCACAACAAATCACCAGTTGATTCCAGAAGCATTATATTCGGTATGATGATTCCATTTTGAAATAGCCTTTGATTCCCATTAAGTTCAGCTTAAACGAACCCGGCAGCAAACAGTACGAGGGAGGGTCAAACATAAACGAAACAAATCATGGTCTCAACGTTACTATTTCTGGGACGGCTTAGGGTATCCGTATAAAAAAGGAAATGCACTCTTTCCGACCGCCAGCTGCCGGAGCGAAATTTTTTTTTTTTTCTTCTTCTTCTTCTTCTTCTTCTTCTCCTTCTTCTTTTTTTACTGAAGCCACCGAACAGAACGCCCCAAATGAGAATACACTGCGATAGAACAACATACAATTTATTATTTAAAAAATTAAACTTATTAGAAAGTTCGGATATATACAGGGTGTTCATAAATTACCTCGACAGAGAAAGTATGGTGATAGTTAGTACACCTCACTTTTGATTGAAATTACTATTTGAGGTTTTTTGGAATTCCTCTTGGTTTTCGAGATATCGTCAATTTCGTGTTATTTTGGTGACCCTCCGTTTTTTTTCGACAAGTGACTAGTACGGCATCATCAACATGTGCTAGACTAAAAGTGAATAGCTCATTGAAAAGAGCACAAAATTTCCTACATTATTGGTCCTCAACTCAATAAAATTACGCCAAGGCCCTAGCCACTAGGGCATTAGATATCCGAAGGAAACTCGATATTCGCATTTCTGTCCAATTTTCATCAGCGTTTTTCATAATTTCGTCAAAGGAAAATATTTTTTTGCATTCATAGGGAAAACTTCCTTATGATGTTAGCTTTCCAATGACGTACAATAGTTACCAGTTTTGATCATCTAGTGAAGAGGTAGAAGCAATAAACGAGCCCAAAACTGAAAACTAACCAGCAAACAGGACCCATTGAATGAGGTGAAACCAGCTCTGATTACTTGTTTCCAACGAATGAGACATACGGACTCAAGAGGTCAGCTAAATCTATCGCTAATTTACGTTGGTGAGTTGAAACTGGGTGGTGGTGAAGCTTAAAATATCGTTAGAGGATTGGGCTTCATGGACCAGTGTCACCCTGACCCGCAACCCGCGAATGCGAAAATCGAATGCAAAAATCGGCCCTCCGCACATCTGCATATTGGATGCACGTTGCACCTCCAGTTGTCGCCTCTGAATTTCCTCGCACGATTCTCGAATACGTACAATTCTCAAGCTTCTCTCGATTTTTTTTTCAGAATTTTGCAGTGAACTATATGTACCGCTTTATCTCAATTTTAACCGCGCATTAGCGTTTTAATCAATTTTTGCCACGAATGAACGCATTTTCTCACTTTCGCAGCCACGAATTTGCGCCTTGTCTTTATCTGTAGCCAATAAGTTATTGCTCCCAGTAACCGCGGCTTGGCGTCTTCCCGATTTTGCCAGGCGTTTTAAGCTGTGAATTAGCGGATTTTCTCAAGATTAGCTTATTTGCGTTTTTATATTTACTGCGACTTAGCTCTTTATCTCACTTTTAGCCTCGAGTTGACTTTTTTTGACGTTGTTCTGAGGGTTAGTTTCTTTTCCCATTTTAGCCACGAATGTGCAATTGTTCTCACTTTTGGTCAAGAATTACAACTTTTTGTCAATTTTAGCCGAAAACTTGTGAGTGCGTTTGCGTTTTTTCTAAATTTTTACCGTAAAGGAGGCACCATAAACCGCGAATTTGCAATGTTTTCTCAATTTTAGTCTCGAATGAGCGCATTTTTCATAATTTCGTTCCCAAATTCATGAACATCAAACCTTCAAATCCCAATTTTTGAGCTTTTAGAAACTTCCTCGGAAGAGGGGCCCGTGTCTGTCTGTCCCTCTCGTCACTATATGTATATCGTAAGGCACGCTACTGATTATTACGACTTTTTTTAACGAGACGGAATATATTTTGACGGAATTTCGAGCTTGACTCGAGGGGAAAAGCAAAATGTCAGTTGGTACGGTGTACACCGATTATTGGGCTAGTAGCACACTATCTTCATTGCCAAAATCACGTCCATTCAAATGTGGTCCAGACACACGATCAATGTGACGTTTCCGGCATGGCAGCCTCAGAATCCAGGGGATTCAAAGCATTTAGAGGAGCGAAATTAGGTATTGAAAGAATGAAAATCCATGAAATGGTGATTTGAAAGAGAGATTTTTTCTCAATTTTAACGTGAAGCGAATCTGCGATAAATGACCATTTTTCCTGTGGAAAATCGGTTTTTCGGGAGAAATTTCATGATAATTTTGTTATTTTCAGCTTTAATGTTTATCAGACAGTTTTTTGGGCCAAATTGACGGTTACCAATTGTAGCTGGCTTTGAACAAAGACGACTTGAAGAAGGTTGGGTAGCTGTCCACCCTTGCCTATGCCCCCGTGGGGGGGGGGGGAGAAACAACCCTGTGGCTCTTATTGTTCTGTACTGACGCTGACTGTGATAGTGTAATTGTAAGAAACAAGTGACGGTAGGCAGTATAACGGAACTTTGTGTTTAAACAAAATATATTCAATACAGATCATAGCGAGCATTCATCGTCCCAGTTTTCTGGATTGATCTCTTTCACCATGCTTCCAAAATCGTCCAACGAGCACGGCTCAGACTGACAATTCGGCACTCTCAGTCGTTTTGGAGTCGACGCGACGGCGCTCGAATTAAAATAAAAAACTCTCACGTCGTGTGCACTTTCTACGTCACTGTTGAAACGTCGGCTGCGGCGGCGGCGTCTCAGTTCAAAAATGACGTGAGAGCTCGTCCCCGGGTAAATGGGCTCGGTCAGTCCCAGACCTGCGAACAATGCTATGAGCGTGTTGTCGTGAGCCGCTTCGATGAACATTTTCTTCCGGGCAAAGCCGTAGTGTCCCTCGATTCTACGCTTCATTTTGTCGTAAATCGATTTCAAAACCGGTCCTGTGATTTGATACGTGAACAAACTTAGAAAAAACGCTCTAAACAGGAATGAATATTTTACTTATTTATTTACCGGCCGTTAACCTAATGAGAGCGGGCGTGCCTACCGTTAACGCTTGATTTCCAATAGCTGACATCGTTGTCAACGGCTCTGGAAACACGTCTCGAGTCCAACGAGGCAATTCAAGTCCATTTTCATACTTCGAGTACAAAACAACGTGTTTAAAATGAAGTGATTGTGAAGGGTGTCATGAAGGGCCTTACTTGAAGCTGAAAAACGTCGTAGTATCCGAGAGTTTGCCCTATTGAATCAACATCATCCCCGCTGTGCCTGGACAAAATGTCGAAAACGTCGGAAAAATTTGATGAATGTTGCTGTTCCAAGGTCTTCATTGCTTCGTTTTCTTCTTGAACTGCTTTTGGACACAGAGTCGAGGATGAAATTACCTAAAGAGCGTCATATTTTTTAGTTCAGAAGTGAGCCGAGTTCATTTTATTTTTTTTATGTTTACTTTGGTAACGTCAAATCTGTCTTCGTAAACTGGAATGGGCTGCCAATTGATGCTCGGACTCCAAATTTGATGGGCAACCGGTGGGAACAGGCCGGTCGTTAGACATTGGGCGCTCATGAAAATCCTTTCGATCGGATTACTCGACACTTTAACTTCATCGCCTCTATACAAGTCGCTCAAATACTTGGAGTAGCGTCGTCTCAAATTTTGCCCGAGTCGATACATTTGGAATTTACCGTATCGCGTTAAACCACCGCGACCTTCGGGCCAGTAGTTTTTGTTTGTGAATGGGAAAGGATCGTTGGGATAGGTCTCTGTTGGTGCTCGACTTCCGTGTCTTGTTACCTATCATTTTTTTTTTAATTTAATTAATTTGCATCACTCCCCCCCCCCCTATTAACCCCAAACTTACCACAATGACCAGAACCAAATTTGACGGATCAACAGGTTCCACTATGTCGTCAATCAACGTTCCACCTCCGGCGACCAGCGGCGGTGGCTCGTTCGGTTTGTTTTGATGATGACCGAACAGGCCGCTGTGGCTGAAAAGTGAGCTGAAAAATTTCCCGGCGGGTGGTGTCGGCCGCTGCGGTTCGCCACGAGTGAAAACGGTACTCGCGTCAAATAATTGAAACATCGTTAAAATGGTCCAAACCTTGGGGTGAATCATTTTTTGTGCCGTTTTCTTACGCACACGAAAATTAAAAAACAGTCAGCTCACCGAAGTTCAAGTAACAACTGCAAACAACGGCCCTTCTTACTAATTAGCGTCGAAACGTTTGAAGATAACGATGGAACTCTTTGTGCGCTTTCATTTCCGGAAGATTACATTTTTTCACGATCATTACCTTTCTTTATAAGGAATAAAAGTCAAGTTCGTTAATTAAGGAACAACCACAGTTTTATTGTTGCGAAAAATTTATCGTCCCGTCATTAAATTGCCACTAAGGCCGGCTAAGGGGCAAAGACTCGAGATACCGGCGCGGCGATTGCTATTATAATTTACTATCACGGCTGAAATAATTTAAATTCTATAGTCTTCAGAAATGTTGGCAAAAAGAAATAAGACCCCAGCCGTCGAATTTTCGGATTTAAAAATTGAAATTTAGCCCCAGAACGATTAAAGGCCAAGGACAAGCCGTTCCTTTTCAACAAAAGCCAAAATGTCAGTAACAAAAAAAGAATAAAATCAGCATTTTACAGATGTATGACCGTAAAAAAACTGGGCAATGAATGTTAGAGCACGTGCTTGACTAGTAACATTTTTTTATTATGATTATATTTTAGACTCTCTGGTGCTTATATACGAGTTATAAAAGTCACTTTTTCGTCATATTCGAATTAGTTTTTCGTGAAAGCCGCCATGAAAGAGTCCCGGATTTTTACCAGTTTCGTTTCATACTTTGGATTTTACCTCGTGGGGTATTGGGCAACGCTTCCAATTGCAGCTAACGCCGTAGAATACGAAGGCGGCGTACTTGTGAGGATTCCCTCCAACGGGGGTGGTGTCACAGCCGCCGCAGCGCATGGTGGTCGTCATGAAATAACTGCCTTCGGGGAAAAGGGCACCCTGATGAAGAGCGACGATCGAGATTTGGGCCGAGGTGGCGTAAAAGCCACTTACGGCGGATTCCCCGGTCATTTTTCGAGCAGCGTGGAAATGCAGCAGAGTGGCGGCGGTGGAGGTGGTGGTGGTGGTGTTGCAGCCTCAGGAGTGCCTTCAGCGGTGAAAGCAGGAGGCACCGTCTCCAGTGGCGGCAGCGGGGGCGTTAAAGTTCCCGCCGGTGGTACCGGAGTTGTTGGTTTCAACTTCAGTGGTTTGCCCGGACTTCCATCAGCCACTGGGCAAGTCAACTTTGGGGGAGGTGGCGGTACTCCAGTGGGCCTCCCGATTTCGTTCTCCTTTTAAGCCTCAAATGCGTGGAACGAGTATCGTCAGGAGCTCAACATCTTTTTATACCGCTCCTCGCCATCGACTGCTGTAATCGAAGGCAAGAAAATTCACGTAAATGAAAAATTTAAAACTGTCACAAAAAATAAAAAGTTTTGTTCCGACAGCAGCCTGTCGGCAAAAGTGCATTTCATTCATGCGACAATCAACTCAAAACGCATAAGTTAGAACGATATCAATCAATTATGAATGACATTTAGACCGTGGTATAAAAAGTCAAAATCATAAAAAAGTGTTTATTTTTTACCGCAGGCCCCTTTTCTGGCACCAACCGGGCGGGAACAAATTCTGATTTCTTCTAAAAAAGGGAAAAATGTACCCCAAAAATAACACATTTTGGAACGAAAAGAGGGTAGATTTTACTGGCAGGACGGACCGATTCTGGTTCTTCCGATTCGCCCTCGTCGTCAATCGAGTTGGTTGCGGTCGACGGTTCGGCCAAATATTCGTGGCAAAGCGACTTTCGGGCCCTTATTCCTGCAAAAATGCATTTCGGGGCTTAATTTCAACTCTAGTTCTAATTTCGGAGAAATTGCAGGGTTTGGGGGCTCTTTTTTTTGTTTTAGCGGCCGAGTGCCCTAAGCCCGATGAAACCCAGGAGTTTGAGCGGACGATTTTAAAGATTTGAGGTCTTATTCAGCCAAACTGGTCATTGTGGCAAAATTACCTCCTAACAGTTGATCCAAATTTCGGGCCTATAAAATGAGACAGGTTTGACTGTTCCTACTCCCTGGTCCTGTGCTGTTATTCCCAACAGCTCATCCAAAGGTGTCCATACACTCCCAATCACTATAGGTTCCCCCCTCCCCATCCATTACAAATACCACTATCCGCCATCATCACATCTCGATTCACTTTATTTTTAAACCAGGGAGGGGTTCGCAGGAGCAGGGGCTTCGAAAAAATGCCCATTCATGCCCTACAATTGTAAAAATGACGACTCGCGCCTTGGAAATGAATACAACTGACAACTTCCTCCCTACAAATAGCCAAACTGGCAATTGACGCCCTAAAAATGGCCTATTATTCGTGCCCTGAACATATCAAAACAAAGTCGTCGCTAAATTCGCGCAACAAAATTGGCCAAACTAATTATTCGCGCCTCTAAAATGACCACACTGATGATTCTTCAGCCGTAAAAATATAATTATACTGACAATTTGCACCCTGAAAATGGCCATCAATAATGCCAATTTATAACCTAAAAATAGCTGAACTCAGGAGCTAAAAACGGCAAAAATTACTAAATGCGCCCTAATAACGGATACACGGGCTATTCACAACAAACTGACGTTTCGCGCCATGAAAATGGCGAAACTAACCGTCCACACACCAAATTCGACTAAACAGGCGATTGAAAATAATGAAACTGACTACCACGCTCCGAAAATGACCGCATATACTTACAATTTGTGCCATAAAAATAAACAGACTGGCTGTTTACGACCTAAATGGCTAAGCTGACAATTCTGACGTTGAAAATAATGCATAAACATGGTAAATGACTAGAATGACCATCGGCGCCCCAAAAAGTGCCAAGCTGGCTATTTTGTGCCTTTAAAACAACGATAAAGTGACCATTACAGCACCGAACATGGGACATAGGTCGATTTCTTAAGGGGCAACCACTGGGTCTGCCACCATCTGCCTAACTTCGAGAAATTTTGAATTATTCCTCGAAATCTGGCTGATGAGTCCCGAAAAAAGAAATCATAAGGCCATGTCACTGAAGCAATAAATGACGAAAAACTCGTATTTTACTAGAAAACCCCGCGGGTGTACGTCTTTGCAGCGGCGTCTATTCCCCCCCCCCCTGATGGCTGGCCGCGAAATCCCTCCCTGATGATCAGTAATCCCCTCTCCGCGCTCAGTGAAAATGAATTTCAGTGCCTAATTTTGACAAATTGGATGAAATCAACATCACGTAGCGTTAAATTATGGCATATTCTTAGCTTTAGCTGCGAATCAGCGCTTTTTCCACACCTTATTCGCAGATTAGCGCTTTTTCTCAATTTAAAGCCGCGAATTAACACTTTTTCTTTATTTAAGCCGTGAATTAGAAATGTTTCTTCATTTCTGTAGCGAATTAGCGCTTTCTTCACTTTAGCTGCGAATTAGTGTTTTTTTTTTTTTTTTTTACTCTTAGTCACGAATTAGCGCTTTTCCAGTATTTTAGCCTTAAAGTTGCATTCACCAGAAGGCCGCGAACTGGCATTATTTTAATTTTAACCACTAATTAGCGTTTTTCTCCAATATCACCTTGAATTTGCGTATTTTTTCAATTTTACCTGGATATTT
Organism: Corythucha ciliata; assembly: GCA_038030265.1. Classification (NCBI taxonomy): domain Eukaryota; kingdom Metazoa; phylum Arthropoda; class Insecta; order Hemiptera; family Tingidae; genus Corythucha; species Corythucha ciliata. The sequence goes on along the minus strand of CM075941.1, from coordinate 53,737,181 downwards.
GAGCTATTTCTCAATTTTAGCCGCAAATTAGCGTTTTCATTACAAACGCTCAAAAGTCATGAATTAGCGTTTTTCTCAATTTTACCCGCGAATGTGCGATATTTCTTAATATTTGCCACGAATTAGCTGCCTTTTTCCATTCTTGGCCATTAGTTATAGCGCCTTTTCCAAATTTTGGCCAAGAAGATGCCTTCATCAAAGAGTCGTGAATTGACGTTTATTTAATTTTAGTCGCGAATTAGCACTTTTTATTAATTTTACCTGCGAATTGGAGCTTTTCTCAATTTTAACCGTGAAATAGCGCTTTTTCTACATTTTATTTACAAAGTTTAGCGCACTGTTCCTTAATATCATCCGCAAATTATTTGCGGGTAGTGATTTTTCTACATTTTTAACCGCGAATCATCCTTTTTTCTCAATTTTAGCATTAAATTAGAGGTTTTCTTTCTCATTTTAGTCGGTTATTAGCGATTTTCCCCAATTTTTGGCCGTGAATTAGTATTTTCCCAATTATATTCCGCGAATCAGCACTTCAGCGAGCAGCGGAAGTAAGTTAGAGAGCTATCGCGGAGTACAGAGCCATTTTATAGCTAAAATAAATTAAAACGCCTTAATGTGCTGTTCTTGAACCAAGTCCGCGTCTAGAATTGAGGTAAATTGCTAATTCGCAAATAGTGAGAAAACGCACTAATTAGCGTTAAAAAATTTATTAAAAAAGCGCTTGATCACGTCTAAAAATGAGAACTTTTAGCCGCTAATTACAGCTATAACTCAATTTCAGCCCCGAATTGATGGATTTTCAAAAAATCCGTGAAGCCGCAGATTGAAGAACAGAATATTTTGGTGTTCTATTCTAAAATTTAGCTTTAAAATGGCTCTATGTATAGTCCGCGATTTTTGGCTTATTATTTATCAATAATAAGTCTTTGTAATCGTATCGCAAAAAAATTTTTTTGACCCCCCCTCAAAATTTGTAGTTTTACGTTTCAAAGTGCGTAGAATCCAAATCTGCAATAAAAAAAAATGTCCGTCCGCCGTCCGGGCCATATCTTGCCCTAGGATTGCTCGAAAAAACTCGTTCTTTCGCACATAGACTCCATTTGGGGTCTAGTTGGTCCTAACATCTGATCAGTTTGATCAAATAACCTCCTTGGGTTTTATGGGCCAAAAGCGGGTCCAAAATGGGGATTTTCAAAGGCTTTGGGGTCATAGGGGTGTGGGGTGTCGATTTTCATGTAATTTCAAGCCGGATTTGGCTACATCCATGAATAATAAACCCACAGTCGAAATAATAAGGCATTGTTCGATAATTCGCAGCGTTTTCACATAAGCCCCTACCGTCAGATGAACCCCCCCTCCCCCTTGTGTAGACGCCCCTGTGTCTCTGAATGCGTGTAGAATTTGTGAAACTTATCTGCACCTCAAAAGTAGTATACATCCTGAATCTTCTATTCATAGAGTGTGAAGAAAGCCAGCATTCGTCTTCCACAATTTGCCTAACTTCGAAAGGGAGCGTTATTCCACGATTTATTTCGATCCGGGTGAATTGACGAATCGCATACAATCCGTACGTAAAAGTGGACATCAATTTCGTGTTCCTCACCATTGAAAACCCTAGGAACCACATTTTGAGGTCGATCCTCAAAATCCTCGATCATACCATTTCCCTGACCACTGTAATTGTTGTCCAGCTAGATTTGCATTTGGGCCCCGTCTTCCCTTAATTAAGTCGTCATGTAATTATGTTAATGGAGAAAGGATGGGTGGAAATGAATTGCCTCGTTGAAGATTTTTTTGCAAATGGGAAACGATATTAAACTACTTTACTTCTTCTCTATTGAGTCTTTACGGGACCCGTACAACAAGATTTGGGCACAATCTCGATTCCTGCTTTTTAGCGGGAGCACCTTTGCAATGAGAGATAGGCCCCTGTTATGTATCTACAGACTAGTGAAAACACATGCCTTTTAATTATTAAAATAAATAAAGATTTTTTCATTCGGTCATTGTACGGAATAAAATACACATCAAATCTGTCGACGAGGATGGCAGCGAACGACCTCATCCAATCGCTCATTTCGACGCTGCAAACGTTCTCGCAACAGCAGCAACAAATTCTTTCCTCCATTAGGCCAGCAAGCCACTCTGCTCCTAACGATAACGTGAGTCAACATTTTCATTTTGAAAATTTCGATCCGAAAATTGAATCTTTTTTCAATGTATAAAGAACGCCTTAACGTTTACTTTTCCACGAAAAGTATTCCTGATACAGCCGACGGTTCCAAATTCAAAAGTAAACTCCTGCTAAGTTTCATTGGACCTCATTACTTTCAACTTCTTACCAACCTGTCAGCTCCTCAACATCCAACCGACTTTACGTACGAGCAGCTACTACAAAAACTCGAAAAACATTTGACCCCAACGGAAAATGTTTACATAGCTCGGCACAGGTTTTCCAATCGAGTCCAAAGCTCTCAGGAATCAATTTCTGACTACGTTTCGGCCTTAAAATTGTCATAGTCATGTGGAAATGGCTTTGCTATTAATTTATCGTTTTTGTTAATTGCTCACATGTTTATATTTTTCCCCTTCTCAGTCTTTGTTTTGACTTGTAACAATTCATTTTATTAAAATGACTTTTCGTTAAAGACCTTTGATTTACCCAAAATTTAACAGGTTATGGGCTGTAAGTGCGCGTAATTTCATTGCGAAAATCTAAATTTCGCGTTAAAAGTTTTTTTTTTCGAAATGAATGGTCCTTTCGTTTTGCCTCAGTTGTCACCGGACAACTTTAATAATTGGAAATTACGTGTTGCCTCTATATTGGAAGAAAGGCAAGTACACTATGTCTTAAACTCGACATATGAGGACATTCAGGGCCAAGAAAGAAAGGAAAAGTTCACGCAGAACGACGCAAAAGCACGAACTACAATAATACAATGCATTTCGGACAAGCATTTGGACCTAGTAAAGGATGCTAAGACAGCTCAAGAAATGATGCAAGCCCTTGAAAATGTTTTTCAAAGGAAAAGTGTGTTCACCAAGCTAACTCTCAAGAAGAAACTCCTTACATTGAAGAGTGGAATAAACGAAAAGTTGGAAGACCATTTTCTACATTTTGACTCGATCATACGGGAATTGGAAAACGTGGGAAGCAAGCTGGAAGAATCGGACAAGGTATGCCACCTACTTTTGTCCCTTAACGACAATTTTGAAAATGTCATCACAGCCATTGAAACATTGAATACCGAGATAACAATGGATTTTGTAAAATCACGACTACTAGACGAGGAATTGAAATTATCCACCAGGAACCGAAAAATGTCGAACGATGCTGATGAAGTTGGCTTAAGAGCTCAATCTCAATCGTGCTTTGAATGTGGAGACCCATCCCATTTTAAAAAGGACTGTCCCAAACTTCTTTACAATTTCAGACAAGGAGGGGCACGAGGTCAAAGGGGTCAGTTTTCGACCAGAGGTCGAAGAGGATTCAGAGGTCATGGCCGTGGAGGACATGGCAAAGCTTTCGTCAGTGATGTTTGTTTCGTCGCTTTGAATTGCGGTGATGGACCGCTAAAAGAAAATTCGTTCATCCTTGACTCTGGTGCTACTCATCATATGGTGAAAAGTGATCTTAAACCACTCATGACAGACGTAACCGTTTTGGATCACGCTGTCAAAATAAGGATCGCTAATGGTTCTACATTAATCGCCACTAAAAAAGGTAATCTTCATCTACACTGCCAAAATCGTACCGTAAATTTGGAAGCCTTATTGGTGCAAGGATTAAAACACAATCTCCTAGCTGCTTCAGAGATAACTAGTCGCGGGCATAAAATAATCATGCAAGAAAAACAGTCGATTTTGTGTGGTACGAATTTTTGTATAATCCTCAAACGTTGTCATGGATTATATGTTTTAGACCCCGATCGTATCGGTGAAGACAAAAAGTGCTTACTCACCTCAACGGAGGAGGACTTGTGGCACAGAAGACTCGGACACTTAGGAAGAGATGGCCTAAAGGTGCTGAATCTACCTATTTTAAAACAAAAATGCTCCATTTGCATAGAAGGAAAGGCAAAGAGAACACCGTTTCCAGCAAGAGAGTCAAAATCGAAGCGAATAGGAGAGCTTATTCATTCTGATGTATGCGGACCGGTCAAACCAGCGACTTGGGACAATCAACAGTATTTTCAGGTGATAGTTGACGACTATTCTCATTTCACAGTTGTTTATCTCCTAAAAACCAAAGAAGAAGCTGGATACAACATCATGAGCTATGTACGTAAATTGGAGAGGCAATATGACGTCAAAGTGAAACGAATTCGTACCGATCGTGGAGGCGAGTTTACTTCAAATGTTTTGAAAAATTTTGTAAACGAACGAGGCATCAAAATGGAGTACACGATCAGTCATAACCCTCAAATGAATGGTGTTGCCGAACGAATGAACCAACAACTTCAGAATATGATCAGAACGAAACTCATCGAATCAAAGGTACCGAAATTTTTATGATTGGTGATAATTGCTATGATTGGTTACAGTGACGGAGGATATAGGGTATGGTTACCCTCAGCTCACAAAGTCGTCACATCTCGTCACGTCACATTTGATGAAAGCGTCATGCAATACACTGGAGAAGACGCCAGAGTTAAGAACAGTGTTCTACCAGTCTCGACAAATGTGCCCATCTCACAAATGTACGATGAAATAAACGAAGAAAGAGACGAGAACACAGTTGACGCTCAACCGGACTTGATTACGGATGACGCTCAAACGGATTTGAATATCGAACGCGAATACTTTGAAGAAACAGAAACGGAACCTAGAAAATCAAGTAGAGGAACAAAAATACCCAGTCATCTGAAAGATTTCGAGATTTACTCCGCGTACTGCATGTTGACTGCAAGCGACGAGGAGCCACCATCGTACGAAGAAGCCGTAAAAGAGATTAGCTGGCAGGAGGCGATTAAAAAGGAACTCGATTCGCATGAAAAACTAAATACTTGGTCACCAGCTAATCTTCCTCAAGGGAAAAAGGCAATAGACACGAAATGGGAGTTCAAAGTGAAGCAAGACGGAACCAAAAAAGCTCGATTGGAAGCTAAAGGCTATCAACAGACATCGACAGATTTAATTTATTCGCCGGTCTGTAGAATTTCAACCGTCAGGATCCTACTTACGTGCGCTATCCAAAACGACTGGCCACTTCAACAAGTTGATGTTCCTACAGCATTTTTAAACGGAACTCTTTCGGAAGAAATTTTTATTAAGAAGCCTAAAGGAGTGGATGGTCAACCCTGTCAAATTCTAAAATTGAATCGGGCTCTGTATGGGTTAAAATGTTCGCCGAAAGTGTGGAATGATACTTTTTCCGGTGTTATGACTAGTCTTGACTTCAAACGTTCGCAATATGACTGTTGTCTCTACACAAATTTAAAAGCTTTTGTCGTTCTCTTCGTAGACGACGCGATCATAACAGGTGACAAACAAGAAGTTCAAAAATTGATCAAATCGTTAAAAGAAAAATTCAATATAAAGTGTCTTGGAGAAGTGTCTACATTTCTGGGTATGGAGGTAACGAAGGATAAAAACCGACTAATCATCAGACAGACAAAAATGATAAATAAACTCCTTGCGCTGTTTAAAATGGAAGACTGCAACGTCGTCAAGACTCCTATGGAAACTGGTTTTGATATCGACGGAGACTCGGATTTATTAGACGTTCCATACAGGAAGTTGGTGTGCAGCTTAATGTATTTGTCTCTGACAACGCGTCCAGACATCTCTTTTGGAGTGACTTTACTAACAAGAGTTCTGGACAAACCCACTTCAAAAACCTGGCTAGCTGCAAAGCGAATCCTGCGATATCTGAAAGGAACTCGAAATTACGGTTTAACTTTTGAGAAGAAGGAATCTTCGGTCACTGGATTCTCCGATTCAGATTGGGCTGCAGACAAAATAAATAGAAAAAGTGTAAGCGGATTTGTGGGCTTACACAACGGTAATGTGGTCGCGTGGTCTTCAAAAAAGCAATCATGCGTGGCGCTATCAACTGCCGAAGCAGAATACATCGCTGCATCCTTAGCGGCACAAGAGATGACCAACATAAGAGGCGTAGCCGGCGAGTTCCAAGGAGAAATGAAGAAGGCTGTTCTATATGTTGACAACATGGGCGCAATTTGTTTGACGAAAACGAATGAAAACTCTAAACGCGTGAAACATGTCGACATCAGATATCACTATAACAGAGATTTATTTGAAAAAAAAAATCATAGACATAAAATACGTCCGCTCATCAGAAAATCCAGCCGATCTGCTAACTAAAGCCTTGCCGACTGAAATTTTTTTTAAATTTTGCCACCACCTGAAACTTGTATTTCCTTAATTGGCAATTAATGTTTTAATTGAGGGGGGATGTCATAGTCATGTGGAAATGGCTTTGCTATTAATTTATCGTTTTTGTTAATTGCTCACATGTTTATATTTTTCCCCTTCTCAGTCTTTTTTTTGACTTGTAACAATTCATTTTATTAAAATAACTTTTCGTTAAAGACCTTTGATTTACACAAAATTTAACAAAAATGTCTATCAATTCCCTGCAAGTTCCAATGTCCCTCTCCCGAATGCAACAAATCAATTGATGACACATTTTTGAGTACACAGTTCATCCGTGGACTCCACAATGTCACCATTCGTGAGAAAATTCTTCAAGTAGCGTCCAGTGAAGACACACCATTCACTTTATTCGAACTTGCTTCGACATTTGAAATTTCCCAACTAAATTATCTAGAGATGAGCCATTCTCCGGTCAATCGTCTTTCCAAAAAAAGGTCCCCTAACCCTCTTCCCAATCAAAGGCCACCATACCGTAGTCAACGTCCCACTAAATCACGTCATGACCTTGACGCGCTTAACGTCAAAAACCGTTGTTTACGTTGTGAGAACTCCAACCACACGACTCGAGACTGCCGCTGCGACGCCCGAAAATTGAAATGCTCGTCCTGCCACCGGACTGGTCACGTTTCTCGAATTTGTCTCAGTACTCTTTCCAAAAACCGTTCACATCGTCCCTCACACCCAAACGTCCATTGCATCAAACATGAAGATTTCAGTGACAACGAAATCAATCAAGTCTCGTCACCTGTTTACCAAGAGGAAGCCTCTAATAGGACTCTAATAGCGATTTCCATTTGACACACTACACAAGTGTAATGCCACGTCCTCTCCATAAACATATGTTTCAATTCTGAGAGGACGGGTGGAAAAACTTACACCACACGAGTGTAATGCAGTGAATGGAAAACGCTATAAATTTGTCATCCCGGTCAAAGTATTTTCAACCTCAATCAACTTCGAAATTGACTCAGGTAGCCCCGTGTCAATTATTAGCAAAACGCTGTACGACTCGTTCAATTTTCCTCCGTATCAACCAGCGCACCATCTTTTTACCACTTACACCGGTGCACCATTTCAACCTGCCGGCAAAATATCAGCCCCTATTCGGTACGGTAGACGACATTCTCAGCAAACCCTTTTCATTGTGGATGCTCCTTCTTCAGCGATCCTTGGCCGTTCTTGGATGAGAGCACTTGGGTTGACGATCGAATCGATCAAACACCTCAAAATGGGAATTCATCACCCAGTCAGTCCCTCCTACCTTCAACAAAAAAATTTTGACTGATTATCAAGACGTATTCGAAAAAAAAATCGGCTCCATCGCAGGCATGACTTGTCAGCTGAAGACAAAACCCTCAGTCAAACCAATCTACCTCAAACCCCGTCCCGTACCATACGCTCTACTTGCAAAAGTTAACAAAGAGCTTGAAAATCTCGAGTTCCAAGGCGTCATTACAAAAAATTGAATACAGTGAATGGGGTTCACCCCTCGTTGTAGTTCCAAAACCAAACCAAGACGTTCGTTTATGCATAGACTTCAAAACTACGTTAAATCCCCAGCTGTTAGACGCTCGTTATCCTATTCCAATAATCGAGGATTTATTTCATAAGTTGGAAAATATTTTTGTACGCTCGATATTCACAAAGCGTACCTCCACGTTCCAGTCGATGAGGAAAGTGCGCTTCTCCAATCGCTATCGACACACTTGGGCACGTACAAGGTGAACAAGTTAGCTTTCGGAGTGAAGACGGCTCCCAATGAGTTTCAACGCATCATGGATGAAGCCTTCCTCTGTATTCCGGGTACAGCCGTCTATTTCGACGATATAATCGTCCAAGGTTCAACATTGCTCGAATGCTACGAACGCCTCGTGATGTGCGTTCATTAAACCTTCACGTCAACCTCGAAAAATGTCAATTTTTCAAAACCTCGGTCATCAAATAACGGCCGAAGGACTACAAAAATGCGATGACAAAATAGACGCCATTCTGAAGGTTACACGTCCAAAGAACGCAGATCAAGTACGATCCTTCCTCGGTCTGGTTCTTTATTATTCAAAGTTCATCCCTAAAGCTTCAACTTTAACAGCACCCCTTCGAGACCTTCTTCGTAATAACGTCGAATTCAATTGGACTCCCAAATGCGAAAACGCCTTTACCTTGTTAAAAAAAGAAATAGTCGGCCCTAGAAATTTGGTTCCTTTTAACAATTCCTATCCCGTCATTTTAGCGACCGACGCTAGTCCCGTTGGAATCGCAGCCGTGCTTTCTCACAGAATCGACGGGGAAGAAAAACCGGTAATTTTCATCTCGAGATCTTTGTCAAAAGCTGAACAAGCCTACTCCCAGCTTGACCGTGAAGCTCTCGCCGTTTATTGGGCCGTCAGGAGACTATACCATTATTTATTCGGTCGTAAATTCACCTTAATTTGCGACAATAAACCTTTAACCCACATCTTCGCCCCTATCCACGAAAATTCCAGTAATATCAGCTGCTCGCCTCCTTCGTTACGCCACTTTTCTCGGCGGATTTTCGTACAACGTTGAACATAGACGCTCTGGCCTGAACTGCAACGCTGACTATTTATCCAGGTTTCCTTTACCCCTGGATTCAGAACACGCTACCGATGCTGAATATGATGTATCCGCTACCACAATAAAGCAGATTACATCTTCAAATTTAGTCTACGCGGACATTTTGGCAGCAATAGCCGTTGACCCCGACCTGAAAATCTTGAAAGATCGGTTGATGTCAGGCGCTGAAAGAAATGTTGAATTTGCGCTTCATGACGGCATTGTATTTCGAGGAAGCCGCGTGTATATTCCAACTTCCTGTCGCGAAAAAATCCTGGAAGACCTTCACTCTACGCACACCGGAATCGTCAAAATGAAAGCTTTAGCTCGTCAATACGTCTATTGGCCATCCATTGATAAAGACATTGAACGGTCCGCCAAGTCTTGTGCGGTATGTGCGAACCAACTATCATCTCCCTCAAAGGCCCCTCCACACGTTTGGGAACAACCATCAACCCCCTGGTTCCGAATCCATATCGACTATGCCGGTCCAAAAAATGGATTTTATTACTTTGTCGTCGTAGATTCTTTCTCGAAGTGGATAGAAGTCGTTGCCCTGTCATATCCACCCTCAACGGCCTCCACGATTCACCACCTTGAAAACATGTTTTCTAGATACGGCTTACCGTATACTCTCGTCTCGGACAACGCGTCAATTTTTACTTCTGACGCTTTCAAAACTTTCTGCCGAAACTACGGCATTCGTCACTGTCTATTAGCACCCAACCACCCACAGGCAGAAATCGCAGTCAAATCAGTGAAAAGAAAGCTCGAATCTGAAAACGTATCTTCAGGCAATATAATGAACTCCCTCGATAAAATTATTTTCAAGATGAGAACGACTCCTCTGATAGACGGTAAAACACCATCCGAACTGTTTCTTGGCCGGAAAATCCGTACATCTCTCGACATCCTACGTCCCCCTCGAGAGTCTAGAAAGGACATAGTTTCGACCTATCATAACTCCAAATCGTTGAGAACCCTTCGTCTTGGTGAAAGAGTGCTTTCAAGAAATTATAGCGGTCCATGTCAATGGAAATTAGGAGAAATCGTCCAGAAACTTGGCAAATTTGCACTACATCGTGAAGCTCGACAACGGTCACACGATAAAACGGCACATCGATCATTAGTAAATTAATTAAACTGATATTATCCGGACGACGATGGAAGGGCATAGCCCAACACGATTCGAGTTTCGAGAAAAAATGGCTCTCCGGCGGGATTTGAACCCGCAACCTCTGGATTACCAGTCCAGCACGCTGCCATTTGCGCCACGGAGGCGCCTATGGGAGTCGTACTCCGAGGGATAAGCTAAGCCGAACCCCACCTAGGTCCATTGTTTCTCGAAACTCTAGGCGCTTCTCCTGATCGGTAAACCACGCCGAATTTAATCTTATCTAGATGTTGTTAGATTGATATAATGAATAAATCTGTCGCCGGCATTTTAATTAGTAAATTAATTAAACTGATATTATCCGGACGACTCGAATCGTGTTGGGCTATGCCCTTCCATCGTCGTCCGGATAATATCAGTTTAATTAATTTACTAATTAAAATGCCGGCGACAGATTTATTCATTATATCAATCTAGGCACATCGATCAGTTAAGAGCCACGTTAGTAACAAAGGGAGACGATCCTGTTGCGCCTCGGAAATCAACCAATCAAAAGAAATTGCCATTCGAAAAACGTCTAGCTTGTTTTTACCAAGTTCCTACCATTCGCAAACAGAATAACAACACCAGCGAACAATACCCTGGGAATTCTGAAGAAACCGTCCGATCTTCATCACCTGCGACGGAACCCCTACCGCTTCGTCGCTCGAGCAGGAAAAGAATTCCTAGAAGATTTTTAGATCTGTGAAACTTCGCCACAAACTTCAAAATACAAGGGGAGACTGTTATGTATCTACAGACTAGTGAAAACACATGCGTTTTTGTTGGAGAGTTACTTGTTTTGAAGAAAGTTAGCGGGAGCCATATGAGCTTCACGATGAGAATTGTTGTTTGGTTGTTACCAAGTTTAAAAAAAAAATATATTAATTATTTTCGTCTAATAAAAGTTCCCTTAATTTTTCGCGCGTAAAATAAAAATAAAAATAAAAATAAATAAAAAATGGCACATGTGCACCAGTCGTAGGATCTCGGTCAATATCAAGGACCTTCCTGAACCAAGAAGCGTGTTACATCTTACATCAAGATTTTGTATCTTAACCGTAGGCTTGCAACGAATAATTTTATCAATCGGAATAGTTTCAAACAATTAATCAATCAAAGATCGCCTTACTAGAGTACGCTTGATGGTCACTTCTAACATGGAATACGAAACTGTCGGGGTCGAGACTGTCATCCATCAACGCCTGTTGTTCCCGAAATAAAAACGTCAGCGATCTACTAGTTTAAAGTGTACAAATTTAGAACGTACCTCGTTGAGTTTTTTCACAAGAATAGCCTTCACGCCGGACGTAGCGTTTATTTTTATTTATTTACACCACGTATAGCATTATTATGGCTTAAGTATTCTTAATTTTAGCCGCCAATCGGCGTTTTTCCACACCTCGCAGATAAGCGCTTTTCTCAATTTAAAGATGTGAATTAGCGATGTTTCTTAATCTATGCGGTGAATTAGAGATTTTCATCATTCATTATCCAATTGTGATGGAGTCCAGTATAACATGAATGTATTTTGTACTCATACCTGAATAACGCATGTACGGGGGGGGGGGGATCTTATTCAAGTTAGGCAGCTGAACTCAAGATCTATACGTTATGCAGGTTATTGCATAACTTGAATTCGAGTTGACCCACAGGGATGTGGTCCGGCGTCAGTGCTGGATCTATTAATTTTGGAAGGGTGGTGATAGGAGGGGTATTTTCCCCGGGCACTTGAGCTCTTGCAACTCAAGCCACTTTCCCCTCCTCTCATAAACCATCGTTTTTGTTGTACTTGTGAAATAAAATTTGCGGGTTTTTTTACTTTTCGGATCACACGAAATGTACGAAAACATTTTTCAAACGTTTAAATTTGCCAGTGCTCACGCTCACTGAGCTATGTTACAGTCAAAGTTGTATATTTGGTTACAGTAACCGAAGAGGAAAGGTTAGTTGACAGGTTAGGAAAGATAGTTTTCGTTTGACGCTGTGGTTTGACGTTTCATTCTGTCGAATGAAACGCACAAATTAGTCCAGGCAAAAATTATAATTCGCGTTTTTCTTATTAGCGCAATTGCACTGGTTTGCAATGAAGTTGAAACATTGATGTGTCTTTCCAACGCTAAAACTTTCAACAGAGTCAAAAAAGTTTCAGGTTTGTGTAATTGGGAGTTAATATTTATTATTAATTTGGCCCATCTGTCAAGTGATTCGAGATTCTCAGCCTCCAAGTCTGGTGGAAGCATTATAAAACGCTAACGTTCCTGTGTTACGAATGCTAATAATTTTGTTTTTCACAACGGAGAATTTACGGTATTTGGTCTTTTAATCAACCGGAATTTGGGAAAAAATACAAAACTTGTTTGTACATTAACTAAATGTCACTGCCTCAGTGTAGTATCCCCCTGCCCTCACCCCTCACAAGAAATAACCTTGTAGTGCTAAAATTTTAAAGGGGGGGGGGGGTCGTCTTTCTGCATGTTACGGTGAAACGTCCGCGTAAGCCACGGGACGCCCGGTAAAAAGTCGAGGCGTGTTTTTAGGCAAAACAGTCCAATTCAGTTTCCGTATGTGCCTGGGCTCAATTCTGGGAGGAAATGAATGTGTCGAAAGTTATTTATTCATTTTTTGACCTATTATTTCTCAATAATAAGTCTTTGTATAATCGTATCGCAAACAAATATTTTTGACCCCCCCCCCACCTCAAAATTTGCAGTTTTACGTTTCAAAGTGCGTAGAATCCAAATCTGAAATAATTAAAAAAAATGTCCGTCCGCCGTCCGGGCCATATCTTGCCATAAGATTGCTCGAAAAAACTCGTTCTTTCGCACATAGACTCCATTTGTAGTCTAGTTGGTCCTAACATCTGATCAGTTTGATCAAATAACTCCCTGGGGTTTTATGGGCCAAAAGCGGGTCCAAAATGGGGATTTTCAAAGGATTTGGGATCATAGGGGTGTGGGGTGTCGATTTTCATGTAATTTCAAGCCGGATTTGGCTACATCCATGAATAATAAACCCATAAACAGTCGAAATAATAAGGAATTGTTCGAAAATTCGCAGCGTTTTTACTCTTAAAATATTCCCAGTAACCCAAATATGGCACATAATTTTTCAAAGTAACGGGACGGGAGGGGAGGAATGCACCCAGTTTTGGACTTGAAACGACAGAACGAGAGGCATTGTCACTTTTATAATTGTTGTACTCAATTGCTGAATTCACCCATTGCCCAAACAACGAAAGTCTTCCTTTACGTTAGAAGAGAACAAATTATGACTTTTTAGTCTTTGTCAAAAATTAATTTGTTGTGGCGGATAGACGGCTTATGGTTGAAAAAGTCGATGATACTTTGTTGACAGACGATGTCGGGTGTCGAAGCGACCAAATTCAGTCGACACGCTCGCCAGCGACAAGTCCAGCGAGGCATTTTCACCGACAGGGTCCTTCGAACGATTCACGGCCATCGACCAACGAGAGAAGCCTACAAAGACGACACCGGCATCACTGAAATTTACGACGGCGACACCAAAGTTGTCGTCAGCGAGGACAATACGGTGGTGACAGTTATGGAGAACGGTCGAAACACACGGTATGACGTAACGTCGCGAACCAAGTCCCGCGAGGCGGCACTTCTCAACAGACTGCGTCAACGGCCGTCCGATGATGTCGCCCTGACGTCTTTGGCTGAATTGAAATTGTCCGGCGAACTGGGGCCGGTGAACGCGACTGAGGCTTATGATTTGCTCAAAAGAGCTGCTGATGATAAAAACTCCTGTACCGCTATGATGATGATCGCCCGCATGTACGAGGAGGGTCTTCTTAAGGCGCCGCCTGTTGAAGAGGGCGAGTTGTCAGAAAGTTACCCAGGTGAGACGATGTACTTGCATTGGATGGAAAAATCGGCTAAAGCTAAAAACAAAAATGGGATGGCCTTTTTCGGCCAGAGTTTGTGCTTGAAAGCGGCAAAAATGGCAGACTCAGACGACAAAACGGCCCTCAAGGAAAAGGCACTCTACTACCTTCACGAAGCTTCTAGAATGAACGCAACAAGAGCTACCTATCAGATAGCGGAAGTGTACGAGCACGGTTTTTTCGGGGAAAAAGACTTGTATAAAGCGATGGAATTATATTTAAAGGCCGCTAAAATCGGTAGTCCCGCTTCAATGGAAAAGATGTTCATGTTTTCCGAGAAAGGGATATACGACGGTGTGGCCTTTGAAGAATTGTTCGATAGAGTCATCAAGTCCTGGACGAGTAACAGCATTGGTCTAGCGTACAAACAAGGTATTTTAACTATCGAGGGAGATCTCGGGTTCATTCCAATCAAAGGCGTTCACATGCTGGAAATGGCCGCCGAGCGAGGACACTTGGACGCGATGAAACGAGTCGCTAAATTGTACGCAAATTGGGGCCACTTGAAAGACGGACTGCGTCTAGCCCAGTATTGGAATTGTCGTCTCTTTAAATTGATGACTTCGTCCTCCGAGGCGGGAAATCTGAAGTCATTGTGGCTTCTGGGAAAGATGCACCTCAAAGGAAAAATTGGAAAGTTTTCTTTAAAGGAAGCGGAAACGTGTTTGAGGACAGCGGCCGACGGAATGAAAAAAGCTGAGTACTTTTTGAAATTGGCCAAATTGTACAAGACAGGGCAGCTGGGAAACATCGATCCTGCCGTCGGTTTAGACTACTTGGAGAAGGCGACTGCAGTAATCGAAAAAGAAGGGGACAACATCGATTACATAAGGCTGGGATATATTTACTTGAAAGGTTCGGGGTTCGAACAAGATTTTAGAAAAGCTCAATATTGGCTTGAAAAAACACAAACCGAGGAACCTGATATTTACCTACACCCTCGTTCACCTTATTATGATATCGCAGCTGGAACAAAAATCATCCTTACTATGTCTGAACCAGATTTTTTCGACGCCCGACTTACATGCGGCCGGTACTGGTCTAGACTGAGGGATGACATCAAAAGTCAGGCTTCCTCTACTGATCCACAAATAAGGTTAAACGCATTACGCTTACTGGCTCAATATGAAAAGAACAAAGGCCCCTTGTACCACGAGTTGCTGAGAGACTTCAACCACTCATCCAGTGGACAAAAACTATTAAAACTATACGAAAATGAACAAATTCCGCTTGAATTTCTTGAAACGCTGCAGGTGTGGGGGAACGGACTAAGAGGAAGTCTTGAACAGAGTGCCGTCGAGCACCTCCGTGCCTTGTTTATGCAACACATTCTTTCGGTCGATCGAAGTGAAAGTTTGAAGGTTTTTCTTCTGTTCGGAGGATTCCACGAGACGCCCACTAATGATCATCTGAAATGCCTACTAGATGAGTATAAAGACGTGAAAGAGAGGGCTCTCGAGGAGCTCGACAGGGAAGTTGAAGATCTTCAATATAAAGAAACTAGAGATCCATCGGAGTCGGGAAGTTACAGGCCGGTCTCAAGGATACTAGGAAACATATATGAAGCTGATAATCAGATTGACAAAGCGGTCAAGTGGTACGAAAGGTCGTCAGGCTATAACAATTGCAAGGCGTCATTTTATTTGGGAAGGATTCACGAGCGAAGTGGCGATTTTAGTCAAGCGGTAAAATGGTACACTCGAGGAGCCACTCTCGGTAGCTCGGATGCTTTGAACAGCTTGAAACGCCTCCGTCAAAACGGGAAATTCACCAACAAACGATTTCTACAACGTTTCGAACACTCCAGCATTATCGACGAAAGGACGATCGCACTCACCAGCCCGCTGTACGGCCTGAAGGAATATCCGGCGACGCCGAACGATATGTACAGGGAGGCCAAACGACGATTGGCCTGGAGTGACGAACAGAACAAGCAGCACGGAGTGCTCTGGCTTAGAGAGGCCGTGAGCAAGAGCCCCAACGTTCAACATTTGAATTCGAGCGTTGAACTGTATCGCCTGTATTCAACCGGTCGAATGGGCGATCGTCTCAAGTCAATCGCCAAGCAACACCAACTGGACGTCTATCGTACAATAGCACGACGTCTCAACCGAAAAACAACGCGAGACGACCTCAATTCTTTTTTAACAGCCTTGACCGTCATGCCAAACTCTTCCTGTTTTAGGCGACTTACCAAAAACACAAAAAAACTTTTGGGGAAATTTAAAGAACAAACAATCACTCAGAGACGATCATTGGACGACTATAAATTTCTCATGCCTTTTTAAGAACATTTTTAGTCGACTTGTTGCATCCAATCGCGGCTGTTAATAACGACAGTTACAACGCCGCAACACATACGCAACATACTAAACATATTTTTCATTTCCTGTAATATTTACAAAGTGTCGTAGACCTTTTTTTTGTGATACATTCATCGGAATGACACCACCGATTACGACGACATTTTTTAACCAATTTGTTGTTTTTGTTTAAGTAATAAAAATATTAAAACCGTTTTATTTTGACGAACGAAATCAGTCCTCGATGTGTTTCAAGTCTCGTCGAACGTCCTCTTGAACCTGTTGCCATTTGGCGACGAGCGATGACACGCCTTTTTTCTTGAGCGCTAAGCCAGGCGCTAGTTTCGTCTGAAAAATAACGAACACAAATGTTGAAACCAAAGTTGTATAGATACCAAGTTGCTTCACTCTTCTCTTATTATTGTACAAAACAGCGGTTTCAAGGAAAGTTCCGCGTTTTGCTCGCGCCAGATGTCGCTACCTCTGACAGCGCGTCTATTAATGTAATGGTTACGGTGTAAAAATTAGGGAAAGTTGGTTTTATTTTGTTATTTTCGCTATTATTACTCATTATATTCATTATGTTTCTGTATTTTATAGAAATATGACCTGCAGTGTACCTCAGTGTACAACTGGGTACCATAATAACAGGAAATTACTGAAGGAGGAAAATAAAAGCAGCACCCCTCTCTTCAAAATACCAAAAGTAAGGTTTTTCAAACTTCTTCTTGCTAGGAAACGTTGGAATTGTCGGTAACGCCAGTTTAAGCTTGATTCACGCTAAATAGTGACGACAAGTGAAAATAGAGACGTGAAAATTTTGTTCGGAAAAAATCAAAATATTATTCTCACAATTTCTAGGGACCAATTTATACTAGACCGGCACGTGACAGTGACACGCACTAAAATCCCTCAGTGATTTTTTAAAACTTTTTTAAATGTCAAGGCAATTTAACATGATTGTGTGAATTAAAAGTCACTGTGAGCTCATTTTCTGAAATACCATTTTCTAAGCACGGCCTGTTACATCACTGTTAGATGGAGAGGGAGAGTGCCTAATTTACTGACCCAGAGTTATCTCTACTGACCGGGTACTTACAATGCACGGTACGAGCTGAAATTTCGCACAAACAACCGTGCGCGTGGGTCAATACGACTCGCCCTAAAATTTGATCTCAACTGGCTTCCGGCAAACTCGGGAAAATCCGGGAGTGTCTAATTTACTAACCAGGGTTTTCTCTACTCACCGGACACTTGAAATACTCGGATCAAGCTGAAATTTGGCATACGATTTACTCTTTGGCCAAAACGACGATTGTAAGTACCTGGTCAGTAGGATTTCCGGAGTTTCCCTCAACCGATCGGGATTAAATTTCAGGGCAAGTCGTATTGACCCACGCGTAAAACTATGCAAAAGTTTAGGTTGATTCGAGCCATTACCAGTACCTGGTCAGTAGAGAAAACACTCTGAGGAAAACCCGTCTGGTTTGTTGTATGCAAAATGTAACCTCGATCTGAGCATTTTAAGTACCTGATCAGTAAAGATAACTCAGGGTCAGTAAATTAGGAATTCCCGACCATTGAGCTGGCGACAGTCCCAGTCAACCGGAAGAACATAGTCGTGAAACTAGCTCCATTGGGTAGATAATGATGAGCTGAGTACGAATATGAACGTCTGCCTGGGGCATTTGCCCTCAGCAGCGAATCATAATCTCTGGAAACGATACACAAATTACAAGTAGAACAAATTCGTTTTAATGATTTCTAGGTTTCTTTAGAATGTGTTTCAACTATAGTTCTAGGGGATGTTGGAACAAACCTGCTGTTTCAGACCACCTATACCAAAAACTATGTTATTTGTGTTCATTTTTGGGCTCTTGCTTCCATCCCCCCCCCCTTGTTACCTCCCGACGACGTCTATAATATGAAAGGAAATTGTGTGCTCTTCCCAATGAGCTCCTTGCTCAGTTCTCATGGTGTGCCAACTAATAAGCGTTTAACAAGCTCATTTCGATAAAAGTAGCGACAAGCCAAAAATACCGGAAAATGTCTGATTCAGAGAAAACGAAAAGGAATTTCAAAACTTACATAGTCATTTTGGTCCCAAATGACGCGCCCAAGCTCGGTGTTTTCTCTGAGCATGTCGTACAGACTGCGCTTTAGAGAATAGGCCCCCTGGTTTCTACAAGGATACATGTACGTACGTCCTGACCAAAACGTGTTTAGGGCAAAAAAAAACATGGTTTTCCCCGTTGAAAAAATATGCTTCTAGCAACAAAAAACATGTTCCAAACAAAAAAACAATACTAAAACAATTGCTTTTGTTTTACATTGTCAAAAACAGGAGCGGAGGGCTAATGGGGCTTTAGCCCCCCCTACCATTGGCTGAACCCCCCCCCCCCAACTTTGCCAATACCCCTCATTTTCAAAGCCAAATTTCCGAGTTTTCAAACAAACTCACAAGAAAATTCATGAGAACAATGGGGGGAGGGCTTGCCACAATTCATGGCCAATTCTACATGACTGAAATTTTCACTTGGGGAGGCCAAACCAACGATGTATAAAAGAACTGGATTGCTCATCACTGCTGATAAAGAATAGCCATCAAATAAGCTCCCAAGTGGATGAGAGGGGTGGAGTTTCAAAGTAAATACCGGAAGAGAGTTGAGTCGCCATAACTACGCAAGGAGAGGGACAGGGTGATTGATTATCAGGGGACGACCTGCCCCCTCAACGCCCGTTTATATATCATTGGGCTATACACTCAGCAAAGTTATCTTATTTTGTGTATTTTTCAAGTCATCTGCCGAGCTCAGGTGCAGCGTCGGATCTAGACCTTAAGGGGGAACTGCAGTGATGATTCCTCGACCTCCCTCCATGGCCATGGCGTACCGGACGGTTAGCTCCGACGCGCTCCAGGTACTGGCGGGGACACCTCCTGCGGACCTCCTTCTCGATGCATGGGTTCATCGGCGCCGCCTCGCCCAGGGAAACTTGGACTTGGTACGGTGCCGTGAAGACTGGGCAGAGCGCATTGGTATTATGGCCGATGAATGGGGGGCCGGGGGCATCCGCCTTCTCGATGACCTAGTCGTCGAGGCTTGGCAGGCGCGTTGGGCTAGCAGTCCAACGGGTAGGCGTTTGTTCGGGTTCGTGCCCGATGTTCGGACGAGACTGGCGGCAGCCAAGTGGTTTACCCTTGAGCACGCCGCCACTTCTATCCTGACAGGGCACGGCTCTTTCAACGCCAAGTTGTGGTTCTTCCGGCGGCGGGACTCTCCAATATGCCCTTGTGGCGTCGAGGAGGAGACCGCCGACCATGTGCTTCGTCGCTGCAGCCTCCACGGGGATCTGCGGCGGGTGGTATGGGGTAGGAATGGCCCGCCGGACGACTCGGCTCTCGTCAGAGACCGGCGGGCGTACGGCCGACTCCTGGTTTTCTCGCGCTTCTGGTTGGAGCGCAGGGGACTGGGACCCCTGGGGACTGGGGGAGTAGGGGCACCTTCCCTACTCGGGCAGCCCGGGCAGGGGCGTCTTCCCTGCCCGGTTTTGGTCCATGGCGCAAGCCAGCATCCTCAGCTCTGAAAGACCCACCTCCACGTGGTGCCTCTCGGGCGCGACTGGCTGGCCACCAGTCGCCGCGGCTATCGGGTCGAGCTGAGTGATGGGACCGACTCTGCTGGGGAGTCCGGGCCAAAGATGGGGTACAGGCCAGGTAAGGGCCGGGAACGGCCTAGGTACTGGCCACATCTTAAAGAGATCCCCAGAGAGAGAGAGAGAGAGAGAGAGAGAGAGAGAGAAAGACATAGGTGGATACAGCAGAAGTGTATGCGGTGGGGTGAATTCCAAGCCGTTTCCCGGGGCCAAATTCGCTCTATTCGAGTTTCTAGGATCCGCATTACAATCTTAGTTTGAAATCCCCAAAATTGGATTTTCTCGACCAATAACGGGTCATTTGGCCGATGGTAAAGGCTGTAAACACTAAAAAAAGACCCATTTTTCATCACGAATGCTATCATAAATAGCGAAATTTATCTTACTAATAGATGATTCATGAACCAACAACTTAGCCTCAAAATATAGAGGTATATAAGCCCAGGGACTGACTAGTTGACAGATGAATTTAGTCTTTCAAACTGGATATTTTGCAACCTCAATAATCAAAAATCACAATTTGTCACAGAAAATCCCACCGTAATGTTCACAATTTTCCTAGAAACTTAGTTCTTCAAGTACAATGTACCAGATTAGAATAGAATAGAACCAGGAACATTAGCCCTTAGGACCCAGTATGCGCCTCTCCAGGTGGACATTGAATCGGTAAAGGTAAAATTCAGTTTCTTGGCCAGTGAACTGGAAACTTTGTGGCGTGTATTCATTCTGGAAAATATTAATTCAGTTCCCGGAATCGGCATACACCGCTTTTGTATATTACACGAGCAATCATAGCACCTTGGACTACTTATTTGTTTACAAAACCGGGAATTTTGACTGGTAACTATCGATTCAGCTCTTTGAACAGGCCTTGACTAATGAAACTGTGGTTATTTCGCCCCTCTTTTTGCAATATTTGTCTCCAATTTTAACTTTTTTTTCTTCAAACACTTTAATTGTTTTCGTTTCCATAATTTAATTCGCTATTAACAAATATGTACACCAACGCTATAATGCAAAAGAAAAAAAGTGGCATTTGATCTTGGTGGTCTGTATATGGAAACTGAAGCCCTATCCCGCAGATCCCCACGGCCCACGTCTCCCTAATGCCTATGACGCTTTCGTTTTTGATTTATGAAAAATGTTCGTAGGATCAACTAACTGGATGGAATTCTGCAACCCCACAAGCCGAACGGGATTTAACTCTCAAAGACAAAGTTTGTGCCCTTCATTTTCAAGAAGAGGACATCTTGAACACTGGCGGACCCGGGGCGGAATTCTCTATGAGGCCCCTTGAGTCACTGAATAAGCAAGAAATAAAATTATTACGTAGCATCAAATTATGGATTTTGGTATTTATACATCCTATCCGCCAATTAGAGTTTAAGCCGCAAATTGGATATTTTCTCAATTTTAGTCGGGAAGTAGCGGATGTTTTTACACTTATTTTGCCATGAATTCGCGGTTTTTCTCAATTTTAGCCACAAAGTTGCCTTCAGAATCCGCAAATTTGCGTATTTTCACTAACAGTCGAAAATTTGAATACTTTCAATTTTACCCACGAATGAAGGCTTTTTCTACACAATTTATCCACGAATTAGTGAGTTTCCTCAATTTTAGCCGCGAATTGGAGTTTTCCTCAATTTTTGCTGCAACTTATAGCTATGTTTTACCTTTTTTACAGCGAATTACCACTTATTCCCAATTTGAGAAAAAGTGGCAAAATTTATCGTTTCTCTGAATTTTAGGCGGGCTAGTAGTGATTTTTCTCAATATCAACCGCAAATTAGTGGATTTTTGAACATTTTTGCCCAGCATTATCTTTTCTTTTTTTGTTCACTTTCAAACGTGGAAGCGTTTTTCTCAGTTTTAGCCCCGAACAAAACGCAGATGCCTCGGACTGGCGTACTTTCAACCACAGCCGAAAATTATAATTTCTTCAATTTTAGCCGTGAATTAGATATTTCTTTGCAATTTTTCCGAGAATTAGTATAAATGTCGTCAATTTTAGCAGCGACGTAGCGTTTTCATTCCGTAAAAGCGATTTTTCTTGGTCGTGACTTTGAATTGGCGTTTTCATCAATTTTTGCTGCAAATTTGGGATGTTTTACATTTTTAGCAGTGAATTAACACTTTTCCCCGATTTGAACTGCAAATGGCGTTTTTAATCAAATTAGCCATGCTAATGAGTGATTTTTCTCAGTAATGGCAGCATATTAGGAAATTATTTTTAAATTGGTGCTATGGATTAGCTCTTTTTCCGAGCTTTAAGCCCGAAGTTGACTTCAGAGTCCACGGATTTGCGTTTTCCTACATTTTAGCCGCTAATTTGGGGTTTATCTATTGTTTCAATTTTAACCGCATATTAAATTTTTTTTCTGCACTTTATGCGCGTTCCTCAATTTTTGCAGCGAAATGTGAAATAGCGTTTTTAATTCCCTGAAAGCGATTTTTTTTGCTGATTATAGCGATGTTTTGCCTTTTTTAGCAGCTAATTAGCACTTTTCCTCAATTTGAGCAACAAACTAGAGATTTAGCCGTGCCAGCGTGATTTTTCTCTGAGAATCAGCAGTTTTTTAAACATCTTCGCTCTGCATTATGATTTGTCTCCACTCTTAGTCATGGATTAGCGCATTTTCCCAGTTTTAAGCCCGAAGTTGCCTTCAGAGGCCACGGGTTCACATTTTCCTAAATTTGGCCAGCGAGTCAGCGTTTTCCTAAATTTTAGCCGCGAATTAGGGTTTCTCTAAATTTTAGCTACCTACTGAATTAGCGGTCTTTTCATTTGTGTATCCGCAAATTCTTGTTTGTTCTAGACTTTATCCGCGAATTAGCAATTTTTCTCAATTTTAGGCCCAAATTAATTAGTGATTCTTTCCAATTTCGGCCGAGAATTAGCCTTTTGTTGAATTTTAGCCGCTAATTAGCGCTTTTCATCAATTTCATTCGTGATTTGCCTTAATTTTAGCAGCGATTTTATTAGTGATTTTTTTCATCATCACTTTAAATAATTTGAGCTGATAATTAATAATTTGTCTTAATATCGTGAATTATCGTTTTTCGCAATTTCCGTAGAGAATTTTACATTTTAAGCCCCACTCTTAATTTCAGCCCTACGTAGCGTTTTTTCTTGTTTTTTGTTTTCAATTATAGGCGATTTTTTTTTTTTTTTTTTACTTTTAAAGCTTTGAATTAGCCCTTTTTCACCATTTCAGCCACGAGTTTGGCCAAAGAACAGCACGTTAGAATTTTTGTTCTCATTTTATTCGTAATGTGGCCCCTAACCAACGCGAAATGAACAATTTTTTCTTCATTTCAATCCGGAATTTGCGTCGAGAAACCACAAATGAACGTTTTTTCGCAGTTTTAGCCACGGATATTGGCGCTTTTTCCAAACTTTTTGTTACGTTTTTCCTAACCTAAAGATCGTGATTTTTCCATCTTTAAGTTTTTCGGGGGCCCCCCTTGCCCCTACGTCGGTACGCTACTGATCTTGAAATATTTTGAGACCAAACTTCCGAACGGGGAAATTCATAAAATTCCACGAGAAAGATGGTCTTTAGTAAAGGGTGCTATCCCCAGGATTTTTGCCGGGTGTTCAGAACGACTCCAAAAAGTTGTAAAGACGAGGAAGCCTCCAGCACCAAGACAACAACACCGTCATCCGTCTCAGTCAACACAAACATAGAGCTTGTGAATTGGGAACGGGCCTTAAATAAAATAGACCAGCGGGCCTATTCTGTAACTCATAACGCGTGCGTTAACAAAATTTCTCAGCTGATTTTTTATAATTATTCGGCTTGTTGATTTCGCTAACGCAAGAAATACAGAATAGGGTGGCTGGGCCTTAATCACTAACTTTTTTTTTTCTTCAAAAAGCATGTGTGTCGCTACTTAAGTTGAAATAATTCTCTTAAGTAAAATTCAAATCAGTTGTTGTAGGAAAAAAGATCAGCTTTTTAGGGAAATTGAAGTTTAAGAAATGTCTTTGAATACGTGCCTAGAGTTCATAAATGAGATTTCAATTTTTCTACCTAAGTAAAGTTTTCATTTCGTTGGAGAATAAGGCCCCTTAATTGCCCGAATTTCAATAACTTAAGCAGAAGTAGTGGCCTTACGTTTTCGAGCTCGAACATAAATGCATTTATGCTGGACTGCGAGCCCCACGGGATGAAAAACGTGTTTCTTTTCTTCCCACGAATGATGAGTCATATATCTAAAACTATCAACATTTTGATTCAGAAGTAATGTTCATAACATTTTACACTTGAAAAATAATGCTAGCAATTTTAGGTAGCCGTGTTCTGTGCTGCAATATAAACTCCAATATTACTGAATTAGTCATCCTAAGCTCCTATATGTGTGTTATTGCTAAACTGCCGTTCTTTAAAAAATTAGTATAGGAGAGACGCTCCCTACCCCAATCCTCCTATGCTCCCCACCCGCTCCCTCTCGGAATGAGTTTTTTCGCGATCGAGCCGGGAAAAGAAGGAAGTGTGTGTGTCTCCTCGAGGAAAGAAGTACAAAAAAAACGCCTTCGCTGAAGTTGTCTCAAATCTCAAGGTACCTACTAAAAGTCAGTCTCATTCTCTCTCTATCCTTTTCCAAAAATTTAGTTAACTCCATTTTCCGGTCTCTCAAAATTTATCAATCGCTCTCCCTATGAAATACAGTCCCCTCTGCTCTCCAGCAACAAAATTTGGTCCTCCGGCCCCGATCAAAAAAAAAATTGAATTAAAATA
This sequence comes from Corythucha ciliata, assembly GCA_038030265.1. Lineage (NCBI taxonomy): Eukaryota > Metazoa > Arthropoda > Insecta > Hemiptera > Tingidae > Corythucha > Corythucha ciliata. The sequence goes on along the minus strand of CM075941.1, from coordinate 53,712,446 downwards.
TCATCATTTAGGATAAGTAAGATAGGTCCTTAAAATTATTCATTTAATCGTAGGTCAGTTAACGTAGTTCAGCTTCCAAAAACGGATAAAACTAGATATATCTCTTCTTTATTTTATTTAAAGTAGTTTAAGTTTTAAGGATTGTACAAAGTTCAACAGAAAAGTTTATACTCCATCTCTCTCTTTCCCCACTCTGTGGAATTATTTCGGCGCCACTTCACAAGCTCATTTCATTGCACTGAATTTCATTCAAGCTCTCTCTAGCGTCAAGTTTATTATAACTAATTAACCACTCTAATTAATTTTAGTTTTAATCACACTAATCAGTAATCACTAGGAATCAATTGTTTTTCTCAAACCTCTCTAGTAAGTTTTTTTTTTTTTTTTCGGTAAATCTCGGTTCAAACTCCTTGCATTGTCACATTTAACGGTCTTTTCTCAAAATTAAAATAAAATGAATCCTCAAGAAGATGAACGCGTTAAATTAATACAACGGCTCTCAAAACAAAGAGAGAAGCTTTTCAGACGAATGAATGACTGCTACAAGCTTGCAAAAGAGCTCAAAATCGGCGACCACAACGCCTTTCTCGCTCGGTATGAAAAATTAGGTGGTATATACGAAAGTTATGACGAAATTCAAAATAATATAGAAGACAACATCATGATGCTAGGAGATGCTGGAAAAGCCTATTCACAGGATTCTGCAGCATTCGACAACATGTACTTCCTGGTACAAGAGACGTATTTAGCTCTTCAACAAGCGCTAAAGAAAAAGGCTGAAGCTTCAGCAACAACCAGCTCATCTCAACCTCAACCGGTAACGTTTGATAGAAGTAATCTCCCTAGATTAAGGCTCTCCACTTTCGACGGTGAAAAAACCGAAGAATTCTCCCCCTTTTTAGCGTTGTTTGATTCGTTAGTTCATAACACACCCCTTTCAAATATTGAAAAATTTCATTACTTAAAAACATGTCTGGAAGGTAAAGCTTCTTCCGTTATAAGCGAAATTCCCCTCACTGCAAATAACTACGAATTGGCTTATACCACTCTTAAAGAAAAATATGACTGTGTCCGCATACAAGCGAGTCATCATCTCAACAAAATTCTCTCCTTCAAAACGCTCCATAAAGAATCGCTGGCAGGTCTCAAGGACTTTCTTCAAATCTTCGACACCAGTGTCAAGGCTTTCAAAAATTTGAAGTTAGATCACAACAATTTCACTCTGTTTTACATTGCTCTCCAAGGCCTCCCCCTCGAAACCAGAAAAACTTTCGAATCAACGCAAAATGATGTGCCCACATACGAAAGCCTCGTTGAATTCATTAATCAAAGAGCAAAAATTTTAGAAGTCTCGACCACGGTTTCGGCAAATGAAACTCCACAGCCTCATACAAAATCTAGTCGAGGTCAAGCAACCAAACTGGTCATGGCGGTCTCCGCCGCTGAGAACAAAGTTTTGCCCCCGTGTGACTTGTGTAAAGGCTCACACAAATTCATCCAGTGCCCCTCGTTTCTCTCTCTAGACGTGGCAACACGATCCTCTTTCGCTAAAAAATATGGCAGATGCTATGTGTGTTTGGGCAAACATTTTGTCAAAGACTGTTCGTCCAAAGGCCTTTGCCGTGTGTGCAACGGCAAACACCACACGCTCTTGCATTCTCCGGGGGGAGCCAAAGCCCCGCAAGTTGACTCAACCAATAAATTACCCACCTCTTCCTCAGAAAATAAGCTAAGTGCCAGCACATTTTTCGTTCAGAAATCCACTGACGACGTGACCGTCGTACTTGGAACCGCTCAAATTTTAGCTTTTGACGCGTACGGTGTTGCTCACCTCGTCAGAGCCGTCGTCGACCCCGGCTCTCAACTCAATTTCGTCACTTCACGGTGCGTTCAACGCCTTGGCCTCACGAAGAAACGATCATCTACCGCTGTCTCAGGCATAAGCGATGCCAAAGTTTCATCTAACAAAGGGTTCACCGAATTTCAAATCACCCCTAAAGACGACCGATCGTTGAAATTCGCCCTGCAAGCTATCGTTCTCGACGAAATCACTCCTCCATTGCCAACCGTCAAACTCGATGATGACATCAAACGCCACTTCGACAATCTCAAGTTGGCAGACGATACTTTCCACAAACCCAGCGAAATCGATGTTCTTCTCGGAGGCGGTATTTTCCCCTACTTGCTCAAGCCTCAAATACCCTTGCTGCATGGTACGCCCTCAGCTATAAACACAGTTTTTGGCTGGATGGTCATAGGGGAAGCGCAAATCCAAAAATCTCCGTCACCCCACACGTGCTTACTCTCGTTCGCCCCTCTCGAAAGCCAATTAAAACAGTTTTGGCAAATTGAAGAAATAAATAAATCTATTCCGCCTAACCCTGAAGAAGAGGCTTGTGAAAACCATTTCGCGAAGACTCACACAAGAGACTCCACCGGACGTTACACTGTCCACCTTCCCTTTAAAAACCGCTATCCTCTTCCCATTTCGACTCGAGAAGTAGCGGAAAAAAGACTCGTGTCTCTTGAGCGAAAACTCTCAAAAAATAGATTTCTTCGTGTCGAATACGACAAATTTCTTAGCGATTACGAAACGCTCGGTCACATGGAATTGGCTCAACAACCGTCACCATTCGTGATCCCTCATCAAGCAGTACTGCGTGAGGCAAGATCCACGACAAAAGTCCGCGTAGTCTTCGATTGCAGCGCTACTGTCGGATATCAATCCCCATCTCTAAACCAGCAGCTTATGGCTGGACCTCGGCTACAGCCAGACATAGGAGTCATTCTCATGAAATTCAGGCTTTTTGAAGTTGTCCTCTGTGCTGACATCAAAATGATGTATCGACAAATAATGCTGACTCCCGAACATCGTCAGTACCAACACATCTTCTGGCGCGGCAGCCCTTCTCAACCTATATTGGAATACGAGCTGAAGACGGTGACATACGGTGCTACGCCAAGCGCTTTCCTTGCTCAAAGGGTCTTGAAGCAACTTGCCTTCGATGAAGGTGAGACTCTCCCTCGTGGTGCTCAAGTGATTCTCGAGAACACATTCGTTGATGATTTAGCGTTTGGTGGTTCTTCTATTGAAGATGCGCGGGAAGTGAAAAATCAAGTCATCGAACTCCTCGCTCGAGGTCAATTTGAGCTCCGAAAGTGGGTATCAAATGAACCTTGTTTGCTCGAAGATATTTTGCCAGAAAATCAAGCTCAGCACCAGTCGTTTGACAAAGTGGACTCGACTTCGGACTGTTTAAAGCTCCTCGGATTGAAATATAACCCCTCACGTGACACTTTCTCTTTCACGGTCCAAGAACCCGTCTCAGAACCTACCAAGCGAGGCATGCTGTCAATCGTAGCAAGACTCTTTGACCCATTAGGTCTGTGCTCACCCACGGTTCTCTGGGCCAAAACTTTGATTCAAGAAGCGTGGAAACTCCAAATTGACTGGGACGATCCGTTACCAGACAACATTCTTCTAGATTGGCGCAAATTTGTCATCCAACTCCCTCTGTTAAATGAATTGGAAATTCCTCGGTTAATTCCAGCCTTAAAATCCAGTGTATCTGTCGTGGGATTCTGTGACGCCAGCTCTATCGCATACAGCGCGGTAATTTATCTACGCTGCGAAAACTCGGAAGGCACGAAAGTCCAGCTGCTTCAAGCGAAAACTCGTGTCGCTCCCATTAAGCCGCTAGCTATTCCAAAACTCGAGTTGTGCGGCGCTCTACTCCTGTCCCGCCTTCTCAAATCCCTAGAGGATTTTCTCAAAACTCTCGACCTCCTCAGCAAAATAAGTCTCTTTTCAGATTCAGCCACAGTTCTGGCATGGCTGAGAACTCCTCCTCACACTCTCAAAACGTTTGTCGCACACAGAATCGTCGAAATTCTAGAAAACACTTCTCCTTCCTTTTGGCGTCACGTACCGTCACATCTGAACCCCGCGGATATTTCATCTCGAGGACTGTCTCCTAAAGCTCTGAAGGAAAACACTCTCTGGTGGGAGGGACCTTCATTTCTCCTTGACGATCCACAAACTTGGCCTGACTCTTCTCTTCTGGAACACTCAGCTCCTCTCCCTGAAGTGAAAACCAAAACCACTCTAGCAGTAGTAAAAGAACTCGAAACTGTTGATTTCATAACTCGTTTTTCCTCCCTTGAAGTTCTGATAAGAGTGACATGCAGAATTTTGCGCTGGTCTCCCAAATCAAACCGAAGTAAATCTCCAACAGAGCAACTTACAATAAGTGAACGTGAGACTGCCCTAAAACGATGCGTTTTTGCCTCACAAAAGCTCTACTTCAAGGAACTCGTGGCTGCCCTGAAAAGTAATCGACAATTGCCACGCAGTTACGCGAAACTTGCTCCTTTCATTGATTCCCTCGGGCTTGTTAGGGTGGGCGGCAGACTCAGGCATTCTATACTTCCTGATGAAACGAAATTTCCCCTTCTCCTTCCTCGTCAAGCCCCGCTTTCATCCCTCATTTGTCGTTTTTACCACCACGTCTCGCTGCATGGAGGCGCCCAGCTCATCCAATCGTTGATTCAACGCAAATTCTGGATCCTAGGCCTGCGACGACTTATCAAGTCCCAGAATCGCAGCTGTCTCAAATGCTATCGCTTTCAAGGTAAACCCCCTCAGCCGAAAATGGCTGACTTACCCGCTATTCGTTTTGAACAAATTCGGCCCTTTCTTAACACCACTCTCGACTGTGCCGGCCCATTTAAACTCAAGGAGCACCTACGACGTAATGCTCGAATAGCTAAAGGTTATCTGATCTTGTTTGTTTGTCTCTCCACCAAAGCAGTCCATTTGGAACTCCTCAGCTCTTTGACAACGGAATCCCTCCTGATGGCTCTGGATCGCTTTATCTCCCGTCGAGGACTGTGTGCAAACATATTCTCAGATCGAGGTACCAACCTAGTTGGAGCTTCGAACCATCTCAAAGAGGTGGCAACCCTTATCCGGGACTCCGCTCCGGAGATCGTGAAACTCCTGACTTCGAAGGAAATAAAGTGGCATTTCAATCCGCCGCAAAGCCCTCATTTCGGCGGTCTCCATGAAAGAATGATTCGGGAAGTAAAGCGGCATCTCATTCGCACTGTCGGGGAAACCCCTCTTACCCATGAAGAAATGTCGACGTTTTTCTCAAAAATCGAAGCCATACTCAACAGCAGACCGCTTGGATACGTGTCTAATGACCCGAACGACAGCGTCGATTACTTGACTCCAGGCCACTTTCTCGTGGGTAGTCCTCTCCTCGTTCCTCCACAGCCCTTAGATCCCGATGATCTTCGACTCAATCAACGATTCACTCTGATACACCAGAACTTGAGATCTTTTTGGAATCGGTGGTCCAAAGAATATCTCCAGGAGCTCCAAATCCGGACGAAATGGACAAAAAATTCGCCTTCTCTTCAAGAAAACGACATTGTAATTATCAAAGATGTAAACGCCCCTCCTCTTACATGGCCTCTCGGCAGGGTAATTACCACGTATCCAGGCCCTGACCAACAAGTTAGAGTCGCAGATGTTCTCATCAAAGGGAAAACATACCAGCGAGCCATAAACCGTTTGCTGCCCCTGCCCCATCTCGATTAAACCTATTGCTAGCTTCAAATTTCTCTACTTAGGTTAAGTTAAGTTAAGTTTGCCTAGAAAAGTCTCGTTCTCATTAATCTACATTATGTTTTAGTTTTACCCACCTCTAGTTAAGTTTACTCCAAAGTAAAAAGCTCTCGCTTTTGGTGGGCGGTTTGTTATTGCTAAACTGCCGTTCTTTAAAAAATTAGTATAGGAGAGACGCTCCCTACCCCAATCCTCCTATGCTCCCCACCCGCTCCCTCTCGGAATGAGTTTTTTCGCGATCAAGCCGGGAAAAGAAGGAAGTGTGTGTGTCTCCTCGAGGAAAGAAGTACAAAAAAAACGCCTTCGCTGAAGTTGTCTCAAATCTCAAGGTACCTACTAAAAGTCAGTCTCATTCTCTCTCTATCCTTTTCCAAAAATTTAGTTAACTCCATTTTCCGGTCTCTCAAAATTTATCAATCGCTCTCCCTATGAAATACAGTCCCCTCTGCTCTCCAGCAACAATGTGCGTTCAATTCATTTTAATTCCCATGGATTACTCATGAGCGTTTGTTTAAACAATGAGGAAGTACATAACACATTTTCCAAAATCATGCTGTCGTGATAGCTTTGGTACCAAAACTCATGAAAACACGATCCGTTCAAATAAAATCAGGCCCTATATTTTTTTATTAATTTTCAAAACTATTGGGTTGTGGGACCCATTTGAAATAGGCTAGACAGACTGATGACGTAATAATAGCATTCGCGTGACCTCCACAATAGCTTCCCACAAAAAAAAACAATAGGACTTAAGAGAATGGGAAGGACAAGAAGGGGCAAGACATGATAACAGTCATGATGTGGAGGGGCCGGAGGGGTCACAACCCCTTAACCACGTCACGAGTCACAGACCGGCCGTTTAAGGTAACAAAAAAAATTGGCAAGTTATATTATTTCGCTATAAATCGAAATCAATCATGTACGCACTAATATTCAATTCCTGGTCACATTTAGTCATTTTCTTTCGAGAAAAAATGTTTCCAGCGAATTTTATTTTTTTTGTTACTTCCTCATTGGCGATTTTTCGGCAGAAATTACAATTTTTTAGAAAAAAAAGAGTGATTTTCATATTCAAAAACGATTGCTTTTACCTGCAAAATTCAAACAATCCTTGTCAATTTCAGCATGCTCAGCGTCATGAAAACCTCACCTGAAGTGGCCCATTGAATGTAATCAACTGTGAACGCCTACCAGAGTTTCAAACAATGTCGCTCCGGCAGCTGGCTGTCAAATAAAGTGCATTTCACCACTATGAAGTTGACGTTTTCAGTTCAACAGAAATTTGTACTCAGTGTGACTATCTACTTTTATTTAGCGATTTCTGCCAAATAATCGTTAATTTACTGAAATTCGCGTAGCAATGAAATGCACTCTATTCGACAGCGACGACCGCCATTCGACAGGTGAGCGGTCATATTCAGTTCCATTCCGAGGACTGCTTCAGATGAGGTTTTAGTGATTTTTACCATTCTGAAATTCGCAAGGATTGTTTGTATTCACAGGTAAAAACAAGCAAATTTGAACAGGAAGTCACTATTTTTTCTAAAAAAATTATAATTTCTTTCAAAAAATCGCCAATTAATTAATCAAACGCTCATGAGTAATTTTCAAAGGGGCACGTTGAAGAAGTTTTTCTAAAAAATTTTGATTGTATCGTGAATGTTAAAAGATTTAGGTAATTGATTATGTATTTGAGTAAAAACATTCTTTTATTCTATTTAAATGTGCCGACTAGTTTCGGGGTAAATGCACCCCATTTTCAAGGCATCCGTAGGTCTAAAAAACAAATCTCCCCGTCACATGTCAAAAAAGCACACACAACCAACAATCCTGTTGATAGACAGGTATCCAGGAAACTTGTCTCTTCACACTAGTCGGCACATTTAAATAGAATAAAAGAGTGTTTTTACTCAAATAAATAATCAATTACCTAAGTTTTTCTGATCCATGGGAAGTCGATAGGTGCAGATTTAGTGTGAACAAGTGGGGGTTGACTTTTATTGAAAAATTAATAATCTCCGTTTCGCACGCTTGGAGGAGCTGCCGAGGACATAGAAAATAGTTATTTTTTTACGAAAATACCTTATCTACGGACATTTAGGGGGATTACTCCCCTCCTCACCGCACACCATTTTTTCTCGGAATTCAAAACAAGTAAAGAGGAGTAAGTATTTAATTTAAAGATTAATTTTTTTATTTTCAGCCTCCCCACTCCCTCGAATTCACAGTTGTGACTAGGGTCGTGCATGAGGAGGGGAGTAGTCCCCTAAATGTCCGTAGATAGGGTCATCTAAGCTCAATTATTAAATTAATTGTCGGACACATTAGGAAAAAATGACGAGGAAATCGACGTCTGCCACCTCGTTCACGGTGGGCAGTGCGGGCAGACAATCAATCAATCTAAGCAAAGGACTCAAAAATGGCATCTTCTGTGGACTCCTGAAATTTTGGTCATTGAGAAACTGCTCCTTATGTAGGGACTGACATGCCTAGTCTACCACCGCGAACCCGGTGGGATGTGCTGGCAGACGGTACTTCAGTCTACGCGGATTTGGACCCAAAAATGGAACCTTCCGCGGACTCCTGAAATTTTGTGTTCATTCAAACTACTCCCCATTGGAGGGACTAACACGCCTAGTCTGCCATCTCAATCCCGGTGGAAAGCGCTGCCAGACGGTTCTTCATGGTTAGCGAATTTGAACCCAAAAATGGAACATTTTGTGGACCTTTGAAATTTTGGTAATAGAAACTGCTCCGCACGGAAGGACTAACGTGCACAGTCTGCCACTCAAAACCAGGTGAGAAGTTCTGGCAGACGGTTATTCAATATTAAGTAAATTTGGACCCAAAAATGGAACATTCTTTGGACGGCTGAACTTTGGGAAAGTGAAACTGCTGGGAATGGTGAGACTAACACGGTTAGTCTGCCACTCCAAGCCCGGTGCAAAGCAGTGGCAGACGGTACTTGAAGATCCGTAGTATGTCCGGTAGTTGATCCTGTAGTAAAACTCAGAGCTATTCCACGAGTCTGCACTTATTCTAATGAATAAGTGGCAATTTATTCTAATGAATAAGTGGCAACTCATGAATATCATATCCCGATAAGAACCCACGCTTTTCGGTCAATTTCTTTCCATCTTGAGTGAACAACAAAAACATGTTTTACCAGGAAAGAACTATATGCTTGACGGATGGTAAAGAACCTACACAGGGTGACTGGTACGTAGGTTGAACAGGTCCGATTTCCATTCCTAGTCGAGACAATCGATTTTAACAAAGCTGTAACTTGGGAAATGAGCGTCCTAGGTCCAGCACCACCACTGAAAAGGGCACACTTTTTTCTGTTGTGATTACGGATATTTAGTCTAAAGATTGGAGTAAACTGGGAATATATCAAGATATCTTCAAAAATGTCAGTTTTTGACAACCGTTCCAAGCAAGATCATGTTCCATTTTTGGGTTCAAACTCGCTAACCATGAAGAACCGTCTGCCAGCGCTTTCCTCCGGGATTGATATGGCAGACTAGGCGTGTTAGTCCTTCAATGTTTTGAATGACCAAAATTTTCAGAAGTCCGCGGAAGGTTCCATTTTTGGGTCCAAATCTGCGTAGACTAAAGTACCGTCTGCGAGTACTTCCCACCGTGAACGAGGTAGCATACGTGGATTTCCTATACCCAACGTGCCTTGAAGGAACTCTCACGCAATTCTCAGCTCTCCGAAAATAGTTGCAAATTCGGCGAATTTTCGCATTTTGAAATGGCCGCCATTTTTCAACCCCCTCCCCTCCACCGGCTATAAGCTGGCAGCCGCGTAGTTTTGAGAACATCTTGGTGAACTCTGCCACCTTCCACATTTCAAAATTCTCCACCTAAAATTACCACTTTTCTTAGGTGGCTCCTGGACTATTAAGAAACCCTTGAAATTCATTAGAACAGAGGTTTTTATTGGGATCAAAACTGTTCTCAACGGTTCCTTGACTCAAGGAAGCTTCAAGGAACGTTCATAAATACGGGCCTAATTGTTGTAATGTCTCCTTATCCTATTTTGGTTTTTTCAAGATAACTGGTGAACTGCTGGAGCTACAGAGCTTTGCATGAGCTCCAGATTAAACACATTTGGTATACTTTCATAAGTATAATAGTGACCTTTTTCGTAGGATGCATTTTTAGGGAGATATAAGCCAAAATCCAAAACAACTCCGAAACTTTTGAGGTTTTTACCACCCTGAAGTTAGCACAGGGTTTTTGAAGGTGCCAACTTGGATTTACACTAATGGTACCTCCCCTGACAACATACTAAAAATTCAGATTTACCGGATTTTTTGCGACCTTCGATGTCTAAAGGGACTGGCATAAGTCGGCGTAGTTAAATTTACCAGGTACTCAAATAATTAATTAATTTCCTAGACCAATGAGGGGTTTCTTCCATTTTAATCGCGAAATAGCCCAAATCATACCCCCGGACTGGTTCGTTAACCGTGAAGGAGCCAAAGAATGGCACTTACCTCCATGCTTTTTTTTTTAATTTTCTATTTCAACCGCGAAAGAGCCAAAATTGGAGTTTCACTCCATTTTAAGCGCGAAACAGGCAAACCTTATGGTAGGGTAAGTAGAAGGAACCAGAGTCTTTCGGGTCGTAGTCTAACGGCTGTACTCTTTCCATTAAATTGGAGTCAACGAGGTTTCGCCCTTTTGCTCCATTTGATCGGCCTCAGAGTGCGTACCAGAGGTTTACATACGAGGCTGATCTGCAGGCCTTACATTGTGGTTAACTAATTTTGTTGAAATTATCGAACAGGTCCCAAGGGCGTTCTATTCTGAGCGTCTCGGCCTTTTGCTCAGATCAAAGTGTTATGCTCGGTGGTGTGGAAGGGGAGGGGGAGGATGGGTGGCCTGAGTTCTTACAACCAGGTTTATGGCCCACGATCAAAAAAAGGTTGACCGGCCCTGCCCGAAGAGGCTGTTTAGCCAGCCCGAAAACTCTCAAGAGAGGAATTGTTAGGGCGGCAGCGCACAATATTGTCATCCAGAGGGGGGGACGGGGGTATTCCAACAACCAGACCCCCGGCTATGATCGGAATCGAATTTTACAGCTTACAGTAATACAGCGGCGCTGTAACTAACCAAACTGGCGAACTTTGTTCTTCGACCGAGCAACAAACTCGCGGAATTTTGTCTACGCGAGAGACAAGACCACAAAATGGTTTTTTTTAAAGGTCCGAACCCGTGAAAATTCGTTTTTTTTCGAAGAGTGCACACAGCGAAATTTGGTTTTTGTGGGAGCACACCGTGCACCGTGAAATAATTAAAAGTGGAGAGAAGTCGGTTTTTTAAACGAGCCAAACTCTCGCTGGGAGCACAGCTCTCAAAATAACATAGGGGAACGAAATCCGCGAAATTTGCATTTCAGGCGATTGAAACCCATGCAATTGTTTTGTTTTGTTTTTTAAGGTCCGGAGCAGCGAAATATTTGTTAAAGGAGCGAAATGTTAAATTCTGAGGCATGGTTGTTGATTTTATGGCCAACAAACAATTCCTGGTGTCGAGTGAGTTTTAGGGCAGGAGACAGTCAATGTTAAAAGTCAACAGCACCCAGTCAAGCACAGGCAACTCAAGACGTACCTTTTTCTTTTTTTTGAGCGCTCCGTCCACGGACGATACCACCACCGGTTGAACAGTCGTCTCCTCGGTCAGGTTGGACGATGACGTTTCCACCGAAGACTGAAGACTCGTGGAAACGACGGCTGTGGTAATGGTCGGCGGTGACGGATCTCTTATTCTGGGCGGCGGAGACGGTAGCCGCGGTGGTGGAGTAGTCGCCGCCGCCGCGGCGGCACCGTCGCCACGGCCTCTGCCGGTGGAGGTGGAGGAGGTTGCGGTGCGGCTGGTTCTAGTTGAGCGATGTCATTGTAGAATATGTCGAGCTCTGAGGACAAGTCGTGCTTATTGTCCTTGGTACGTGGTTGGGAAATGGCTACTGGTAGAGGTGCTGGTGCCTAGAAAAGGAAGGGGGATGAGTTCACCGTCAAAACTGACGTTTTTAAACAATTAAATTTAATCGGTGACTCACCACAGGTACAGTGGGATACGCCATGGGGTAGTGCACCTGAGGTATCATACACACCGGTGTATGTATGGCTGGGATTTGCATGTGCAGAGCGAATTCCGGTCTTGGTGCGAGCGACTGTACTTGAATGGGGGGGACGGGTTCAGGAGGGTCAACACCTGGGGGAAGAGGTTCACTCTGGTGAACCGGTGGTGGTGGAGGTGGAGGATCATCTGGTGGAAGCGGGGGAGGTTCTTGCGGCGCTGGTGGCGGCAAAGGAGGAAGAGGAGGTAACTTCGTTTCTAAAAGAATAAAAAATAGCACAAGTGTCAAAAACAATTTCACTTCCCTCAAAATCAAAGCACTAACCTTTGGCAGGACTTGAACCTTTCCCTTTTTTGTGCTGACTTCGACTCAACGACGGCGAAGACGATGGTGGCGGCGTCGGAGGGCTGATCCGTGGTGGTGACGGTGGAGGGGGTGGCGTCGTACAGACTTCCATGTCTTCTTCACCGCGGTTCAGAGCCACAGCGGCCGGTTGCTCACTGTCGACGGTCGGCCCCAACGTCGTCGGCTGTGGGTACTCCCAGACCACCTCCGAGGTTTTAAGGTTCTTGTAGCTGTAGCACTTCTTCGACCTACATCACCGAGCGAACAGGAAAAAAAAAAAAAAAAAAAAAAAAAAAAAAATTGACATTTCGAAAGTAGAAACAGCGTTGATATGTTTTTCTTCAAATGTAAAAATAAGTGTGCTAGCTTTATTCGTTATTTGCGGCACGAAATTAAGTCATTTCGGAAAACGGCACACGGGCGCGTAGAAACTACACCCAAAAAGAGTGAGCGTGTCAAAACGGAACAAAACTAGCACGTGAAAGCTCGTCGTAAAATTAAATTTTATTAATAGTTGACCATACCTACTGTCTTACCATACACCACTACCATTTAAAAATCAATAATTTAAATATTAGAAATATTTTTGTAGCTCAATAGTGGTGATTCTGAGCGCCAGTGAAGACTCGAAGTGATAATACAGTGGACCGATTGTTTAATTTCGCTACTTTCAATCTGCTTTATCCCCCCCCCCTCTTAAAAAATGAATTATTCACCAACAATAGGTCCACTGAGCGTTTCTTTCTATTAATTAACCGAAGAATCAAACTTCTCGTGGACGTCTTTTCTCAGCCTCGACGAGTCCTGTCGCTCCTGCTGAACAAGATCAAAGCATAAATCTTGAAAAATTGGAGTTTGCGTAATAACAGGGACAGCCGACAACAAAAGGGAGGGGAAAACAATAAAAGTGTGAACAAAGTAGAGTCTAAAGAGGCGCAAAGTAATTCTTGAAGTCTCGCGTGATTTTGAGGGTTGGCTTTTAAGGCAAGGAACTCATTCGAGCACACTCACGGACGATTTTTCACTCAAAGATATTAAAGCGTGGACCATTTTCATACTCTAAAGGGCGAAAGAAATGATAACTAAGGAAGAAAAAACCCCCTGAATGATGCAGGATTTGAAGTAGAAGACATAACATTTAAATATGTGAGTACAAAATTTTATAACAAAAATAATTACACTCTTCTTTTGTACAGTTTTCCCAAACAGTAAAAACCCAAGTTCGTTAAAAGAGTCTCTAACCCCCAAACCGGTCAGACAACGTTCTGTTACGGCCCAGAACAACCACCACCGGTTAAACGGTTGTCTCTTATGATTTGTTCGACACGGCAACAAATACGACAAACGTTTACTTTTGAAAAACACGACGCGAGCAAACTGAATTTGAGAGGAGTGAATTATTGAATTCCAACAACAAGTGACCAATGAGGAGGGCTCGTACCTATGCCACTGGCACAGCCAGCCGTCGGGAGCGCCGGACGATTCAAGGCGGTCCAATTCAGCCGAGGTGGTTCGAAGCCAGGCGGTAATGTGATTGGAGGTGAGCTGTTGGGCTTCCCAGGCGGTTAGAAGTGTCTTTGAATAAAAAAAAGAAAAGAAAAAGTGTTAAAATTGCATTTCAACGAAGAGCTAGTGAGGAACTAACCTCCAGCTGAATCGTCCAGATTTGTACAGGAGGCACAGGCTCCTTTCCCACCGACAAGAATGTCAATTTGTCCAAAAGTAACGAAGAGAGGTCTTTAATGTCAACATTTCCTGTAGATTCTACTAGCGCAGATTCTTTATTGCCTGAAAACAAAAATTCAAATGGTCAGGAAGGAAGCTCCAACACTAAAACGGGCTCGATGGGTCGTCTGCTTAAATCACTAAACCGACCATGTCGTCTACACTCGTTTTTCATCATTCATTGACTGGACTAATTATGCTTGAATGAAAAAAATATTGTAACAAAAGGTAAAATTGGCAGACCCACGACGCGAAAAAGACTCACCCTAACCTTTATTTCGGTTATTGAGTAAAATGAATTACCCAGAACACATTTTGGGTATTTCATACCGCCCACTGGGCGAATAAAATGACCCGCGACGCGGTGCGAGCATTTCGCAGTAAATTTTGCGTGCAATGGGCGAATTCAGCCATTGCTAATAACATTAGCACTGTTCTCAGTTTGAGCTGAAAATTGGCGTTTTCTTACAATTCACGTGTTAGAAACGCTACTGCGCTGCTAAAATGAAGAAAAAATGATAATTAGCGGGTAAAATAGAGAAAAGTCACTAATTCGTGCCTAAAATACTGTGAAAATTTTCAATTTGCATCAAAAATTGAAAATAGCCACAAAATAGCAGGTTTTTCCAAAATTTCGCCGCAAATCGAATTTGTTTTTTCACCATGAGCGAAGAATTAGCTATTTTTCTCAGCCGCAAATCAGGGGTATTTTACCTATATGTATAGCCATAAATTTGGCGCCTTTTCTCAATTTTAACCTCAAAGCGGCCTTTAGAAGCCGCAAATTGGCGTATTTTGAATTAGCGTGAATTAGCTAATTTACTCAATTTTAGCCACGAATTGGCGTTTTTCCCAATTAGCTGCAAATCGTTTTAATTTTTTCCATTTTAAACTGCAAATTAGATTTTTTTTTTTACATTTAAGCACCGCGCTAGCAATTTTGTGTAACCTTTAGCTATGGATCAGCGCTTCTTCTCACAAGGGGAGTGACAGTAATGCCCGACGCCGAAAAATATTAGACACGTGTCCTCCTGAACTTGGTAATGGACCCTGTGGGGGCCCCCAAAAAATCCCAAAGCCCAAAAAAGTTGGAATTTCAAAATCCTTTTTGTGAAGCACCTATTCTAGAGTAGGGCTCCCCCCATGATCGACAACATTTTCTCCAAGCCAAAAAAGTTGGGAAAACGTTGTCGATCATGGGGGGAGCCCTACACTAGAATAGGTACTTCACAAAAAGGATGTCACCCAATATTTTTATTCATTTCTAAACGGCTTTCAGCCATTTTTCATTAGCGTAGAAAATATTTCGCAAATTCGCACTCTTTTGTCCCCAGGGCACCCCTGTGGATTTAGTTTTTTTTTTTTATTCGTATCCGATTTTAGTGATTTTATGTGTGTGCAGCGATTTTTCTTAATTTTAGCTGTTAAATAGCGTTTTCTGCTACTTTTGCAGTGAATTAGCATTTATTCTCTTTTTTACATGTGAAATGTGCGATGTATGCGAATTTTTTTTTATACGGAATTTCAGTAGTGAATTTGCCACTTTTACTTAATTTTAACCCTAATTAGCGTTGCTTTTGTCATGTGAATTAGTAGCGTGTTTTCTCAATTAGCCGCGAGCTGGGCCAAAAAACAACACTTTTACATTTATTTATACGTTTCAGCCGTAGAATGGCCTCCATACACCGCGTAGGTAGTATCAGCGACGTTTTTCCCCACAATTTTGGTCTGGAAATAGGATCGTGAGACCACGAATCGACTGCTATCTCGCAGTTATAGAGCTTTTTTCAAAGTTTGCCGCGTCAGCAAGTTGCACTTTGACGATCAGCACATTAGTGCGTTCAAGGACCTAACGAAACAGGGGACGGTGTATTTTCTCCATTTTAGCCGCGAATTTCCAAAAATTTGAGCCACCAGAAGCACTTTGCTCTTTGCTGATATCACGCTTTGTGTGGGTAAGAGTTTTTTGTGGTTCGAGCTATTTGTGGTTGGAACATTTCTAGGTTGGAGCTTTTTGGAGATAGATCTTTTGGTTTTCGAAACTTGAGTTCCCGATTTTTGCCTTTCACCTTATAACCTTTCACTTCATAAAAAAAACAAAAAAAACGAATAATTCTCACCTTTGCCGTCCTCTTCCGATAAACGCATTGTTTCCGCTTTGACGAACATGATTTTATCGCTTTTTGCCCTTTTGCCCCGATCCTGCTCCGACTGCAGTTCCTGCCCACGGTCATTGTCTTTGACGACGGTTGAAAATCCAAGTCCTCGAGTGTCATCCTTGCCTGAGTCAGGTAGTTGAACGTCGTGGTTTTTTTTGTAGAGAAGCTCGAGTTTCTGCTTTCGCAGTGTGGAGGAATTCGACTCGGTAGTCGAGTCGCCGCCAGGCTTGGCGGAAGATTTGGCATCTTTGATAGAAAAAAGTGCTACATTATTAGTGGAAATTGATTTGGAGATTGTGGTGGGTGAATGTACCAACCTGATTCTCTGCTCGGACCATTTGGTAGCAGCTCATTTCCTTTGGTCTTCGTTGATTCTTTGCTATTCTTTCCAGTCGTTGACGTAGATCTCACCTCGAGATCTTTTACACTATGACTCGGGCTCTTAAGTCGGTCGACAATCTTAGTCACGTCCTCTTCTCCACCCTTCCCTGAGAAGCGTTTTCTGACAACGGTGGCCGACCCTCCTCCTCCTCGATTTCCAACCTCACTCGACTTGAATTTCCTCAAATCAGTCGAATTCAACGAGGGTGGAGGCGGTGGCGCCGGCATGTGTGCTGTCGAGTCACCGTGTTCACGGTGACGGTAGGGAGCGGCGCCGCTGCGATTTTTCGCTAAAACGACGGAGTGCATTCGTTGACGTTTCAAAATGGCCGGAGGTAGTTGAGGACCCATGACGACCGGTGGAGCGTCGTCTTTTGCCGCCTCTTTGGGGGGTTTGATTGTTTTCTTCTTTTTCGTTGGAGGCGGTTTGTCTTCAACCTTCGTCTCGGGATCTGTCGAGGATTCATCACCGGAGTCAGGCCCGTAGGATGTTATCAATTCAATTTTTCTGAAACATTTTCATCCGTATTACGCATAAATTCACCAAAAATTTGACAAAATTTGAACACTTACTCGTCCTCAGAATCACTTTGCTTCGCAGAAGTAGCTTTTCTTACTTTCTTGGCTTTCGCCTTCTCCTTTTTAGCAGCTTTCAAAGCTTCAGCCTGTTTAATCTGATTCAATTGTTCAAGAGCTTGTTGCTTCAGCAGAGCCTGCTGCTGTTGAAGTTGTTGTTTTTGCTGTTGCTGACGTACTTTTTGTAGAGCCGCAGCCACTGGAATCACACGCAAAAATCAGACGTGGGCGCCAAAAATAAAAATGACGTCGCACATACCCTCAGCCTGAGCCTGAAATTCCTGCCAGTTTTTCGTATTTTCTAAATGCTTCCTGTAGGCTTCCGGCATGCTCCAAGTAACTTCGTTAGTGTCCACATGCCAATAATACGTGTAACCGGTAGATTGGTCGTAACATTCTTGCCACCCTGAAAATATTGCGAGTACGATTATTACGGCTATAAAAATAAAAATGAGAATAGCGCAACGTACCTATCGTCGGAGCAGACTTCTTTGACGAATCAGTCGATTTATTTGCGGACTGATTTTTGTAAAAATTGTCGATAGCCTCGACTTCCTACCAGAAAAAAATAAATAAATAAATAAACAAATAAATAAAATAAAATCGTCGCATGAGTCAAAAGTAAACAAAACTCGGAAGTGCTAACCTTTAAAAACGATTTCACTTCGTTCCCAAGTTCCGAGTCCTCGCATTCGGACTCTTCGGACGAACTCAAATAGCCCGACAGGCCGACCAAAGCGTTCGGTTTCTGCATTTGTTCAACTTTTCCTTCTTCTTCTTCCTCGTCTTCCTCACCAGATTTATTACTGTCAAATTCGTTTTCACCGTTTGTTACGTGAGTCGCGCAAATCGTTTCATACTTAGCTGTTAGAAAGAAAAATAGTGAGGCAGAGGAATGAAAAACTGTGTATTTCGTCTTACATTTCCAACAAGAGCGCTGTAATTCGATGGGAGAATTGATGTCCAGACTAACAACTCTGCTGGAAGGCTGGTTGCTCATGCTCAAAGGATATCATCTAGAAATAAATAACTAAATAAAATAAATGAAGGACGGTCACATTAGCGAAGTCCCAAAAAATTAGGAGGAATGTGGTTAAGGGCCTTCTATGCGCACCAATGTGGTAAAAATGACCTTTTTGGCGGTGTTCGAAGTAACGTTCCCCAATGGCCAGATATCTCTGAGCGTATCCCGCCTGCATTTCTTAATTCAGCATGGTCAGAGGGACTCATATACCGCAAAAACTTTGAGGAAAGTGCCCCCCCCCATCCTCATCCTCTACAAAACGCCCAGTGAAGGGGTTCACATCTCTGATGCCACCGTATTTGGTCGCTTAGAGGAAGTTCAACAGATCTTCGCCTCCCGCCCTCCTCCTCAATAACCCCTCGACAACTATTTGGTTTACGTTTTCTCGCCTCATTTCTGCACCAATCCTGGACTTTAAAATCTCGTTTCAATCTCCAGGAAATTCTGCGAATGCAGTAGAATCAATATCAACTTATTTCCTCAAATAAGTCCAAGGAAGAGCGTGGAGTTTGAAGGGAAAAGTTCAACGCGGGATTAAAAGCTACTTGTAGGATGAAATTTGAAATAGTTAAATGTACTACCGCAAGCATGCAGAACTTCCTGGTCATGCTCATGCATTTCGCCGCCTGCCTGGCTCGCCGGCCTGTCTCACTTTTGAACCAATTTTCTAGGCCTTGCTCATTAAAAAACAATATCCGCGGGTTAGACTCGCGGAAAAACCATGCGCGCTAATAAATAATTTTCGCGATGGCAATAAATGTCAATCCCACGGATTTTGCTCGCTGGAGAACCAATTTCGCGGATCCGCCTCACTGAAACCCCACTTTCGTGCGTTTTAGCTTGCTGGAAACCAAAATTTCGCAAGGTAGCCTCATCGAAATTAACTATTCGCGGCCTGAAAATGGCTGAACTGGATAGATCGCTCCTTGAAAAACGGATAAAATGACTTTTCGCCCACCAAAATGGCCTCACGGAACCTGACGTTTCCCGCCCTTTAAATGGATTAACTGACATTTACTTGTGCCCAAGAAATCACGAAACTGGCAATTCACCCCATAAAAATTAGCTAGACAATTTATGCCTTAAGAATGGCAACCTAAATGGCAGCAATCGCGTCTTAGAAATGGCATGATGAACTATTTGCGTCCAAAATAAGGTCAAATTGACGATTTCGCGGCTTACAAAAGGCTAAACCGAGAGTCCCCCCATTTGAAACGGAGTTTGTCCTGCGATAAGTTCCGTTACGAGGGATTTGTGATGTATATAAAAATTAACAAAACATTTCTAAAAGCAAACTCAAAACTCAAAACAAGGTTGCGACAGAATGGGTCGCAACGGAATACCCCGACTTTTCCCGGTTTGCCCTGACAAGTTTCGTGAAATTCCCTGACCAAATTCGGGTTACATTGGAAGAGCAAAGTGGCAATTTTCAGAAGCAAACAGAAAATTTCCCTACAATTGGTGAAGCCTAAGCTCTTTGCGCTTGTGGTGAAAACTGCCAGAATGAAAAAATTCACAGAATTGGCGGGATAAAGCTAATTTGGCAGATTATTCGCTCCCTTACAGCGAATAATCTGGGGTCCGATCATTCAATGAAGAAATTTCGCATGATTCGCTTTCACAAAAATCAATTTCAAAGGGATGAGTTCTTTAAAAACCGAATTTCGCGATGTTGACTCTTTCAAAAAGCAAATTTCAAGAAAATTTGGCTGTAGGAAAAAACTAAATTTCGCGGTATGACTATTTAAATCCAAATTTGGCGAGTTAGGCTCTTTCAAAACAAAATTTCGTTTATTTGGCTATCGTAATTAAAAACAGACAATATCGAGGGGGACATTTCAAATTCAAAAAACGCGATTATCGGGTTTTTGCTCATACAAAAACAAATTTTACGAGTTCACCTCTTTCAACAGATTGGCTCTCAGAAATACCAAATTATTCCAAAGCCCAATCTTACGGGTGTGGCTCTTTAAGAAACAAAATTGACACATCCCAAATAGGCCAGTCATTCTAGACAAAAAAATTTGAACATTGCCAAAAATCCGGTAAATTTGAATTTTTAGTATGTTGTTAGGGTAGGTACCACTAGTGTAAATCAAAGTTTGCAGCATCGAAAACCCTGTGCTAACTTCAGAGTGTTCGAAAAGCCTCGAAATTTTCGGACGAATTTTGGCTTATATCTCCCTAAAAATGCATCCTACGAAAAAGGTCACTAATATACTTATTGAAGTAGACCAAATGTGCTAAATGTTTAGCACAAGCGGAGCTATGTAAGTCTAATTGATATTATGGTACGAGCCTTCCAAAATTGGTAATAGACTTGTCCCGGTCTGTGGCAATCCTGAGCCGTTGAAGGGTTCATGTTATATTTTTAGGGTTTTGGCTTTTTTCTTCTTCTACTTGTTCGTTTCCTGAGCCTTCGGCTTTTTGTGCTGAAGGCATCGTCAGAGAACTTTTTGGGTTTTAGTTCGGTGCAATTAGACCTAAACCCCAAAATCCAAAGTGAAAGTTTCCCTTCAACGCCAAATTGTTCCTCACAACCCACATATGGTAAAAAGTTCCACCATTTGGAGCTATGGGTTTGGGTGGGAGGGGGTAATAAGTTAGTAAATTCTAATTTTGTTCTAGTATTTCTCAAATATTTCGAAATCTATGAGGTTTAGCGTGAAAATGAGCGTTTACCTAAATAATCTTCATCAAATTGCCCACAAAAATGACCCCCGAGATAATCTTACTTGAGTGAACGGTTCGTGAGTTACGGCGGGTGTAGTAGTAAACATTTTTCGTATTTCGACGTTTTTTGTCGAAAAAACTGGCATAAGGAAACTTTTTTTGTTTGCACGATTTTCTTTTGTAAAATCAAATTGCAATTTCGGTGGACTCTAGAATGTTAGTAATATGCCCTTGGAGGGACAAAAACCTTCTCTTCTTCTCAAGGGGCGCTACTTTTTAAGGGATAATAGGATTCCTTTGGCCTAGGTCATATACACAAGGTGGATCCGTATTACTCAGATACAAAATTTTGGGTGAAACTACGTCTAAAGCCGAGTACAATGCCACCTCCGGAGGTGTCCTATCTCGAGCCATTCCTAGTTTATGATTTTTTTCTTTATAATGCAAAAACAGGGCAATTTCGTTCAAAGATCCGCGATTTCTCGGCTTATATCACACCTAATCCTAACATTGATGGCATTTTCGGGAACTATGGAAAATTTCATGTGAGATAGAGGCCATTTTATTGCTTGAAATCATCATCAACTCCTATAAATTTGGCCTTTTGTCATAGATTCACGTAAACTCTATAAATTGTACGTTTTCCAAAACATTGCTGTATCCAAACGGGTTTTTCCACAGACTGACGGTGCTCCAAAAAAACGTCCCTTATTTTGTAAAGTTTGTTATGGCGTATTCACATTTAACGGCACCCCTGGCATTTCCCGCGATAATATCGCAAGAATGCACAGAAATTCATTTTTCCGCAGAATGAATAACAGTCGCTCACGATATTCGTCGAGAAACGTCAGTGGTAACCTGATATGTGAATACACCATAAAAAAGCTGATAATATGAGGAAGTTTTTGTCATGCATCGCAAGTCTGTACAGCAATCTTCTGGAAAGCGTACTTATTGTGGAATTTACGTGAATCTACGGCAAAAGGTCAGATTTTTAGGATTTGACGATCATTTCAAGCAATGAAACTATCTTAACCGAAATTGTCAGCAGTTTCTGAAAATGTCATCAAGGTTTGGATCAAGCGTAATGAAAGCCGAGAAATCTGGGATTTTTCAAAGCAATCGCCGTAATTTTCTTTTATTAGAAAAAAAATCATAAATCTTGAATGGATCTCGATAGGACCCGTCCGGAAGTGGCTTTGTACTCGGATTTAGACGTAGTTTCACCCAAAATTTTGTGTCATAGTAATACGGATCCACTCTGTGTTTATGTCCTAGGCATATGAAAGCCTATTATCCCTTCAAAAGTAGCGCCCCTTGTGAAGGAGGGGGAGGTTGTTGTCCCTCCAAGGGCATATTATTAACATTCTATTGTCCACTTCAATTGCAATTTGATTTTACAAAACTACACGCAAAAAACAAAAAGTTTCCTTATGTCAGTTTTTTTGACAAAAAACGTCGAATTTCGAAAAATGTTTACTTCTACACCCGCCGTAACTCTCGAACCGTTCATTCAAGTAAGATTATCTCGGGGATCATTTTTGTGGGCAATTTGATGAAGATTATTTTTGTAAATGCTCATTTTCACGATAAACCTCAAAGATTTTGAAATATTTGAGAAATACTGGAACCAAATAAGAATTTTCTAACTTATTACACCCTCCCACCGAAACTTTTTACCAATCAATATGTGGGTTGTGAGGAACAATTTGGCGATGAAAGGAAACTTTCACTTTGGATGTTCAGGTTGGGCCTTTTTTTTACTAATTGCACCGTACTATTTGTCTTTATTTTAAGTCATGGACATGTGACGAATGGAGGGGTGTCAATTTCTTCTTGTTGATTAGAAAATTTGTTGTTGATGGCAACTGAGAATGTCTTCTGGTTATCTTATTTTCAAGTTTGCAATCAGTGGCCTCCAGGCATGTGGTACATTAAGTCCTTCATCTCTGTATTATTAATATTAATTATTAATAATATTGATACATAAATATTAATAATATTAATATATAAAATATTAATAACGTTGAAGGGTTCCTTGTAGCTAGCAACTTGGGCACGTTTTCAGGGACAGCATGAGTTTTCCCGCAGAACAGTGGCCACACAGTTGACACACCCTTGGAGGAAAGAGGCTCGGTGCACGTGGACCTAGCCTGTGCAGCTCAGACTCCTAAGGCTCGGCCACACGTGCGGCATTTGCCGAATGCCGAATATTCGTCTAGACCCAAGTAAATCGACTCGGTGTTCGGCGATTTGCCAAGTTCCTTTCCTCGTCTCGGGAAGGAGACGAATATTTTGGAGTAAGTTCTCATTTAGTGTTTTGGGTGCGAGGCTTTCCAAATCAATTCCTTCAGTTCCTAAAGCTCCAAACACTCCAAGCACTGCAACACTGCAAGCTCCAAACACTGAATAACTCAACCCACAATCACTATCTTGTCACTCGTTGCAAGACTAATAGATACGTTCTATATTCACGATAGCATAGGGCGCAATGGGAAAAAGGAAACGAAAAAACCAATACGAAGAAAAACACAACCTAATTTACCTCCATACCATTCAATTTTTGGGAAATGCTGGCCGTGTGACTTGCCGATAGTATGGGCAGCGCTTTTACTCGTCCCTTGACAAATATTCGTCTCCTTTGACTGAATAACGAGCGTCTGGTCACACTACTCGGTATTCGGCGAGTTTTTGCTCGGAGCTCGGCGAATACCGCATGTGTGGCCGGGTCTTTAGTAAGAACACTCCGAGTCTGAGGGCAAAATGCCATAAAAGGAAATCACTCCGTGACAACAGAACACTAGCGAGATTTGTTACCGAGCGCTAGAATTAGCGCTCCTGGAGGCGAGAAAATCGGATAAAACTAAAGATCATCCCAAAACAATGATTTTAGAATTTTGAAGCGTAGGACACTCCGTTGCGTTTTGTGCTGGAACCTGAAGAATCCACGACATACCGGACAGTTAGTTCCAACGCGCTCCAGGTGCTGGCGGGATCACCTCCTGCTCGATGCTTGGGTTCACCGGCGCCGCCTCGCCCGCCGGACCTGGTACAGTGCCGTGATGACTGGGCAGGGGGCATCGGCCCTTCTCGGAGCTTCCACCTCCTCGATGACATAGCCATCGAGGCTTGGTAGGGGCTAGCAGTCCAACGGGTAGGCGATTATTCGTGTTTTGTACCCGGTGTTTGGACGAGACTGGTGGCGGCCAGGTGGTTCACCCTTGAACACGCGGCCACTTCTATCCCTACGGGACACGGCTCTTACGACGCCAAGTTGAGGGTTTTCCGGCGGCGGGACTCTCCAACATGCCCTTGTGCCGACGAGGAGGAGACCGCCGACCGTGTGCTTCATCACTGCAGCAGCCTTCACGGGGATCTGCAGAGTGTCGGTTTGGGGGGGAGGAATGGCCCGCCGGACGACTTATCTCTCGTCCCGAGATTGGTGAGCTCACGACCGACTTTTGGTCTTCTCGCGCTCCTGGCTGAAGCGCAGGGGAGCTGGGGCCGCCGATGCCTGAGAAGGTACACCTTCCCTGCCCGGTTTCGGTCCATGGCGCCACCAGTCGCGGCTAACGCGTCGAGCTGAGTGATCTGTAACGTTCGCTACTCGAGGGGATTGTTTGCTAGTTTACGGAATGGGACAGAGGGCTTAGCAAAGAGTCCAAAGCTCACTAGAACGGCAAATGTCGCAATCGGGCCCTCATCCTTGTGTCTTACCCAGTTTGCTTAGTTGGGTTAATAAATATTTGCGTGTTACTTCGTGATTTCGTTATTTTTGTCCTGTCTCCCCCGTAACGGTCCCACAGTCCCAAAACCCCCACCGTAACAGATCGGACTGACTCTGCTGGGGAGTCCGGACCAAAGAGCCCCCCCCCCCTATTCTGCTCTCGCGTGCGTTAGTAAAAATAAACAAGTCGAATTATACAAATAACCAGCTGAAAATTTTCGCTAACGCACGCGTTAAGAGTTACGCGTAAGAGTGCATGGACACCCTCAGTTCCGGCCCTACAACGACAATTTACCATCAGATACATAATGTGAAGTTTTTGACGAGTAACGATACAGTCCCTGAGGGGAGGGATGAATTGACGATAACCAACGCCGGGTTCTGAGTTGATGAACTACCAGCAATTCTGTTGCTGGGGACTTATTCCCGAATATAAACTTGTAATAGGCAATGGCGCATCGAACATCTTGACCAGTGAAGCTGGCCATACCTAGATCAAAGGGTGGCTACGCCCCTGTCTGTTCGGTTTCACAGTGCTAGAATGAAACAATGAAAGTTAACCGACTGAAAAATGAGGCGTGTGGGAGTTTTTCATTCCTGCAGACGACCGGAGACGACATGTCGTAAAGACTAAGTCAGCACTAAAACACATTAAGATGCGGCGAGAAATATTCAATCCTAACGCCTTGATATGCGGCTTTGAGTGCACACCCTACAAAAATTTAACAAAAATATGACCCCCTGAAAGTGTAACTAAAGGCTTGAGAGGGGGGGGGAGGTCAATGTGATTTCTGAAACAAATTACACTCAATTTTGAAAACGCTAAAAAAAAGAAAAACTCACCGAAAACGAATTAATTCTGTAGATTCGTCATAGGGATTCAAAAAGAAAAGCACAAATAGAGCAAAATTAAGCAGTCGACTTGAATATTACAATTTTACAACCAAGCAATAAAATAACCTTAACTCTTGACGAAAATCACCAGCCATTACAAGTTTGCAACCTTCCATCAGCCCCTCTCAAACGCCTCAAAGAGCGTGTTTTCTTTTTTAATTTTTTAACCGCCCCCCCCCCCACGAAATAGCGTTCAACGACATAAAAACAAGTTGTTCGTTAGTGTTGACCTTTTTTAAACTCGTACGAGCTATTAAAATTTCATTTATTTGCCCCCCCCCCCCGGACGACACAACAATAGTCATCCAAGCACAAGCGGTGTGCTTGAGAGAGTGGATTCTTTGGGATAAATTTAAACTGTGGAAAAATACAGCTCGTCATAATCGTCCACCCACTTTTTTTTCTGTTTTAAAGCATAGCGACTTTATTTTAAAGTGTCGCAATTGTCGAGTTTTTACAGTATGGTGCGGGTGGAAGGAGGGGGGTGTTCTTGGCACAGGTTGCTGGCCCCTGGGGGGGCAAGGGTGCCGGGTTCAATATTTTCCATAAAAATGAACAATTTTCTATAAAAATAAACCCGGCTCGTACATTCAAGAGGCGGCAACAGTGCACGAACCGAAAAAACAAAATAAAATGCGGCGATGCAGAGAACGGCCGAGGGCAATAAACCCCAAGAGTAGTTGGGTATGGGGCCCTCGCCCAACCCCCTCAACCATCACAGTTCATGCCTATCCAACCAGGGCAGAAAGCCCCCCCCCGCCCCCCTCTCCAGGTGAGATTACTAAAGAAGCACGATGTGAGGGTGATGTACTTTCACAGTATTGCCCCACTTCAAGCATGCATCCCCCCCCCCAAACCGGCAGATTTCTGAAATTAAACAATTCATTTCAAGTGAATCAAGCAAGTCTCGGGGTTTTTCTTTTTTTTTTAATATTTCTCTCTCAAAAAAGAACAATTTAAATTTTGTCGATGCGACAAACATTTTTATTTTATTAAATAAATCACCGAAACAGGTCCGATTTTTTTTTTTTCCTCAAACACGGTTGGTGTACCTACGATTTACCAGGTTTTTCTTTTTTTAAGTTAAGTAGTATAAAACTGTACAAAAACTGATCGAAATCCATGTTTTGTGTTGTGAAATAACTAAAAAAAACAAAAAAAAAACGTAAGACTACAGCGATATGATTTTAAAAGGTTGTTTCACGTTTTTTCTCCATTTGGCAGTTGGATAAATGCAAGACACAAAGTAGCTAAATTTCTACTATTTTAAAGGGCTGCCACACTTTCGAACAATTTTTTTTTTTTTAAAGAATTCCACGCTATGAAAACCAAAAAAAATGCTTAGTCAAAGTACTCAGCATTAATACTGGCGTCAATGGTTTATTTAAAAGAGAGAAACTTCCCCGCCGAAACAAAAAAAAAAAAAAAAAACGTTAAGAACCCATAGAAACTTTTAAACTAATTTGTACAATGTTCCATTCAAGCACGAGGGTGCACCTTAACGAGAGATACAAAAGAAAAACATAAGTAAATTAGCGATTCACAACCCCAAAATGAAAAAAAAGTAGACATTAATTAAAATTAGTTATGAACTAATTTACAAGGAATGCAGTCATTCTTTTTATAATACAAATAAAAACTACCTGCCTCGCGAAATAAAGTCTTGAATGTCTCAAGGAAAAAAAATTAACACAAAATGAGAAAAATGAGGGTTGGGAAGGTATGAGGGGGGTGGGGCAAATTCGTTTGAAAAAAAAACGAACAAAAGACCGGCAGGTGTAGACGAAGGGTGGCAGGCGGAGGTGCACGGTTTTTTGGCCTCGTATTTTTTTTTTTAAAGGGTCGAGATGGGTGACTTCAAAAAAGGGAAAGAGGGTGATAGGGAGGAGGGGGATTTATTTATTTTTTTTTTTTAAGCGGTAGCTTCAGCTTCGCCGTTCTCAACTTTCTCTTCGAGTTTGGCTTTTTTCTCAGGGCTGACTCCGTCGACTTTTCCATCTGCCACGTCGGCCGCTTCGGACTTCCTTTTGGTCGTAACAGCGTCACCGTCTTCTTTTTTATGGCGAGAGAGAAAAACAAAAAGAAAAGCGAAATATTAGAAAAAGGAGAAGAAAACTAAGACCCCCGCGAGGGGAGCCTCTTGACAATAGAACGGATGATCGTAGTTAAGGGTGGGGTGAGAGGTGTACCTTTAGCGACGCCGTTTTCAACGGGCGCTTCTTCCGACTCCGTCGACTTGTTATCCTTTTCATCTTTGTCGGCGGTCTCCTTGCCGTTTTTCTTCACGTCACCATTCGACGGTGCCTCCTCTTTCTCGTCAGCGTCTTCTGCTTTTTCGGCATCGACGTCAACTTCCTTCGCCGGCTTCTCTTTTTCAGGAGTAGCGACGGCGGTCTTGTCACTGTTTCTATAATAAGATGAGGTGGGGAGGGGGAGTCATGGTTAAATCAAGACTAAGTGGAAAATTTCAGCATAATATACAATTCTTAAGAAATAGAATCAACCGGAGGGCATGTAAAAACAATAAATATTAACAAGGTTTCTCCCTCCAATACAACAGGTTTAACGACCAAGCATGGCCTTGCATGCAAGTTACCGGGAAGAAAAAAAAAAAAGAAAAAACCCGGGAACCGTTAAAAGACAAGGGAGGGGGAAGGTTCTTTGTACTCGTCCAATTAAAGACAATAAAAGTGAAATTACTGAAATAAAAATAGCGAAAGAGTTGGAAATTAGCGGGTTGCGTAGTTGAAAGTAAAAGGGAGCTACAAACAAAGGAAAAATTACACGGAGGAAAAGGACGCTGGCAGCCATATTGAAAAGGCGGCCCGGCCGGTTAGGGCCTCAACTACCGCCAAATAAAAAAAAAACTCAATACCAGCGTTGAAAATACGCCTGAAAAAAAATTAATTTCAATGTAAAAGTGAACAAACTTACTTGTTTTCAGCAGCGGTATCACTCATTTTGCTATATTTGAGGTTTTAAATACGAAGAATTGAACAAACTTGTTAAAACAAAGGAACCCGGCGCACCAATACACACGAGACGAGTGAGTTAGAAATAAGCACAGGAACCGACTCGAACAACAGCCACGACGAGAAAGAGAGGGAGCTCGTCTTCCGCTGGGGTGGCGCGGGCACTTCGAAGGGGAGGTAAACGCCAACATGCGCAGTCTGTCGAGACCCCCCCCCCAACACACACTCACACAAAACGACAAATGACAAGGAACTGGGGGGGGGGTGTACCCCCACTCATAAACCCGGTACTTTTCCACTCTAGGCCGGTAAAAAAAAAAAAAAAAAAAGGGGGAGGAGATACCCCTACCCTAAACCAAGTACCAGTACAACTTTTTCAACCACGTTTTGTGCATAAACCACCCCCACCCCCTTCTTACTTAATCATCGCTGTTTTCAGTGTCCTGAGCCCCCCCCCCACCTTCACCATCTAACCACCACCGGCCAAATATTCACTCAAACAAACGTACTTTTTCTTCCCCCAAGGGTTTCCAGAAGTATAGAGAGGACGAGGAACACGAGGGAACCCACTTGTTTAAACTTAGCCTGGATTTCGAAATTTTTTTCAGGGTCCTAAAAATAGTCGATATTGCGCTTCCCGCTTTTTTTTTGTGCCCATGATATTTGGTTGAGTGGGAGAGGGCTCCCAGCATTGTACCCTCACGAGAGCGTAAAACTCTGTTTTTCAACTTAACCATAACCACTGTAAAGCGTTAATTTTTTTAAATGTGTTCATTAAAGAAAGAAAAGGTGTTCTAAAAATGACATTTTTTTCTTACCGAAAATCACAAAAGAACATAGGAAACGGGAGTTCTTGCTTGTTGCCAAGGAGGATTGAGTCGTACCCCTCACCATCGGTGGAGGGTGGATCGGCCGGCGCGGCGTGGTGGTGTAAAGGCAAAAGTAAAAAGAGGTGGACTGCCTTTGAGTTTGACCCCGTTGGTGATGAGGGGGGGGGGGTGCATTCTGCGTTCTGTAGTTGGTTTTTATTTATTTTTTTTTAAATTTGAAAATTCTACTGAATTTTAAAATTAAGTTCTCTCGGTAGATGAACAGACGATGAGCCGGTGAGCGAGCACCGGCGGCGCACCCCCCACTCCCACGGCAAACCACTATTAAATTCATCGAACCCTGAATCAGCGTGTATTATTCTACAACACAGGTTTTAAACCTTTTGTGTGAGGGGTAGTACTAGTACTCCAACAGTCAAACCCAGGCAGACCTTTCTCCTTTTTGTCAAATGGGCCGCAGGTACGCCCAGACGACCGGTTTACATTTCCTGGTATAGGGGCCCACAGGATGCCGGTGAAATTAGGTATGGAAGGAAAAAATCTGTGTGAATTTAGATAATGATTAGGCTTGCCAGATAGCCAAGGCTCTTCGCCAGGAGATTCGGTTGGGAAGGGGGTGGGATTACATATCGACATCTTGAGTGCCCAAAAGGCTCATTTTCATTTACACTACGTATTTGAATACAAGGGCCGCAGCCGAAATGAATTATAATTGGGTCAAAGGGCTAATCTGAAAGCGGTTAGAGGTCCTAAATCAGTGGGGCCAAACTGATGGCGTTTTCCATTTACATACAATTCCTATCCGGAGCCGAGTATTTCCACCCATCTTTTCTGTTAGCATGTGATATAATTCAGAGAAGACGGGTAAAAATGCTCGACTTCAGAGCGGAATTTTATGCAAATGGAAAACGCTATGGAATTCTGCTTTTTTTTAGGGCCAATCTGCAAGTAATCTTCACCCCATTACATTCTGTTTTTATCAATCCAAAGGTCGAAATACTTCGCTCGTTCATTTTACACTCATTTGTCCAAATAGACCAGTCAATGAATTGCTCAAAAGGAGGTGTAGCTCCGGTGAGCGGTATCGGAACATACTCCTTCAGGAATTTGATTAGGGTGGTTAGAAAGTGAACAGATTGAAAGTCCTCTCGTCTCGGGGGTTGGCAACAGGTGGAGGGAGGTCCAAGAAGGCCCCATTTTTAGGGTTTTCGCCCTCTATCTGGAGAACAATCGGCCTTACCGGAAACTTCACTATATATTTAAATCAAGAAGACAAAATTCTCTACAATTTTGATCTTATACGTTTTACAGAAATTCCCAACCGTTCCGGAGATATACCCACCGGAAAAGTGACAATTTTCAAAAAAACTATTTTTACCTCACGTTTATTGTTGAGCACTTTTTTTTACATGTTGGTAACGGTTCATCCTAGAAAAACACTCTCTTCAAGATAGTTGTAGTGTAGAGAATGCTGAACAATGAAGATGTTTGGGGGCAGGACCCACGAAATAATCGCGAAAAACTGCACCGATAGCCAGGTTCAGTCTCCGTTTCGAACTCAGACCTTCAGCCACAGTGCTGTTCTCATCAGCCCGGCTATTGAGGGGAGTATCTTCATCGTTCAGTATTGAACTCGGCCGTGGCGCCTATAATAGCCACAAGCCACAAAACATCCCCAGTCACCGTTTCACCCTCACGGTTCTCATCGGTCCTGGGGGCCTAGAGTCGCCGCGAAAAAATCCCGCACGGCGCTGCTTTCAGACCGCCCCCATCATCTTCATCGTTCAGTATTCACTACGACTGTCTTGAAGAGAGTGTTTTTCTAGGATGAACCGTTTACAACGTATGTAAAAAAGTGTTCAACAAAAAACATGAGAAAAAAATCATTTTTTTGAAAATTGCCACTTTTCCGGAGGGTATATCTCCGGAACGGTTCCACTCGGTTTACCTCGACGATACCACAGTGTGTGGAAAGACAAAAGGAGAACATGATCGTAACTTGAACAAATTCTTAACAGCAATTCAAAAAGACGGGCTATTAATCAATAAAGATAAAAGTAAATTCTGTCAAACTACCATTTCTTTGCTCGGACATCAAGTATCCCACAACTCTATTAAGCCGGATCCAGATCGCCTAGCTCCCCTACTTGCTTTGCCGGCTCCTGGGAGTAGTGCATCTTCAAAGGCGCACCCCCGGCATGTTCGCTCATTATTCGAAGTGGATACCACGTTTCTCAGACAAGATACAAAGGCTGACAATTACTACTTCGTTTCCTTTGGCCGAAGATGCCTTAAAAGATTTCAGGGCCCTCAAGAAAGATGTCTCGAATGCTGTAGTCACAACAGTATCTCCAGACCTACCATTTACTGTCGAAACAGATGCTTCAGACGTCGCCTTGGCAGCAACGCTGAGCCAGGGAGAGGGCACAGTTGCCTTCTTCCCGCGTATTCTAACCAAATCAGAAGACTTCACTCGTCAATAGAAAAAGAAGCCGCAGGAATCGTTGAGTGTTTGAAGAAGTGAAGACTTTCTTATTAAGTTAAGATAAGTTAAGTTCTTATCATTCAAACTCAACAGATCAGCAACCACTGTCGTTCATTTTCATTTGGAAGAATTCGAGTGAGATTAAAAACGACAAGATTATGCGTTGGCGCCTGGAACTAGAGAACCTATCCTACCAGGTGAGCTCACGGCCATATTGGGGTAGATAAAATTATCATAAATTCAATAGTATAGTAGTACAGGAAATAAATCCAAAAAAAGGCAGAATAGCGACAAAATCCGTCCCAACTTCAAATGTGTGGCTAGGGATTCGAAGAGTCTGCAACAATACGGGGTGGCGAACATCCTTATAAGGGAGGGTAGACGTTGGCTATAAGGGGTGAAGAAATTTGCCTGAACGGCAATCCTATGTATAGTTTTGTGTGCCGAATGGAATCAACCACAAGTCCGTACGACGATTAGTTTTTGAGTTACGACGTAAATTGTACCAAAAAACTTGTTTTCGGCTTAAACAATACCAATAAATCCTCACGACCAACTTTTAGCAATGCAGTTGACGTATATGTGATTTCTGAAGTCGTTTTTTGCGCTGAATCGAATGCGTGGTGGCTCGTTTCTCTGCGATCAATATTCTTTGAGTTACTAGCGAAAATACCTGAAAAAACGACTTTTCCGTGATACTTTGATGTGCTATGAAAATGTGTATCAAGACTTTGAGCAGGACAAACTATGTTCTCTGATCTTAAGGCGGCTACACTCTATCGTGTTATGTCATAACACGAAACATAAAAAAAAATGTTTCGGCTTGTTTTGCCGTATGTGTTTCGTGTTGTGAGTCTACAACGTAGCAGCCTGTACACACTAAGGGATTGTTACCCCGAAACATTTCAACTGCGGATACTAAAATGTGTCTCGCGAAACAGATATTGAGCACTCAGAGGCCTTCGAGATGTCAGACGATGATGTGCTAGAAGCTACCGTGGCATACATAGTCGCGAACCGGGCGTTTGTTGCACAAAAAAAAGCTTTAAGAGTGAAAAATAAACGGCGATGGTGGAATCTCTCAATTTACTTTAAGCGATAACTCGAATCTTCAATTTTTGCAGGAGTGGCGCCACGGATTTAATGTTAAGTCTCTTGAAGGAGCTTTCAGGTCTATTTGAAAACTTCTGCAGGTAGTATACTAGTACGTAGTACTAGTACTAGTAAGTAGTATACTAAACCTTTTGTTGTTTCGGCGAAAGTGTGTACGAGCATTTGTACTTGTTTCTGTTTCGGTGTTATGGCGAAACAAATCCCTTTGATGTGTCTGAAAACCCGACTTTTTTCGGATACACTCACACGAGACAGAACAGTTTTTATGCCATATCACGAAACAAGCATCCGTCCACACTTGCGGGATGTTTCGCCGAATACGGTTGTCTCGTGTTTCGTGTCCAAAATACGAACGATAGTGTGTAGCCGCCTTTCGTAGTTTTTTGTGCTGAATCGAATGAGCGCTTGCAGGGATCGCTGGGGTCAATACTTTCTGAGATACGCCCACAAATATAAGAACAAATCCTTTAAAAATTCTGGAGATGTTTGTCCGTAACTCAAAAAGTATTGTTACTAGCGATCTCAACTACGCAGCTCATTCAATTCAGAACAAAAAACTGCGTACGATGGTCAGTCCTGCGTAAATCACGATACACATTTTTTAGGGCACATTTAAGTATAGAAAAAATCTGTTTTTCCGGGTATTTTCGTTCATATCTCAAATAATATTGATTTCAGAGAATCGAGCGACCATGCATTTGATTCAGCACCAAAAACAACTTTATAAAACGACTTCATCACTAAATGTAGGGCGTGAGGATTTTAATAAGCTAATCAAGCTAAAAACAACGTTTCTTCGTACAAATTATGCCGTAACTCGAGAAGTAATCAGTCCACGGACTTGGGGCTATTTTCATCGACTCAACACACACAACTGCATAAGATTAGTCACCTCGTTTGGGCAATTTTTTTCATCCCTTATAGGCGTGAGTTGGCCAACGTCTACCCGCCCTTAAAAATAGGTTCGCCACCCCGTATCGTTGCGGACTCTTCGAATCTTCAAAGTATACATCAAAAGGAATTTTTTGAGCCACATTCGAAATTGGGCCGAATTTTGCCGCTATTCTGGCTTTATTTCCTGTATTATAAAGGAAATCAAAATTTGTCTTCAGTTATTCGGTTACCATTTTCCCCATTCAAAAGCCGCAACCCGGAAAAGCTCCAGAATCTTAAATTATTTGCCTTATAGCCACGTGAACTGCCAATTTGTATAGTCCAAAATCTCTTTGCAGCCGTTGAAATTGACTTAATCGTTCACCGCAATTTTGCCATCAGGTCCCTCGAAAACAACCACGTGGACGTAAGAAAAATAACGCGAGTTTCACGTTGGGTCGTGGAATGGCATTATCACGTAAACTGAGTCAGGGGGTTTGATCTGTGTGGTTTTGTAACCAATGAGCTAGGTAGTGTTGGTTGAGGTGGCGTGGTGGGGTGGGCAAGTGGCTTTCACAAAATTACCCGCTGTTGAAGAGCACGTTTCTACTAATTGGAAGGCGCCGTCAATTAACCGGGGAAAAAAGGGGGTTTTGGAGTTTTTGTATACAAAATGGCGAAAATGATAAAATGTTACCTAATGCTTAAAAAGGAAGCATTGCTGGATGCCTCCCAAGTAAATTTTACCACCTTTTTAACGCGTAATGACTCGCAGTCTACCAAGATATGGTCTCACGCTGCAGAGCAGGTCGCAATCGCAACTCGCAAGTGCTGTGGGATTGTTTCCCCGCCTCCCACCCGCGCTACCATAGGTTACCGGTGCAGTCCTCAGGTCAAAGCCCCCCGACTAGAGATGTACGTAGTGCTCTGAAGCAAGATAGCGTGGTAAAAAGTTCTTTTCGACGGTATATAGACGAACATCTCCCCCTCCCCTAACCGTCTTCTTCACCATCATCAACTTAAACATTTTCACGGAAGAAACGATAAATGCGTAAAGGGGAAATTAAAAAAGGGAGGAAAAATCCTTGAAATAATAAAACAAACAAAAAACTCGTCTGGTTGAGCTAGACAGTCTACTCGTACAACCTTCTGACTTACATTGTCACGTCTTTTGGACATCCCTCTACAAGACTGGTTTCTTCGTTCGCGTCTCGCGGTTAACCCACCGACAGAATCAGAATTCATTCTTCAGTCGAAGAAAAATCGCCAAGAAACTCCGAGAACTAATCTAATCTAATTCCAGCTATTCTAGGCTTATTTTAAGGGTTATTATTACAAGATTATTATTTCGTTACTATCTTCCCCTTCCCACACACCAATACGAAACAACAGAGTGTTTTAATTGCCGATAACCTTTTGGATTAAATATTTCTTGAACGAATCAAGATTATGAGCGATCTTTTTATTGGCGTTAAGAAAGGAACATTTTCTTCGATAACCAGAAACCTGCGAAGCGATGGGTGGTGGGCGGGGGGTAGGTGTATTCATCTTGCTGTGCCATCTGCCTTCGTCTTGGAACGAGGAAACATCTGCTTTTTACTAGAACAACCCCACGATTAAAACTCGAGAACTTTTCTTACTACGACCGTTCCTGATATTTGTCGAACAGACGCAGTCGAGTCATAATTTGAAAATCGTCGGAATATTTCGTCCGAGGAAGAGCGCGTACACGAAAAAAAAAGTAATTGAGCGCGAGACACAACGTTACAAAGAGTTCTTCTCAGGGGGAATGAACTCCACCTTGAATAGCTTTCTAACGGAGAAGAAAAAGCCATTCACGGTAGATTGCTCGGGAAAAATAGTCGGTATGCAACCTGTAGGGCTCAGTTTACGACCAAAATCATAGAAAACGACACTTTTTTGTTCTAAAATGCAGGCGCTTATAATTATTAAAAATAAGTGCCTTCATTATTCGGAGTCTCTGCAGGATGATTCCTCGACCCTCCTCCAATCGCCCCTCGCCTACTTCTCGGCATACATTTTCTGGCCTTATTTCTCCACCAATCCAGGTTTTTAAGGACTCGTTTTAATCTTCAGGAAATTCCGCATATGCAGTAGTTTTCCTTTTTTCAAATAAGTCGAAAAAAAACGGTGAAATTACAAGGTAAAAGTTCAAGGCGAATTTAAAATAACTTCTGGGATGAACTTTGAAAAAAGGAAAACTACTGCATATGCGGAATTTCCTGAAGATTAAAACGAGTCCTTAAAAACCAGGATTGGTGCAAAAATAAGGCCAGAAAATGTATGCCGGGAATCACCCGTGCAACTCCCCCTTAAAATGTTCTTGTTTGTAGACCAGGAAAATTGATTTTCCTGAGGATAAGGAAAATGTATTGAAAAGGTGGATGCCCCCCCCTCATCCCCGAAGGAAAGCCAAAGCGGAAAACTTGACAATTTCTACCAACGCTAACCCACCCCCTCTCCGTCGCCATCACACCCACACCCTCACCCCCTACAACCACCAACTTGCTATTCAAACCTTTCCAGGAACAAAGGGCTAACAAAGAAGAAAAAAAAATTACTCCTCCTCTTCTTTCCATTGATGCTCTCTGTCCTCCAAACGTGAGGTTCAAGGTCCGAGGTTGCCTCGTCCTTGAAAGAAGTACCACCAACCCAAGAAGGGG
The DNA here is from genome assembly GCA_038030265.1 of Corythucha ciliata. Taxonomy (NCBI): domain Eukaryota; kingdom Metazoa; phylum Arthropoda; class Insecta; order Hemiptera; family Tingidae; genus Corythucha; species Corythucha ciliata. Next base: position 53,676,262 of record CM075941.1, on the reverse strand, counting down.
GAGGCTCACAGAAAGGCAAAGGAAATCGTCGGTCGCCTTCTACAATTGGATGAAAAAGAGCGTTACTGATGTATAAAAATAAAAAGGGGACAAATGGAAAGAGTTGGTGAGGGGAGCTGCCAGGACGCTGATTTTATAAAATCAACGCATTTCTATAACAACAAAAATTTATTAATAGACCCGTGTGTATGGATCATACCCTCATAAGGAAAATTCCTCTCGGGAAAACCAGTTCTTATTACACACAGCCTGACTGAGAAGAGAGTGGGGTAGTTCCTTGCCCCTTTGTGAAGTAAGTGGTGAGGAGGGGTTCGCGGTAATTCAGGATGGAAATTTTGGAAAATGTCTCATAACCAGCGTTGCTAGTCTCTGCTCTTTGGTGCAAGAATCGACACGGGTTAAGGTCTCCGCGATAAAGCACAAAAAACGCGCTTCCTTATACGATGCTCAATCAACGTGGCTTCAAGATAAAATTCCCAACACGCGACACATTGCGTGTTAATTCCAATTATTAGTTAATTGTAACAAGCGTCTAATTGTCAGGAAAGGTCTGACATGAAGAGTTTGAGAGCGCTAATATTGTACTTTACATATGTATTGACTGTGCCGTAGAGAGAATTATCGGGGCCGAACTCAATGTGGCCCTTCACAGACCTCCTCGTCCCGTAACGACACCTCTCCCTCATCGCCTCACTACTGTTCTAGTGTCTTGCTGTAGTGTTTACCATTTTCATTACTGTTAAGTAAAATTGTTTTCATTTTGTATCCCTAACTCTGGGCCCGTTACTTATCCTGTTTTCAATTTCGAAGAAAATTAATTAACTGATTTTACCCGGACGACACGGAAAGGTAAAGCCTAACACAATTCGAGCTTCGAGAAAAAATGGGCTCCCCGACGGCCTCAATAATCAGTTAATTAATTTACTTCTTTAATCGAAATACCGGCGACAGAACCCCTCATACCTATCTAATTTCTTCCCTTCTTCTTTTCCCCTTGATTTCAGAAATCCGGGCCTACACGGGCCTTTGAGTAACAGACCCCGTGCACCTCTCGCTCTTTCTCGATATGTCCGCATCCAACAACAGTAAAGCTCCATCAAATACAGTCAAACTCCAAAACCACAAAGAAAGGCCAACAAATCTGCAAAGCTCCAACGACAAAGATGGCCCAAAAACGCATAAACACGGTAAAGGTTCAGGTTTTAAAGAGCTCAAGTTCGTGAAATTGATTTTAGAAAGAGCAAAACAAGCGAAATTATTCGGGTTTTGGAAAGAGCAAACCCCACGACATCGGGTTTTGAGCAGGAATTCGCTAAATTTAGTTTTCCAAGAGCTAATGACCTCGAAATTGGGGTATGAAAGACCCAAACCAACGAAATCTAGTTTTTGAGGGATCAAAAAACCCTAAAATTTGGATTTGAACGAGCGAAATCCGTAAAATTTGGTTTTGAGACAGCGGAAACTTACGTTCGAAATAGCCTCCATTCCGAAATTTGGTTTTAGAAAGAGCCAAACGCGCACTTGTTTTCGATGAGATGCCTGAAAACAAGAAAGGAAACAGACAGTGCGCTTTCGGGCTACTGTTTGTTATATAAGAAAATTAATAAATTAGGCGAATGGGATAAGTGGGGTGGGGGTGGATGTGAGAACACACTTTACCGCCACCCACGCCACGGAGGCCTAAAACCGCACCCTGGGGTGGAAGGGGATCGCGGGTTTCATCAAGCTTAGGGCGCTCGACCAAAAAAATGCCCTAAAACTTGCAATTTCTCCGAAATTAGGACCCAAAATAAGCTTTTTTGCAATATTTAAGACCGAAAGTCGCTTTGCCGCGGATATTCACCCATTGAACCTCTAATTTCCTGGGTATTCTTCACTTTTTGGCCTCTGGGTTCCGTTAGGGCCGGCTAGTCTGTTGGATCCACCGCCACGAAAAAGGCCTCAAACTTACAATTTTGATTGTACTATAAAGCCGTGCCCTGGACTTGAAATTTCGCTTAAATTATCACCCGAAGGCCCGAAATTATCAATTCCGCGGACATTCATGTAGCAGGAAACTTGTAATTTTGCTCAAATTAGCACCCGAATTCGCAAACTCACAAATACTTATCTCTACATGTTGCTAGTCGCAACATGAGTACACGACAAGCAATATGACTAGCAACATAGCATGAACGTGTGTTCATGCGACGGCTATTCATCTGGGTATAGTATTCGGGTCCAGCTAGCCCAGGGCTCACGGCCTCCAAAAAAAAAATTGGCTCCCAAAACTTGCTATTCCGCTGACATTGTGACCCGAAACTTAGAATTTCACGCAAATTACGACCTGAAACGTCCAATTTTGCAGATTTTGCCTCGTCATACTATATGACGCGCTCACGAAAAACCTTTGAAAACTAGCAACTTCATGTAGATTTAGCGCTGAAACTTGCAATGTCCTCGAAACTAAGATCGGGAATTTGTAATTTTGCTGAAAGAAGACCCGAAACTTTGCCAGAGCCGAACATCCTAGCCTAAAAAGCCTGAGTTCTGCCACTAAAAATGGTCTAGAAACTACGATTTAGTTTTAGTCGAGACCCTAAACTTTGAATTTCAAAAAAAAAAAAAAAAAAAAAAAAAAAATAAGACTTGAAGACCCGAAGCTGTCAATTACCAGGAAACTCGTAATTTCGCTAAAATTAGGACCTCTACTTACAAACTCATTAAATTTTAATTGCGAATAAGTTCATGGCTTGCCCAGGGTTGGGGCCCACTAGAAACAAAAAGCCTGAAACTTGCAGTTTAACTGAAATTGGGACGTGAAACTTGCAATGTCGCAAATATTTAGCCAGGAAACTTTCAATTTTAAGGATATTTGGCTATGAAATGTTTCAACTGTGCGACTATTTGTAGCACTTTGAGCGCTTTCGTGGCCAAGCAAGCTCGGCTTCCTGTATCATTTTAATAATAATAAAAAAAAAGGCCAGATTTGTGCTTGTCATACCAAGAAATGGTCAGGTTTTCATTTTCATGCAATTTATCGGGAAAAAAGCGACAGACAGACCGACGGCGTGCCAAAATCCACTTTTTTCATCCTTTCTGAGATTGTGTATCACGAATATGAAGTCACCGCGGACTCAATTTTTTTCACCATACTTATTTCCATTCCCTAGGGGATCATGGGAGTAAAACACCCGAAACTGGCATTTTCTCGGAAATAAACACTCTGAAACTTGTAATTTCTCGAAATTATGACACGTAAAATTCGCAATATCAAGATCAGCCAGGAAATACCAATTACGTAGATATTTATTTGCAAAATTTGAAGGATGCGGGCACTGCGCCGTGGCCGGCTACAGCCCGGTTTCCGCGGTCACTAAGAGGGATCCAAAATAAAGCCCAGAAACCAGAAATTGGCCATTTCGTGCATAACTATCAATGTCCAGAGATATAATTAGAGCCAAAACGTGGAATTCTGTAGATTTTTAGCCCTGCGTGATGCCCCGAAACTTGCAATTTCGCAGGTATTTAGATCTGAATGATTTCATTTCTCTGCTATTCCTCTCTTCGTCAGTATTACCAGGGAATCGCAGGTAAAGTTTTCCATTAAATTTAGCTGTGAATTAGCGTTATTCTCAATTTTAGCAGTGAAATATCCAATTTTTCACCGGAAAATCAATGTTTTTCTGGCGAAACTTCAAGATATTTTTGTATTTTCAGGGAAAATTTTTCGGCTTTAATGCTAATCGTAATCAGCCAGTTAGAAGGGGCATTTTGACGGTTTCCTATACAGTAGATGGTTTCACAACCGTACTGCGCTGGCGTTTCGGTCAGTGCCGAGTGACCTGTGTCACCACAACTCGCCGCAGACATATAGCGAAATGGGCAATATCCCAGGCACACTGAGTTGTCTTGACGAGGGGGGGGGAAGGGATGTGACGCTTAAATGGTTACTAGTGTGGTCCGTATGGCCATTTGTGGAACATGCGAATGGTTGGTTTTTAAACCAGTTTCAGGGCACGACAATCGTCAGCTTAGTTTAGACAATTTAAAGGCGCGAATCGTCCAATTAAGTCACATTTTTAGGACGAACTTAATCAGATTGGCCGATTATAGGGCGTGCAGAATAGCCAGTTGGGCCATTTTTGGGGGCGTGAATCATCAGTATTCAGTAAAGCCATGTTAAATAGGCACTAATAGCCAGCCTAGCTATTATTAGGTCGCAATTTAGTCATTTTTGCCAATTTCGGGGCGTTAATAGTGTGACTTAATCAGGGCATAAATGGTCAGTTTATTAGATTTCAGGGGGGTGCGAAAGCTCGATTTAGCCATTTATAGGGCACGAAATCGTCAGTTTCAGAACTTTTTGGACGAAAACTGATCGTCAAGTCATTCCTAGGACGCGAATGGTCAGTCTACCATGGGTCTGTTTAGGCCCTGAATTACCTGCGAAAATGGGGGGTATAGTGTGCAAAATCCGCAAAAATGCGTCTGTGAATCAGACCTCCCTCCAAAATTAATACAATTTGTCACATTTTCAGGAAACGAAACATTGCCTTAAACGTGTGGTTAAAAGAAGTGGTTTGTGAGTCTTCCACTCCGTCAAAACCAAGTGAATGAACCTAGAAAAAAAGAAGAAGTAAAAAAAAGCGTCATTTCGTTGATTCTTCGCGCTTCAAGCCAACTCATCTTGGCAACTGATTTTGTTTAGCCAATTTTCCGTCCGATATTTTCTTATTTATTAATTTTTTTCAAGATAAAAGAACGAAATTTCAAAGAGGGGACGCTCGCTATGGTGTGTGAGCGTTAGACTGGTGGAGGGGGACTATTAGGAGAGAAATTGACGGGTTTTCTACAGGGCCAGCTGTTTTTGTCAAAAAATTCATTGCATATTTTGTTGTTATACGACCAACCCCTCCCTTTATTGAATACTTGGATTGAAAACGCGAGATCCGCGCTGCGCAAATCTCTTACTCCTGCATGTGAGCGTTCGCACTAATAAGGCAAACACTACCACCGAATAAAAATACAGACATTACTGATCATGAATTGATAATTGATGTCAAATAGAACTACTGAAGGTCAACGGGGTTTCGATTCAAGGAATGTTGTGCGTTATTCCGGGTGGAAAATAGGAAGAAAAAACCAGTCGCCCCGAAACTACTCCACTTTGGGCTTTGTAATACTTTCGAATTATTCACAAGTGTTTTCTATTTGCGCGAAAATCATCGCCATTGAGGGGTGGAAAACTCTTTATTCGAGAATAAATTGGATGAACGATAAGTCGAAAGCTTAACCTATTTCTTAGGGCTTGATACGCGTGAATTAGTACGTTTTTCAATGAAAAACAAAAAAAATTCCGGCAGCTCAGTATGAAGACAAAAAATTCATATTGACCCGAAGCGCCTTCCACTAGTATCCGCCTCGTAAAACCCTTCCCTATTGGGGGAGCCCTTTCCCAGGTTCAACCAATCAAAATCCCAACGTCATGTGACGTATCAGGCCTCTCCAACCCACAGGCAAGGGGAGTTAGTATAGGAAGAGGGAATTTTCACGCCCTACGATCAATATTCTCCAGGCTTCCACAAGGGGGAAATTCTCTCTACCCCCCCCCCCCAGTACACACACTACTACAACCATCGTGTACACACACATAAATGATGGGTAAAAAGGGGAGAAGAGTGGGAGTCTCGTGTCGCTCAAAGTGGGGTCAGGGTCAACTCCATTGACCCAATATTTTGCTCAGCACGGATGCGGCGGTGGTGGTAGGGAAAAACGTTTTTGTTTTGCTGGATGGATGGGGGGGGGGGCGAGAGGATTCCGGTTGGTGAATAAGAGGGCGAGAAAAAGGGACGGTAAAGTAGAGCCAAGGAGAAAATGTCGAGTTGTCTGTCACTGACCTTTAGTAGGGCATTTTACTATGTCCTAGGTGTGTGTAAAAAAAGAGAGGGGGAGTATTCAATCAGGAAACCGCCCCCAAACCACCTAAAAATCCTTTTTTGGCCATTCATGCGAACATTCAATTTTGTCTGTGCAGCGTCTTTTCGCATTTTGAAACTGTAAACAGATATTTTCTTCAAGAAAAACGATTCCCAAGGAAAAGAGCTTCCATGCGATAAAAATCGTGAAAAACGCGGGGGTGAAGATCACTGAAGAGTCCCATTGTTTCCAATAATATGAGCTTCCCCCCCTCCCTCCCGACTATAGATACATAACAGCGCCATTAGAGACGTAAATCTTGGATTTTATGTCAATTGAAGAACCACTTTGGGAAAGAGCTGATGGAAGAGTGCTCATGTAGCACATGGGACCTGGCAACGTGGCATTACGCCATCATTTCGCCTTTTTTGTTGTTGTTGTTGTTTCATCCACGATTTTATTTTAGTTCGGGCGAAAGTGCGATTTTCTGGTTTTCTCCTCACTTGCACCCCTCCCCCAACCCCCACTTCTTTCGTTCCCGTTGTTTCATTTTAATCGTTTAAAAATTCGCGTTAACCTTTTGACGACGTGTGAGGTTAAAATTACGCATTTCCGCCCCAGTTTTTGCTCCCTCTTTCAACAGAAAAACTTGCGATACCTTCAAGGTCTGAAAGCAGTTTTTCAAGTGAAAACAGATGAGGGCCTCCCTCCCCCTATCCTCACACTCACTCATCAGTCTCACCTGCTACACTTGCTTCTTTGACACGACAGATGTAATCCTTAAGGTCGGGAACACACCGCTAGACAACTGGCCTCCCCCCCCCCCAAACACACCGGACCTTCGTTCAAATTGTACGACCTCAGTCCAGTTTTTAAGAACTCTTCGCGGCTGTATTTCGGATTAAATTACTGGTTTACTGGGCAATTTAAGATTTTTTGAGAAAACAGTTTTCCACCAGCTCCATGATCGAACAGTCTCTTGTTTGCTGCGGTTTCGAGGGCTACACAGCCAAGTGTTTTGCCTTGATATCAGACTAAAATGCTAAAATGCAATGAATTTGGCAGAGAGATGGTTTCTTTTAGATTACTTGTTATTAAAGTTCATTTTCAATGTTTTTAGGCACAAAAAAACATGGAACGAAATAATAAATAATTACTGGGCGCAGGGCTCCAAAGCGGCAGGCGCCAAAGCCTCCTTTGGGCTCCTACCCCATACCTTGATCCAGCTGTGCATTTAGCAACAGTTATACTGTCAAAAAATCATAGTTCAACCTGAGGACTATAAATTTAAATCCAGAGTTTCGGTTGACTACTGAGATAGAATCAGTCACATATTTTACCGCGAAGTCAGATATCTGTCTGGAAAGTGAATTTGCATACATCTTGGTCAGAAATGGCGATTATTTTGCCTCTAAAATTGACAAATCGGCCAGTAATTTGGAAATTCTAATTATTTTTCGGTCCCATGAGAAGTATTCTAACCCAGAAATTGAATATTTGAGCCCATTATCGACAACTTCAACGCCTAGAGGTCCTATTTGCCCGCGAAATGTGAAAATGGCCTCTAGAAACCAAGTAGAAGCCATGTAATAACCGGTGGGGTGGGGGCAAGTATTAGATTTCTTTGGTGTTGATGCCTAGAAAATATAACGGCGTTCAAATAGAACTGTGGCTGCTTTCTGAGGGCAGTACGACGTGGATGTTGCTAACTTAGAGCTGATTGACATCGAATTACAATGACTGCTTTGAACAGTAGGTACTGCCCTCAAATTATGGACCGAACCTTGAAGTACTTTACCAACCTTGAATGCTGTTCACAACCGATCTTCCTGAAACAAACAAAAATACGTTTAAATTCCTAAAATTAAGTGATTTTTGTTTAAGAAACCAACATTTAGAAGATTGACGGAGTTTTCTGGCAGGGGCGAGCCAGGCGTCGAATCAAAGTGCCACTCACAAACATTCGGCGGAAGGAAAAAAAAAGGTACTGTTTTGCGCAAAAATTTAAAAAGTTCACTGTCACGGATTTATCCATTAAGCGCACGCGCAATGCGGACGAACACCTACCAAACCGTTGGTGGGGCCTGAAAAAAATAGATGAAACTCGAATTAAAACAAAACATTATAAATGGCAAAGTCACACAAAAAAACTAAACGACACACTTTTGAATGAGCCCCCCTCCCCCCCGGCAAATGGTTACTCGTTACTATTCCCGAAATAATTGAGTTCGTAGAGCAAAATTACCACACGAGATCAAGGGGGCCGAAAATGTTATGTTCTTATTCATTTTTTAATTATTCATTTTCTGTAAAATAAGCATTCTCCCTAACTCCCCAACGCATAAGGAATTCCCCGGCGCAAGCGCCTCCTAATGCCGCTTGCTCACCGTCCCTCATTACGATTCCGGCCTCCTATTATAAAATAAAGTTTTCTAATTCTTTGCTCAAAAACAAAGTGTTATTATTATTATTATTTTCACTCCTTCTCCTTCGCCACCCAAACACAATAGAAAACCAGGGATTGAGGGTGACTTCACAAGAAAACGGCCCTTTTCGCGTCATCAATAATCAGCCATGCGCGGATCCAGAAGTTTTCTTTTCCCATGTAGAGGGGAGGGGGCACACAAAACAACAGGAAATCAGCCACCGAACTCTACTATTACTTTTGCAGTTTTTCCTCCTGAAATAGTGATTTCAAATCTGTTTTACCTCGTAATCAAACAGATTCGCAACTATTAAGCCCAAAACTAGTATTTTACTGGTATTTAGGCTCGAAAATTGCAATTTTGCGGCTATTTATCCTTCGAATCTCGACTGTTCAGCCAACTGGCAATTTCACGGCTTGAATCTTTGAAGTTTTGCAACTGTTTTCCGCCATGAAACTTGTAATTTTGCTGACGTGCTGTTCAGACATTAAATAATAATCTCTTTTAGGAGCTGAACTTATCGAGTAAAAATTTCTAGAATTCGACAAACAACAAGACTAATAAAGGGCGGGTGGAGGGAGGCGTTCGTTCACTGGAGTGTGAAATTGGCGGCTTCTTTAGGAAATCCTCGGTAAGTTTCACGATCACAAAGTCACTTTAGATTGTCAGTTACCCGAACCAAACTTACTTTTTCTGCGCTATGACAAACTGACGATTAGCGGCCTTCAAAATGCATGCAAATCTCAACTTGCTCTCTCAAAATAGCCAAAATTACAGTTCTCGTTTCACGCCCTAAAAATCACGCCCTGAGAATGGCAAACCCTATCATTCGCGCTACAAAGTTGGCCATACTATAACCTTTCACGCCTTGAAAATGGTCATACTGATCATTCAGTTTCAGTCTCACAAAGTTGATTGGAATACAAAATGCATGGCCCCTCTCCACTACCGATGCCCTAAAAATAGACAATAGGCAATACAAATTGTTGTGACTACTCGATTAATTGTTTAATTTATAATTACAACGACACAACCTTAGACACAACCAACAAAACAAATGTTAAATCAATTACCTAAAAATATACATACTAGCAATTCACACTCTAAAAATGACCATAATGACAATTTACGACCTCAAAAGGAGCGTACTGACATCACAATAACCTAGAAAATAGCCAAAATGCTTGTTCAGACCCTGAAAAAGGCAAACATTACTATACGCACCCTAAAAACAGCTAAACGAGTTACTCACACCCAATGAGGAACTAACATGATGTTGAATTTTGCCCCAAAAGTATTTTTTTGGTGACCTATTATGCTTAATTAAACGTGAAATATGAAATTTGGGCACTAAAAGGGCTAAATTCATTTGTTATTTAATTATTCAAAATCCCATTTTTTATGCGAGTTTAAACGTTTGTGATTGATGGGTGACTACTGCCGTCACTGGGCTTATGTTCTCTGATGGGGACCTCATCATAATACTGAGATAATTAATGATTCAACGGTTTTAGTCATTTATTATACTCAACGTGAGCATCACTGATGTTGTTTTAAATCAGAATAGTTAATTTTCACTGCTCAAATACGCGGCAAATGAAAGGTTTGCCAGATATTCGGGCATGATCGCCCGAATCAGTTTAGTACTTGGTTTTCAGCTTTATCACTCATTGCTAAAGATATCTTCGCTGTTTTAAAGTTTTTCCTAATCAACATTTCGGGAAAACAAACGAAATATTTGACACCAAATAGCCAAATGAAGTCACAATCACGAGTTTACAACAAAGAATGTGAACCCATCGGTCTTCTTTCCACCTTGACCTTACCACCACGGTATAGGGGACGGACACCTCTTGTTCCAAGTCCAAGTTGATCCAAGTTTTCTCGAACATGATTGGTAGATTCTTGGATGTCATGTACGCTTTGATAGACCGGAGGAGGTGGGATTTCTATGGCAACGTTGCCGTGTCCGATCCCTATAAAAACTTCAGGGAAATGACGCAATTAGGCCAAGGTAACTATACAACTGAGTGAGCCCATCCGGCATTTTGGGGTAGATAAAATTGATATTTAGTGGGTAGGAGGGGTGCATAGAGTTGGAAGTACTATGGAGTGTCCGACTGTGTTCCACGAGGCTTTATTAAATTAATGATAATTTTATCTACCCCAATATGGCCGTGAGCTCACTGGTCGTATAGGTTCTCCAATTAGGTAGATGAGATTCCCGTGCAAATTGCAGTCGTTTCCAACAGAGGCAAATTTATCGGGTGAAAATAACTTCACGTAGTCACATCGGGTAGCAAATGCTATCGTTGGCGTGAATTTCAAAAATTACGTTAGATCCTCATTGGCAAACTGACATTTGGCGCCTTGAAAATGGTTAATTGTAAGCTAACAATAAAATTTGCGCCCTTCAAATATAGTCCAGTAAAATAAGAACTAAAAAGGGGGGTCAGGTTGCAATAATTATGGTAGATGATTTTTTTATTTTAAATTGTCTGGGATGGTGCTGGTATGACGTGTTCAAATTGTTGACCTCGAAAGACATCGGGATCATCCTGGAATTCTCGAAAAACCCAAAAATTTGGGACTTTTTTGGGGTTTTGGCTCTTTCACGCTAAACTAACCATTTTTCCTGCCATTTTTTTTGTGGCTTCGAAGTAACTTTGTAAAGTTGAGAAAATTTCTGAGAAAACCAGCCTAAAGCGGGTTCTAAATGTATTACCGATTCCAAGATACAGCTCGTCAAATTTAGGCAAATTTGTCAACACTTCTATGGTTTGTCGTTTTCGTTAGCTGTGACATTGTAGAAACCTTTAATGATCATGATAGTACTAATTTTTTTGCTAGACTAGACTGAATCTTCAAAAATGAGGCCAAACGACTTGTTATATCCAATATTTTGATAGTGGCTGGGTTTGATAGTGGTTTTCAGCCTATGAGTCGCGGGCTTTTCCTGGCTGGGTCGCCGTCTGTTATCCACACTTGGGTCGCGACCCATAATTTTGTCCTAAAGGGTCGTGCCCTCCCCACTATTTTATGTTTTGCTACCGTTACTGCATAGTTCAAGTTTATTATTTCAGTCACCCATTTAAAATTTCAGAGAGAGCATGAAACAGTGCTCTCAGGAAAAAAGTCAAATCGAGACGGAAAAGTCAATCCTAAAATCCCCAGGCACCCTGCTTCCAAACATGTAATTTGGTCCGAGGGACTAATGTGTCGTATAATAGTGAGATATAATAACAGAATTTGTAGCGTATATCTTATTAAAAAAGGTAAGGCCTCACGCTGAAAGACATGCAGCATATTTTTATGCACTGCTGTCGATACGCCTCCGATACGGATTTTCGATCATCTGTGAGAGATCATGCTGGACCAATTAAGTCGCCATAAGTTGAATATCTAAATGGTGTTGATTTCCGTGTATACCCATAATGTTTGTATCGATAGATTATATAAAAATAACATCCAATACTGAAAGCACAAATTTCCCCGGCTTTCGACAGCTATAATTTTCTCTGCTATGGTAAATGTGACAGTCACCGTTGAGTTTGGGCTTTCGATGTAGGATTCAGGCTTTCACAAGTGTCTAATGATCCGGCTCCCTCCCTACTCTTGAAGATGGTTTCGCGTGCCTGTAAGAAGGGTTGTACCAATGCATGTGGGTGCAGAAAAGCCGGCCTCAAGTGTTCTACGGTCTGCATTAATTGCAGTGGCGAGTCATGTGAGTTTTGTCGGAAATTTTGTCTGCTTTGAAATGTTACTTCGCAGTCACAGCCGAAAAATGGCTACTTAAGCAAAAATAGTGCCTAAACCCGAAAAAAATCCAAAAATGTCGCCGTCTTTCCCGAATTCAAGGATGATCCCGAGGTTTTTCAAGGTCAACAATTTGAACACACAATACCTACACCACCCCCAACAACGTGAAACAAAAAAATCATCTACCCTAATTATTGCAACCTTCGACTCCTTATTTTACTGGGCTAATAGCCAAACTGGCAATTCACGCCCTAGAAATAACCAAAAAACGCAAATCACGCATTAAAAATGGCAGCCCTGTAATAGGCTTTAACATAGGCGCTTTAAACATAGGAAAACTTGGTATTTGTGTCTAAAAAGGGTAAAGTGACGATTCGCACCATAAAAATGACTAAATTAACTGTTCAAAATCGACTAATATGAAGATTGAAAACAATTAAACTGACAAATGAGGCCCTAAAATGCCCGTATACTTACAATTTGTACTGGCTATTCACGACCAAAAATGGCTAAACTGTCGGTTCGGGCCTTGAAAATGACGTTTACTCTGACAATTTCTCCCCCCCCCCCTAAATGGCAAAACCGACCACTGGCGCTCAGAAAGTGGTGAAGCTGATGATTCGCGCCATGAAAATGGCAGAGATGACTATTTGCGCCCCTGAAAAATTGGCAAAGGGGATGTTTTGTGCCCTTAAATTGTTCAATTGAACATTCGTTATTTCGATACTGTCGTACCGAATAGGGGCTCCCTTACAACCAACTCCATTTTAGTTACTGTAGTAGTTGGTAGCCCAAGAACAGAATGAACTGAGTAACTCTCGCAGTATAAAAATTGCTTGACTGGCATAATCCCAGCTTTTTAAAATTGGCCAAACGAGACTAGGGAAGGGCAATTGCCCACGATATTGAGACTTTTTCAGACCCCCTCCCTTCTCGAAGGAGTCACCCAAATGCGGTCCTGGAAGTCCAACTTTTAAACTTCCCTTAAAGGGATATCATGCCTAAAACAATTCATTGAGGTCCGATGACTAACAATTTTTCTTTAGACCCCCCTCCTCCGGTAGAACACAGTTTCCGACCCAAGAGAATGACCAGTCGTTCGCAATACCAGGCACGCACGAACCCAAACTCAATTGACGACCCTAGACACGAGTTACTAATCTCGTAAACCGTCAATTCAGCCATTCAAATGAAATGCTAACTTGACCCCCAAAACCTTTATTTTCCACCTACTAACAAATTAATCAAATGGGTATCAGTGTATTCTAGAGGGGCGATCGCCCCACTCGCCCACTCCGTGTATTCGGACTTCGTTAGTGGTGGTGTTGGATGGAAGTCAACAGGCGATGCGACATGACGTTGTGATGTTCATTATTGGAGGCTGTTAAATTCGAGGGTTTACCACAGTTATTAAACCAGTCAAATACTTTTTGACGTGAAATGTGGCAACACATTTTGTACCGTAAATGCGTGAAAAATTTGATCAAGCCACCCTAAGCTAACATAAAAGGCGAAAGCTTGGAAAATATGGAAACATTTTATTTCGAAGATGAAACCACTTGAGGGCTTAGTCCGTAGGGTTGTCAGGTAAAACAATTCAGAATGACAGTTACCCGAACCAAACTTACTTTTTCTGCGCTATGACAAACTGACGATTAGCGGCCTTCAAAATGCATGCAAATCTCAACTTGCTCTCTCAAAATAGCCAAAATTACAGTTCTCGTTTCACGCCCTAAAAATCACGCCCTGAGAATGGCAAACCCTATCATTCGCGCTACAAAGTTGGCCATACTATAACCTTTCACGCCTTGAAAATGGTCATACTGATCATTCAGTCCATCACTACCGATGCCCTAAAAATAGACAATAGGCAATACAAATTGTTGTGACTACTCGATTAATTGTTTAATTTATAATTACAACGACACAACCAACAAAACAAATGTTAAATCAATTACCTAAAAATATACATACTAGCAATTCACACTCTAAAAATGACCATAATGACAATTTACGACCTCAAAAGGAGCGTACTGACATCACAATAACCTAGAAAATAGCCAAAATGCTTGTTCAGACCCTGAAAAAGGCAAACATTACTATACGCACCCTAAAAACAGCTAAACGAGTTACTCACACCCAATGAGGAACTAACATGATGTTGAATTTTGCCCCAAAAGTATTTTTTTGGTGACCTATTATGCTTAATTAAACGTGAAATATGAAATTTGGGCACTAAAAGGGCTAAATTCATTTGTTATTTAATTATTAAAAATCCCATTTTTTATGCGAGTTTAAACGTTTGTGATTGATGGGTGACTACTGCCGTCACTGGGCTTATGTTCTCTGATGGGGACCTCATAATACTGAGATAATTAATGATTCAACGGTTTTAGTCATTTATTATACTCAACGTGAGCATCACTGATGTTGTTTTAAATCAGAATAGTTAATTTTCACTGCTCAAATACGCGGCAAATGAAAGGTTTGCCAGATATTCGGGCATGATCGCCCGAATCAGTTTAGTACTTGGTTTTCAGCTTTATCACTCATTGCTAAAGATATCTTCGCTGTTTTAAAGTTTTTCCTAATCAACATTTCGGGAAAACAAACAATTTTTCTTTAGACCCCCCTCCTCCGGTAGAACACAGTTTCCGACCCAAGAGAATGACCAGTCGTTCGCAATACCAGGCACGCACGAACCCAAACTCAATTGACGACCCTAGACACGAGTTACTAATCTCGTAAACCGTCAATTCAGCCATTCAAATGAAATGCTAACTTGACCCCCAAAACCTTTATTTTCCACCTACTAACAAATTAATCAAATGGGTATCAGTGTATTCTAGAGGGGCGATCGCCCCACTCGCCCACTCCGTGTATTCGGACTTCGTTAGTGGTGGTGTTGGATGGAAGTCAACAGGCGATGCGACATGACGTTGTGATGTTCATTATTGGAGGCTGTTAAATTCGAGGGTTTACCACAGTTATTAAACCAGTCAAATACTTTTTGACGTGAAATGTGGCAACACATTTTGTACCGTAAATGCGTGAAAAATTTGATCAAGCCACCCTAAGCTAACATAAAAGGCGAAAGCTTGGAAAATATGGAAACATTTTATTTCGAAGATGAAACCACTTGAGGGCTTAGTCCGTAGGGTTGTCAGGTAAAACAATTCAGAATGACGAACACCACCAAAACCATTATACCATAAATCATCAAAAGGACGAGCAGTTCGTCCAAAAAACGAGGACCTGGCAAGCCAAGTCCGCAATGTACAAATTGAAATAAAATCATAAATTGTCACCTTCAGAGACACGATCCAATTACTCGTTTCGCATGTCCTCTAGACTCGGATCATTGCCCCGCATTCAACCCGGACGGAAAAAAGGACACAAACCCCGTGTTTATCGGCAATTGAACGCGTGACACTTCTAGAAAAACAGTCGTAGGAAGGACTCACTATGTTATGGATTAATGATGACTTCGGACGGCGAAGCTTTGTCAGACAACTCTCATAATCAAAATAAACACAGAGGGAACGAAATCGAAATGGCTGACCTTCGTTGCTGCGTAGTTTATTTTGCAGAGATGTCCGAAAGTGGTGGTGGGATGACAAAGGACGAACGATGATCGCGTGGGCGCGCTCAGCGGGAATTCGTTGTGATACCACCGCTCTGGCGCACGCTCACTCTCTCTCTCTTGTCTTCTAACACAAGTTGTCACTTGTCATTGTCAGTATGGACGACGTGATTTCTTATTCACCCATTGTACATTTACCGTCTGGACGACGAGGCCCAAAAACTCGAATTTCGTTTACATAGTGAGTACAATTTTATACTGTTTTGTGTTTTATAATGTGAAATTCCGCGTTGGCTTTGTCCCGACGAAATCTCTGCTGTGAGGTGGGCCGATTGAGCTCGAGTTTCATTATAAACTGGCGTTACTGAGGGCTACCTCTGGCAAATTTAAGACGGACGGTACAAAATTTATTTTGTTCTCTTGATTCTATCAGCCAAAATGTTTTGGTGAAATCTGTAATTGTGTGCAATTCGACTGGACTTCTCATTCTCAACCTCCAGTCTCATCATCATCATCTCTCACCTTCATCATCATCATTACACCTTTCATGTCCACCTCACCATTCCCAGCCCCAGACCCAGTTGGTATCGCAGCTGGCCGCTCTTTCGTTATAGTGGCCATCTTGGCGGCGGCAATTTCACTTCCTTGACGTAGTTTTTTCGCGTGTGCTTACTGACTGGACGATGAGCCTCCCCGAATGCTTGTAATTCGTTGAAATCGTGAGTAATATTTTGTAATTGTGTGTGTATTTAATTAT
Source organism: Corythucha ciliata (assembly GCA_038030265.1). Classification (NCBI taxonomy): domain Eukaryota; kingdom Metazoa; phylum Arthropoda; class Insecta; order Hemiptera; family Tingidae; genus Corythucha; species Corythucha ciliata. The sequence continues at coordinate 53,659,839 of CM075941.1, read as the reverse complement.
GTACTTAGTGTGATCTACCAACGTGTTGAATTTGCCACCAAAATCACAGACGAAGGGAGGCTAGACCCTCTCAGCTTACGCCCAGCCGGGGGTACGGTGTGGGACTTTTTTGTTCGATTACATCTTCGGTATTGAAAGCTATCGCTCGTAAATTCTGATCGCCCCTTTTTAACAATGTCGAGTTCTCTCGAAATTGTCAGCCAAAATGTTTGATTAAATTCGTAATTGAGCGTAATTCGACTGGACTCGTCGTCATCATCATCATCATCTCTCATATTCAAATCCCAGCCACCCATCTCCCTGCACCTCGCCATTTTTTCCCCTCTCGGTCAGACAGAGAAGGAGAGCGGCGCCGCGAGGGCCTTTTTTCAATTTTAGCTAGCTTGCCATGTAAGAGATTCTCATTTAAACAGCTTGGTGAACGTCAGTCGATTTCTTGGCTTTAGGAAATTCAGGTCCAAAGAGGTAAGTCTTTTTCTTGGCTGAAATGGTGGCCAGATTTTTCTTTTTGCGCGGACAATGGTCGAGGGTAGGTTGGAATTTCTTGTTCCCACATAACAGGGTGACCAGACGTCCTACTTTCCCCGGGCATGTTCTACTTTTTAGAGCGTCCAGGGATGTCGGGGCTCATTCCTCTCTTTTATTCTACTTTTCGGTCTCTACTTGTAGCCGTAGGTCTCCTCCCTGGCTCGATTTTAACAGGTTAGGTCGAGCCCCAGGCGTCGGGATCGTAGCGCCCCGCAGTCCACTCGGGGATCAGTACAGCGATTTCACTCACTAAATCACTCTCACACCATCCATGCCATGCTTCTATTACACTTTAACAAATCTGAAATATAATCCAGATCATTCGACCGACAAACCAGACAATTTGGCTACCAGTAAGTTTGTTCGGTAGCTGCTGGCAGTACAAGTTCAACACTTCCAGCAAGAGGTGTGACGTCATCCAGTAAATGAAACAACTTGAACATACCGAACGCTTTTCAGCAGTTCTTCAAACTATTGAATTAAATGGAGGAAAACTTGAACTTGAAGTGAGGCGTACGACCAATCAACTGATATGCATTATAAAACTTTCTACCCATTCGATTTGAATCGGAGAAATTAGAAATAGTTCGGTTCTTGAAGACGGAGAAGTAAGAAACAAGCAAAGGTTCTCCAGAAAAGCTGGGGCACTACAACTTTATGCACGTGAACCTGGCGGCACACATATCACCAAACACGACGAAAATGGCGCCATTCGTTTGTTTACTGTTTGTTTACGTTTGTTTAGTCCAAATTTTCGTTTGTTTAGCCCTGCAAAATACAATTTTTTAAAAATAACATCCAATACTGAAAGCACAAATTTCCCCGGCTTTCGACAGCTATAATTTTCTCTGCTATGGTAAATGTGACAGTCACCGTTGAGTTTGGGCTTTCGATGTAGGATTCAGGCTTTCACAAGTGTCTAATGATCCGGCTCCCTCCCTACTCTTGAAGATGGTTTCGCGTGCCTGTAAGAAGGGTTGTACCAATGCATGTGGGTGCAGAAAAGCCGGCCTCAAGTGTTCTACGGTCTGCATTAATTGCAGTGGCGAGTCATGTGAGTTTTGTCGGAAATTTTGTCTGCTTTGAAATGTTACTTCGCAGTCACAGCCGAAAAATGGCTACTTAAGCAAAAATAGTGCCTAAACCCGAAAAAAATCCAAAAATGTCGCCGTCTTTCCCGAATTCAAGGATGATCCCGAGGTTTTTCAAGGTCAACAATTTGAACACACAATACCTACACCACCCCCAACAACGTGAAACAAAAAAATCATCTACCCTAATTATTGCAACCTTCGACTCCTTATTTTACTGGGCTAATAGCCAAACTGGCAATTCACGCCCTAGAAATAACCAAAAAACGCAAATCACGCATTAAAAATGGCAGCCCTGTAATAGGCTTTAACATAGGCGCTTTAAACATAGGAAAACTTGGTATTTGTGTCTAAAAAGGGTAAAGTGACGATTCGCACCATAAAAATGACTAAATTAACTGTTCAAAATCGACTAATATGAAGATTGAAAACAATTAAACTGACAAATGAGGCCCTAAAATGCCCGTATACTTACAATTTGTACTGGCTATTCACGACCAAAAATGGCTAAACTGTCGGTTCGGGCCTTGAAAATGACGTTTACTCTGACAATTTCTCCCCCCCCCCCCTAAATGGCAAAACCGACCACTGGCGCTCAGAAAGTGGTGAAGCTGATGATTCGCGCCATGAAAATGGCAGAGATGACTATTTGCGCCCCTGAAAAATTGGCAAAGGGGATGTTTTGTGCCCTTAAATTGTTCAATTGAACATTCGTTATTTCGATACTGTCGTACCGAATAGGGGCTCCCTTACAACCAACTCCATTTTAGTTACTGTAGTAGTTGGTAGCCCAAGAACAGAATGAACTGAGTAACTCTCGCAGTATAAAAATTGCTTGACTGGCATAATCCCAGCTTTTTAAAATTGGCCAAACGAGACTAGGGAAGGGCAATTGCCCACGATATTGAGACTTTTTCAGACCCCCTCCCTTCTCGAAGGAGTCACCCAAATGCGGTCCTGGAAGTCCAACTTTTAAACTTCCCTTAAAGGGATATCATGCCTAAAACAATTCATTGAGGTCCGATGACTAACAATTTTTCTTTAGACCCCCCTCCTCCGGTAGAACACAGTTTCCGACCCAAGAGAATGACCAGTCGTTCGCAATACCAGGCACGCACGAACCCAAACTCAATTGACGACCCTAGACACGAGTTACTAATCTCGTAAACCGTCAATTCAGCCATTCAAATGAAATGCTAACTTGACCCCCAAAACCTTTATTTTCCACCTACTAACAAATTAATCAAATGGGTATCAGTGTATTCTAGAGGGGCGATCGCCCCACTCGCCCACTCCGTGTATTCGGACTTCGTTAGTGGTGGTGTTGGATGGAAGTCAACAGGCGATGCGACATGACGTTGTGATGTTCATTATTGGAGGCTGTTAAATTCGAGGGTTTACCACAGTTATTAAACCAGTCAAATACTTTTTGACGTGAAATGTGGCAACACATTTTGTACCGTAAATGCGTGAAAAATTTGATCAAGCCACCCTAAGCTAACATAAAAGGCGAAAGCTTGGAAAATATGGAAACATTTTATTTCGAAGATGAAACCACTTGAGGGCTTAGTCCGTAGGGTTGTCAGGTAAAACAATTCAGAATGACGAACACCACCAAAACCATTATACCATAAATCATCAAAAGGACGAGCAGTTCGTCCAAAAAACGAGGACCTGGCAAGCCAAGTCCGCAATGTACAAATTGAAATAAAATCATAAATTGTCACCTTCAGAGACACGATCCAATTACTCGTTTCGCATGTCCCGTTCGCATGTCCTCTAGACTCGGATCATTGCCCCGCATTCAACCCGGACGGAAAAAAGGACACAAACCCCGTGTTTATCGGCAATTGAACGCGTGACACTTCTAGAAAAACAGTCGTAGGAAGGACTCACTATGTTATGGATTAATGATGACTTCGGACGGCGAAGCTTTGTCAGACAACTCTCATAATCAAAATAAACACAGAGGGAACGAAATCGAAATGGCTGACCTTCGTTGCTGCGTAGTTTATTTTGCAGAGATGTCCGAAAGTGGTGGTGGGATGACAAAGGACGAACGATGATCGCGTGGGCGCGCTCAGCGGGAATTCGTTGTGATACCACCGCTCTGGCGCACGCTCACTCTCTCTCTCTTGTCTTCTAACACAAGTTGTCACTTGTCATTGTCAGTATGGACGACGTGATTTCTTATTCACCCATTGTACATTTACCGTCTGGACGACGAGGCCCAAAAACTCGAATTTCGTTTACATAGTGAGTACAATTTTATACTGTTTTGTGTTTTATAATGTGAAATTCCGCGTTGGCTTTGTCCCGACGAAATCTCTGCTGTGAGGTGGGCCGATTGAGCTCGAGTTTCATTATAAACTGGCGTTACTGAGGGCTACCTCTGGCAAATTTAAGACGGACGGTACAAAATTTATTTTGTTCTCTTGATTCTATCAGCCAAAATGTTTTGGTGAAATCTGTAATTGTGTGCAATTCGACTGGACTTCTCATTCTCAACCTCCAGTCTCATCATCATCATCTCTCACCTTCATCATCATCATTACACCTTTCATGTCCACCTCACCATTCCCAGCCCCAGACCCAGTTGGTATCGCAGCTGGCCGCTCTTTCGTTATAGTGGCCATCTTGGCGGCGGCAATTTCACTTCCTTGACGTAGTTTTTTCGCGTGTGCTTACTGACTGGACGATGAGCCTCCCCGAATGCTTGTAATTCGTTGAAATCGTGAGTAATATTTTGTAATTGTGTGTGTATTTAATTATGTACTTAGTGTGATCTACCAACGTGTTGAATTTGCCACCAAAATCACAGACGAAGGGAGGCTAGACCCTCTCAGCTTACGCCCAGCCGGGGGTACGGTGTGGGACTTTTTTGTTCGATTACATCTTCGGTATTGAAAGCTATCGCTCGTAAATTCTGATCGCCCCTTTTTAACAATGTCGAGTTCTCTCGAAATTGTCAGCCAAAATGTTTGATTAAATTCGTAATTGAGCGTAATTCGACTGGACTCGTCGTCATCATCATCATCATCTCTCATATTCAAATCCCAGCCACCCATCTCCCTGCACCTCGCCATTTTTTCCCCTCTCGGTCAGACAGAGAAGGAGAGCGGCGCCGCGAGGGCCTTTTTTCAATTTTAGCTAGCTTGCCATGTAAGAGATTCTCATTTAAACAGCTTGGTGAACGTCAGTCGATTTCTTGGCTTTAGGAAATTCAGGTCCAAAGAGGTAAGTCTTTTTCTTGGCTGAAATGGTGGCCAGATTTTTCTTTTTGCGCGGACAATGGTCGAGGGTAGGTTGGAATTTCTTGTTCCCACATAACAGGGTGACCAGACGTCCTACTTTCCCCGGGCATGTTCTACTTTTTAGAGCGTCCAGGGATGTCGGGGCTCATTCCTCTCTTTTATTCTACTTTTCGGTCTCTACTTGTAGCCGTAGGTCTCCTCCCTGGCTCGATTTTAACAGGTTAGGTCGAGCCCCAGGCGTCGGGATCGTAGCGCCCCGCAGTCCACTCGGGGATCAGTACAGCGATTTCACTCACTAAATCACTCTCACACCATCCATGCCATGCTTCTATTACACTTTAACAAATCTGAAATATAATCCAGATCATTCGACCGACAAACCAGACAATTTGGCTACCAGTAAGTTTGTTCGGTAGCTGCTGGCAGTACAAGTTCAACACTTCCAGCAAGAGGTGTGACGTCATCCAGTAAATGAAACAACTTGAACATACCGAACGCTTTTCAGCAGTTCTTCAAACTATTGAATTAAATGGAGGAAAACTTGAACTTGAAGTGAGGCGTACGACCAATCAACTGATATGCATTATAAAACTTTCTACCCATTCGATTTGAATCGGAGAAATTAGAAATAGTTCGGTTCTTGAAGACGGAGAAGTAAGAAACAAGCAAAGGTTCTCCAGAAAAGCTGGGGCACTACAACTTTCCCGATCGGTGGTTACATGGAAAAAAAAATTGTAAAACTGTTGAAAAAGGGTTAAAATGAGGGGGACTTTTAAAGAAACTGTTATAACATCAAATATGAAAAAAAAGGACAGAATAAATGCCCAAGAAAACACTGAACAAGTTTCACCAAAACGATTAATATGTGATAACAGGCACCGATAGATAGTCCAGTCAATAGGGGATTCGGCCAGGACAAACGAATAGAGGTTGTTTTGTCAACGGATATATGTTTCTTGGGGTGCTGAATCCGAATCTGAACTTTGCCAACAAAAAATCGATCGGCTTCACGCCGACAATCGCAAAAATCTGGAAATTTTCTGACTTAGATTATACCTCTGGAACCATGTACTTTTCGATGATGGTGCTCCTTTACATTTTTGAAATAGTCTAAATTTGTGACAATTTAAACAGGGTTGGGTCTTTCAGAGAAGCAATTTCGTGAGTTTGGCTCTATCGAAGTCCAATTTTCGTGGATTCGACCCATAATAACCCCAATTACTCAATTTTATAAACATGAAAAGAAATGGTTCGCCGGTGTGGCTATTTCAAAAACATGATTTCGTGGATCTGAGACGTCAGAGACAAATTTCGTGGGGCTGGCTCCATAAAAAAAAATCCGCAACTTCCCGGAATCCACACCATTAAAATCCAAATTTCCAGTGTACTGCTTCATTTTACGCCAGTGTACGCCATTTCTAGGGTCTGGTTCCTATCAAAAACAAAATTTAGAAAGACGATGTAAAACCAATTTTGTGAGATTGGGCCGCCCAAAAAAACAATTTCATAGCTGAGTTGGCTCATTAAAATCCAACTTCGTTGGGTTGGGTGATTGAAAACTAATTCGCCCACTTAAAAAACAGCGATTTTGCTGCATTAAAGACTAAATTTCGAAAGGGTTCGATCATTTAAACCCAATCCCGCTGACGGTCCGACTTCTTCAAAAATGAAATCTCGCTGAGTCTGCTTATTCAAGTTAAAATTTCGCAGGAATGGCTCATTCGAATGTCGAATTTTGTGGATTTATGTACTGTACATTCCAAATTTGCAGATAGGGCATTTTCAGAAACGAATTACGTGGGTCTGGATCCTTCAAAAACGAAATGTTGCAGGTTTGGCTCATTTGCGACCCATTCTGCTTCTCTCCAGGATCACTTTAGATTGAGGTTTCTGACTGCATTGTGGTTTCCTGATGAAAAATTACTCTTTTTGTAGCGTATGACCTATTTCGTTGGCCCAAATGTCTATTGTCTGCTTTATCCCCCGGAGCCCTATCATCAGCCGTAGAACTATCAATTTAGAGGCATACCCCATATAAACTAACAGAATCAGCCTTTTTTCTGCATTTACTCACTATCAGGCCAGAAATGTGGTCTAGCCAGTTCCGGGGCGACAAATCTTCGTGGTGCCGTTTGGGGAGGCGGGTGTCTCAGAAAAGCGTGTTGTTCACTTGTTTTTTGTTTTGTTTTTTTGTGTGTCTTTTGCATTTATATTTTTTGTTTTAATTTGCGTTCAATCTATTTTTCAGGTCCACCCAACGGTTGGGTAGGTGTTCGTCCGCGTGTTCTTCGTGGATAAATTCTCGGCAGTGAAATCTTTTTAATTTGTGGGCAAAAAAAGTATCTTTTTTTTCCCGTCGAATAAACTGTTAGTGAGTGGCACACTGATTCATCGCCTGGCTCGCCCCGTTGAGAAAGCACCGGCCAATCTTCTAAATGTGGGTATTTTAAACAAAAATCACTTTAATTTTAGGAATTTCAACATTTTTTTTTTTTTTTCCAGGTAGATTGGTGGGAACTGCATTTAAGGTTGGTGAAGTACTTTAAGGCTCAGTACATAATTTGAGGGTAGTACAGTTCAAAACTGTCAATGTAATTTGATTATTTGATTTCAATCAGCTCTAGTTAGCGAAATCTACGTCGTATTGCCCTCATATACGCCAGCCACGGTTTAAGCATCATGTTTTGTTTTGTTTTTCGTGTTTTTTTGTTGTTGTTTAGCGAACAACTATTCGATTTTGACTTTTGAGTGGTTCACGAAATTTACTAATGTGGGTGCCTTTTATTGTGTGTCACTAATTTATGGATGGCTTACCACCACCAAAAACTAGTTCCAGCCTTTTCCCAAGAGGCTGAGTAGTAGTATATTTATTGAACATAGGGAAACTTTGTCAATTTTTCTTGAATTTCGATACGCACGAAGTAACGTTCTTGACTTTTCTAGTTCTCGCTTCATCGTTTTTAAAGCCTACTTTTGGAAGCCTTACGATTACTAATAAGCTCGAAACCGAATAGTTATATCCTCTTTTCATATATGTAGATCGTTTTGCCGAATCTACGCATACGCTCACCGGTTGGCTTTAGGTCACGGCGATTTGGGTAGGCAGCTAAATTCTGTTGGAAGGGGGGAAGTGTATACCAGGTGTCCTCTAAATTTCAACATCTTGGCATTTTATTACAACAAAACGCTCAGGGCATCTCGACTGGCAAATTGGTTAAATTGTTTCCTTGAGACAACTCAATATTTTCAACGTTTTTTCATTAATTTTTTTTTACGGCACTGTCAAATTAGATGAAGCGGGTGGATAAATTCCCAAAGAGCTGGCTAAATCCTTCGTTTTCTGCTTTGGTCAAAACTGTTAGCACAGTGCAAAATTCTTTCACTGTTTCGCTCAGCATTTTTGATGACTAATTTCCTCAATTTTTCCCCATTTTGACCATTATTTTAATGTCAAACCGCTGAATTTCGTGACGAAAATAATGACCTAATCGATCCTCTCAACAGTCCCAAATACGCCTGAGTTTCCTCATGCCAGTTTTTTCGACAGAAAAATGTGAAAATACGAAGAATGTTTACTATTACACCCTTTGTAACTCACGAACCGTTCACTGTAGAAGATTGTCTTCTGATCCATTTTTGTTGGCAATTTGATGGAGAATACTTTTGTTTTTTAGTAAGTGTCGCGCAAAACCTCAAAAATTTCGAAATATTTGAGGCATACTGAAAAAAGAATTATTCCCGTTGCCCAAAACGTTGGGACTTTTCACCAATCAATATATGTGGGTTGTAAAGAACAATTTGGCGTTGGCATGAACCTTTTACTTTGGATGTTGGGTTTTAGGTCTAATTACACCGTACTATTACAAACATATAGGTATACGTTTTGTCAGCGGACCCCCCTCTCACGCGTGTTTCAACACTTTCAAGATAATCTAAATTGATCAGCGATTAGTGATTACAATAAAACAGAAGGTATGTGATAGTTAGAGGGCCAGAACCTTCGTTTTTGACAAATTATTTCATTTTGGGAAAATGCATCCAACTTTGATCGTTTGCGTACCGGTTGGTACTGGGTTTGAGCAAAAATTATTTTAACAGAATCGTAGAAAATTTAACTCTCTAAAACTTTAAAAACGAACATTTTGGTCGAAAACGGCTTAGTTTAGAAATTATGAGGGGAAACCCCCAAAAAAGTCGAAAATTTTGAGGGTTTTTGGCTCCCTTCAAGTTAGCACAGGGTTCTCTAGTTGGAAAACTTGACAGAGTCCCGAAGCATCCCCGAACAACCATTAAAAGTTCCAATAACTTCGGAATTTTTTCCGGGTACAGTGTGCATATCTACTGGCCTATGGACATTTGTTAGGAATAAATTCCCTAAGCTCTAGTGACAAATTATTTTTTTGGAGCATCTAGACCGCTTTTTGGCTCAATTTTAAGCTTATAAAAATAGTGCCTCCTGTAACAACTATAATGCCACCAGTAACAACTAATGCAACCAGTATAACAACTAATGTCACCGCACTAAGCACAAACAATAATTCATGCTTCCTGCAACAACTCATGCCTCCCATAACAACTATTGCGTCCTGTAGTCCTGTAACAATTAATGCCCTCAGTATCAACTAATTCCTCCTGCACAGCGGCGTAGAAACGTCTTTCAATCCGTGGGAGGGGGTACACTGAGCACGTGGCAAGAATACCTTTAAATTTTTAGCGGGTGGGGGAAGGGTAAAATCTTATATACTTACTAATAGAAAACATAATAAAGTTATATTTATGGTGAACCATAAATCGTGACCAGTAGTTTGGTCGTGACCCCGTGGTCTGGGAGTCTGGGAGGGGTTATATGCATCGGATCCCCCCACCCTCACTCATCACTCGCAGAAACACGTTCGATGTTGTGCATAAGTACAAAATATCCCAAAAAGAATAATGATAAAATTATTCCAGTGTCCCTTTGTCATAAAGATACAAGCCGTCCGTCTTAGCGTTTTTGTGTTGGGGATTATCAAGAAGTGGCGAAACTTTTTTTCCAAGTGGTCAGGGCCGTATCTATGGGGGTCTAATGAATCTTAACTAATCATGTTGAGTTTTGTTTATTGAACTGATGGCAGTTGGCAGGTATCTTTTGAGAATAGACTAAAAACTAGATCCAATAACTTTGAACTCCTAGCCAAGATTTTCGACGTCAACATCAGACAGTGAAACACACACTAATTTTTCAGGTGTTTTTCAGTCGTAGCGTTATGCGAGTAGCGAATAGGTATGCCTTAACCAGAGATGAGTATCGCTACTCTCTTACGTTAACGACGGCAATCGTTAGTCCGTTACAGAACGTTATTTTTCATGATAGTGGAAGGTACTGTTACACGTTATACTTTTTTCAAAACCAGGCAGAAAGCAATGCAAAACTACCACACCAGATACAGGGACTGAAAATGTGAGATTTTCCCAATTGAATTGTTTGTCGTGAGAGGTAGGGATCAAAGGGGTGGGGAGAAATTATCCTCTTGTACTCCCCCGTTCCAAAGCCACTGTCGAAAGATGTAATCCTAAAGACCGGGAACACACTGACAACTGCCCCCTCCACACTCACACACAGGACCTTTGTAAGCTCAGATTGTACTCCATGAGTTCATTTTTTTATACTTTTTATCTAGCGAAAGGTGTAAACCTAGAGCGTTGAGACCCCCCCCCCCTTACCAGTAGAGCACACCTTTCACACTTACGCGATAAGGTAAATATTCTCTTCTTTGAGACCAGTCAGCCCACCGATTACGAATTTTCAAGCATGAAAGGTGAGGGGTGGGGTCATTGAATCTTGCCTTTTTAAAGGGCTTGGCACCAGTGACTATCGGTCCTAAAGGTCAACAACACATGTGGCTGCAGCGCATGCTGTGTCCTAAGCCAAATTTTCTTTTGATATATCACATTAATATACTTTTTTCAAGTGTACGTAGGCAGTCAATGTTAATTCCACCGAAAATTTCCATTCCCGTGCTGCTTTATCAGGATATTTTTATACAATTCCGAGTTTTATTTTGAAACCCCGCCCTAAATATAACCCACGGAACGAACTTCACCACATTTGGTTTTCCCAAAGAAAGGAATCACGCGCTGTGGGTAAGGGAACTTAAGGGCAAACAAAAAACGTTAAAAAGATAAGCGTTGTGCTTTACAACTTGGAGCTTATTAAGAATCACCCCCCTCCTCAATGCAAAGTAGCGTCAAAAGTTGTACTAACGCAGAACAGTGAAGGAAAGTGTCGCGTGCTCTATCAACAAAACTAAATACGGAGGTCGTGACGCTCTAAAAATAATAAAAGGAAGAGTTAATTTTTCTTTCTTGGCTAACTGTCACACACACTGTGGCGTGCTTCGTTCGAAATTGTTTTCCGCGTCCCGGAATGAGCTTCTTCAAAAAGATCGCTGATTTTACATCCAGCAGAAAAGACACAGAGAACATCCGCTTTAAAAAAAAAAAAACCTTTTGATTTATAGCAAAAACGTCCGCCAACCCGTCCAGAAACCTATATTGTCTATAAATGAAATAACTTTTTATTGCTGTTGAGAACTGATGAGAAGGCGTACAATGAAGTTTCATCGCGGTGATTTGTACTTCATTCGCCCTTTTAATGTTTTTAAAGAATGTTACTTTCACAATTAAGTATACAGGAAACGTATATCAAAACGGTTCGCTGAAACAAACTGGGAAAAGAAAACGATTTTTCACTTTCACCTAGCTGTATTCCTCTATAAGCCGGCTTAACGGGTAGTTGTAATGGTAGAAAGGGTTTATGGGTGGGGATGGGGGGCAAGAAAAAAATCCATTCACTTTTTTATAGATAAGAGCGCCAGATGTCCCACTTTACAATAAGGAGGCTCTATCGATTAATTATTGGGAGGTCTCACAATCTTTTTATACGCCGGGCGTTAAAAATGGTGTACGCCAGGAAAATAAAATTTTTAGGTTGCAGGCACTTTTAGAATGGAGAGGAAGGGTCTTCTGAATCTGTGGTCAAGTAGGGGGCAGTTTCCGGGGTCTTTTACTGTCATCGGAGCCAAATCCGCAAATTTGGGGCTTGAAAGAGCTATAAATCCGTGAAAATGTTTTTTTAATGCTACAGTAAAGCCAGAGAAATTAGTTACTTAAATGAGCCAGACCCGCGAAATTGGTTTTGAATTAGTCCACTCAGTGAAATTTCGAAATAATCGAAACCTGGGGGGTGATTCTGTAACTCGCAAAATTTACGTGTCGTAACAGGGAAGGAGGGGGAGAGGATGTATCCCGTTGCCTTGGTTTTTCCTCGCATTTGTCAAGAAGTTATTATTTTTTCTTCGAGACCACACAATCTAGCGTGAAAATTCCACAGTTTAATTTACTAGGTATCGTAAAAACCATGGTAACGAGGTACCTCTCCTCGCCCTTCTTCCAATTTACGACACGTAAATTTTGTAAGTTACAGAATCACCCCCCTGAAGTTTGAAGCCTCCAAAATGACGAAACAGCTGACGATTCGTGCCCTAAAAATGGCCAACTGTGGGAAATCCATTTTAGCCGTATATTTGCGCTTATTCTATATGTTATCAGCGAATTAGCGCTATTACACATTTTCAACAGCGAAGTAGCGCTTCTGCACAATTTTAGCCGCTAATTAGCGCTTTTTCTCAGCTTTATCCGTGAAATACTTGGACATTCTCAATTGCATAACCTCCAATTAGTGATTTTCTTAATTTTAGCCGGGCTTTGAACCCGGCAGGCCCCTAAGCCTCTCTTCGGCTCCTACGCCATAACCAGATCTAACTGTGCACTTCACACCCGTACTACGCGGGCTTTTCGGTCGGTCCGCGGTTTGTTGAACGCACATCGCCGGGAACGCCCACACGAAGCCTAGTGTGCCGTGTCACAGCTCGTGTGATGGGCAATGGCTGGATTCGAACCCAGGCCAGCTGGGTTGCGAAGCGAGCATTGTATCCATTACACCTCGCGCGTAATTGCCCTGAAAACATTAGCACTTTAGCATGCCTTCTCAATTTCAGCCGCCTAAGGACCCACAGAAACTGGATATTAGCGCTTTTTCTCAAAAAGACGAGCAATTTCTCTAAGAACGGATCTTGTAGGCTTATAGACTGAGCCGAGAGACACTTGGAAAATGTGAGCCCTGTTTCCTGTAGTTTTTTGTGTCCCAGGATCGTAAAGTTGCGCCCCCCCCCCCATCATAACAACAACGCCACTCTCCAAGTGGTAAACCCCGCGAAAAGATGTCGGGTCGGACATTGATCGTTTCAGAGAAGGAAGCACGTGGTCGGATGAGCCCTCCAAGTTGTTCAATTCTTGTATACCTATCCTACATATATACCTCGAAAGTATTTCGAGATCTATAAACTAGTGACAGTTACATCATTCAAAAAATTATAAAACTGTGAGAAAGATCATTATAAAATGCCATTGAAAGTAAAAAAAGTTGTACTTTCACTCTTTTTACTAACGATTATGTTCCGCTATTTTTTTTTTTAATCCAAACACAGTAATTTCTTAAGCATAAAAGATACTCATTCTTTCGTAAAAGGATCCATTCCATGGATGGGCCAAAAGAAGGAATCACAATTTTTTCCTGGGATGGTAAGAATCATGTTGCATGTGATGATAGACGTTGGTGGCGGTGGGGGATTCGTGAGAATTTGAAAAGTCATGCAAAAGGGGCCATTGAGAGCGAGAGATGAAGAAAAAAAGAGAAAGAGGGTATGGACAAAAGAATGAGAGGTCGTTACAGAGTGACGAGGGTCCAGAAAGGTGGGGGTTGTAGTGTAGGGTGGGTAGAGGGTTAGACCGACCGAGTCGTCGTTCGGAATGGGTGAGGAAGAGAGGATTGACCTTGTCTCGGGATGACAGGTCGCAATTAATCCTGTGGGTGGCTGGTTGGGTTGAGAGAGGGTTTGGTTAGTTATTGAGCGTCCTGTTAGACAGCGCCACAAGTCTCGATCGGTGCAGTCTGAGCAGCCTGTACATATAGCAAGTTGACGTTAGATCGCACAGGCTGCCCGCCTGACGTTCTCTGCCTGATGGTGGGGGCTCCCTTGTTGTGGAAGTTCCTGCGCTCTGCCCAACCGCTTCTCAACTATCATTGACCCGTCGGTCTCTCTCTGTTCACCACCCGTTCCTCAACCCCCCCGTACTGTTTTCACGAAGTTACGACGACGTCCATTGAAAATCCGGGCTAGGACAGAGAGGCGGCCATCTTTCGAGCTCCCGAGGAAGATTTTTTTTTTTTCGTGTGTGCGAGTGTCGCGAAGGCGAATTATTTTGTCTTTCGGTCCAGAAAAAGAATTTAATTACTGGAATCACGCGTGTGAGAAAGTGCTGTTTCTACTACGGGAGCCATCCACGAAATTACGTGGGGTAGTAGTGACCCGAGTTTGTATAGGCAAAGTGCGGATTGGCCGAAGGTGAGGTGATGACGAGAGCCGTCTGCCCGCGGGCCCGTTGACCGGACAGCAGCGTATCGAGTGAGGTAGGCCGAGTGGTAGCCCTTTCGGACCTATTTTTTTCTTTTCATTCCTTTTTTCCCCCTTTTTCCGAAACTCACCTTGGACCTACCCGACAATCATCATCCCCCGCGGAACTTCGGTTCTGTGCAATCGGTGTTCTCGAGGAAGTCAAGCAGCGATTGGGAGCCCTGGAAGGTGTTAAAGGGAAGGCGACAATGGGCAATGCCGCGACGGCTAACAAGAAGGGGGATTCCGCCGAGAGCGTCAAGGAGTTCCTCGATCAGGCCAAGGAGGATTTCGAGGAGAAATGGAAGAAAAATCCGACCAATACGGCCGCTCTCGACGACTTTGATCGGATCAAAACCCTTGGAACGGGATCATTTGGCCGAGTCATGATCGTACAGCATAAACCGACCAAAGAATACTTCGCTATGAAGATCTTAGATAAGCAGAAAGTTGTTAAATTGAAACAAGTAGAACACACGCTGAACGAGAAGCGAATTTTGCAAGCTATCAGTTTTCCGTTCCTGGTGAGTCTCAAATATCACTTTAAAGACAACTCGAACCTTTATATGGTGCTCGAGTATGTACCCGGTGGCGAAATGTTTTCGCATTTGCGGAAAGTGGGTCGCTTTAGCGAGCCGCATTCGAGGTTCTATGCTGCTCAAATCGTTCTCGCCTTTGAGTACCTTCACTACCTCGACCTTATCTACAGGGATTTAAAGCCCGAAAATCTTCTTATCGACTCTCAGGGCTATCTGAAGGTCACCGATTTTGGTTTCGCGAAGCGTGTCAAAGGACGAACGTGGACCCTATGCGGCACGCCCGAATATCTCGCCCCTGAGATCATTCTGAGCAAGGGCTACAACAAGGCCGTCGACTGGTGGGCGCTCGGCGTTCTCGTCTATGAGATGGCGGCCGGCTACCCGCCGTTTTTCGCCGACCAACCGATACAGATCTACGAAAAGATCGTCTCAGGGAAGGTGCGCTTCCCCTCGCACTTTGGCTCCGACCTGAAAGACCTTTTGAGGAATCTTCTTCAGGTCGACCTGACGAAACGCTACGGTAACCTTAAGAACGGCGTTAACGACATCAAAGGTCACAAATGGTTCGCTTCGACCGATTGGATTGCCGTCTTCCAGAAAAAGATTGAAGCCCCGTTCATACCGCGCTGCAAAGGTCCGGGCGACACGAGCAATTTCGACGAGTACGAAGAGGAGGCCCTGCGAATTTCCTCGACGGAAAAGTGCGCCAAAGAATTCGCCGAGTTCTAAAAAAGGATTTTGTTCGGCCTTTTTTTTCAGTCCTCCCCTTCCCCGAGCCCCGTCAAAAAAATCATTTCGTTCTTCCTGTTTATATTTTTCTCTCTTTAAACAAAAAAAAATCTTCGTAGTGTCCGCTTTTTAACGAAAAGGAATTATCGGCGGTCCCACCATCCGGGTGCCCCCCCTTTCCGCTCTCCTACCGGTCTCTTCAAGCAGTCACGACACCGCCGCTCCTCCCCCAGTATATCATCGACCGCGTGTCATCAGCTGCAGGTTTCTCCTCGCTTTAAAAACATACTCGGTAATGTAAAAGAAAAACTACAACCTGTTCATAAACATTTTTGTTATAAACTTCTTCGCGGGAAGTGTGCACTTAAATTAATGAGAAAACAAATGAAGGTCTTCCTTGGAACCTGCCCCCCCCCCTCCATGGCCCTCACAACCATAGAAGCCCTTTTTTTTGTAAATGATTCTTTATTAGGGCAATAATCAAAACCAGAAGCGTTTAAAAAGCTTCAATCAATTTCCTCTTATCGCCCAACACCCTCCCACCCTATTTTTTTAAGGCATGTACATTATTATTATAGAGACGCTTGTTGTTTATTCAAGACAATGGCGTGGTTGACCATTCGTTCAGACAGGCGAGAACAAAAAATTGTGTTTTTGTTTTACTTGTTCACGCAACAACATCAAAATCGATCTGACAAGAGAGCAAGTGAGTCCCCCCCTCCATAGAGACCTACCCCCAGCTCAAACTGACCTGTTCATCGCCCTCCCTGCGCCCCCACACAAAGTCGTCTCCACCTAGAGCTTTAAAAAAAAAAAAAAAAAATGTGAGAGCGAACCCCTCCATATAGAATGTTGAATGAGTGGGGGTAGGGGGCAAATAATTGTTGCTGCTTTTGACCCTTAAAAGGGTTTGCCTTTGTATAGGCGATATTACCGTTTTTTTGTTTTAAATTAGAAGTGCAATTTTTGTCTAAAAACGAAAAACTGTTTATTGTGTTTCACGTTTTATTATTTTAAATTTTATTATTTAGTGGTAATCAAACTAAAACAACGTCCTCTAATTTTTGTTTTTTGAAATTTCGCCGAAAAACGAATTTGTCAGATCGGAGAAATAAAAATAATTTATTTGATTTTATGGCTGTGTAGATAAAATAAAAATAAATAATATACAAAAAAATTAAGACCAGTCCTGTACAAGTACAAATAGAGTCCGTACAAGAAATCCTAAAAAAAAAAAAATTTATTTGACGTTATCCCCCTTTCCCGTCATTGGAAAACTCTCAAACAAACTGTCCATAGGTACTAATCACTTTCTCCCTGGGGGCTTGATGGGGTTTAATCCTCTCGCGATACTATAATCCTTAACTTTTTGTTTATTTGTTTACCCGCCGACACAACCAGGTAGGGGAAGCTCTAAGTGATTTGTTCATTTGTCGACGTCTGTGGCGACAAAATAGCTCTTTCTCTCTCACTGCTGCTATTGATCGTTTTGACGTAGTGGACAGAATAACGTCAGAAGGAGATTGAGTAAGTGAGGGGAGGGGGATCTAGGAGGAAATGGGAAGGTATCCCACCTCTCAAACCCGAACCAATTTGAATTTTGAAAAGACTGAATATCAACGACATGACGAGAGGGAGAGAAAGAGAGAGCGTGAAACTGTGGGCATTCGGAATGCGATAAACTTTCTCCACAGGACTCTTTTTCAGGCCCAGCGTCCCCTTTAATAAACACCTGTTGATTATGGCCAAGCAAATGCCCCAGTTGTCTCTCCCCCCTGTCCCTCCATCAAACCCACTTAATTCCTTTAACCGCGTTTTGTGATTCTGGTTTTGGAACAATCTTGTTATTCCCCACCACCACCATCATATTCGTACTCGCCACGTACAGGTTTTTTTAGGCTCTCAAATCCCCCCACCAATCTACCCTCCATTCCCGCCATCACCTTGATCACATCCATACAGTTTCCTTTCACTGCCTTTTAAAACACTTATGGCAGTATCCACCTACCAGTTTCTAGTAAGGGGGGGATATGATGAACTTTCTCAGAATCAAAATCACGCAAATTCGAAAAAATGAAGCTGTGAAGCTGAAAATGACGTTGTAAAGGGGAGCGGCATGAGGATTAACATGGGAATTTATCGATATTAGCTTTTATAGCTAAGTATATGTATACCGGCATATTGACGTTGGAGGAAAATTTTGGGTCACGTGAAGAAATTCATAATGATGAAGAGGGGGGACGTTGTGACTTTTGAGCATCCCCTTGTCGGATTTATCAACGAAAACGAACACACTGTTTTCTCACTCCCACCATCGCATTACCATCAAACCAGAGGTTTTGATTTTTTTTAGAAAGGGAAAACTCCGTAAATAATGTAAATAATGGGTGAATTTTAATTTGTTTCCTAGTCTGTACGCCCTCACGTTTCGCTTTCATGCTGACATGACACGACTCGGATTGACGTTCTTTGAACTCACTGCATAAAAATTATCGCGCCTAAAACCCGACGATAAGCCTCCCTATGTAGAAGATTCATTCAAAAATATTATTTTTCTTCAAACAACCCCCCCCCCCGGCCATATCTTACCACCATCCAACCTTGCCCACGACGTATTATGTAGCCGTTGGTGCGCATCGGTTGTCTCTTTTCGCTCGCGGGGGTTTTCCACTGATGTAAAAGGGAAAGAGAGCGACGGTGCATGAAGGGAAAGCTTTAAAATGTTCGCGTTTAACGTGAGGGTGTTTCGTTGTGGGTGGGGGGATATTTCTTGGTTTAGGGTAGAGTATAATGGACGCTTGAACGGGTTGAACATGGTGGTGGGGGTCATGGGGTGGGTGGTGAGTGGAGGTTCTAACTGGGATATGCCACAGATGGCTCAACTATTGAAAAATAAAAATAAAATTACGGGGTTTTTATTCTCTTTCCCCCACCCGCTCTCGCTCCCACTCCCTTCAAAATTCTAGGTTTATTCGAGATGTGGAGACGAATGTCATTCCTGTTGCGACTGTCGAAAATAGCTGTCTCAGCCCTCTTGTCCCGTATTAACAGGTCATAACGTTTTAGGTCCACCCAACTTGGAAATCATGAGAAACCACATGTTTTTTTCTTTTTACGCGAAATTCGAAGCATTAAACCCGAGACGTGATTTACAAAAAGAAGAAACAGAGTATGTTGAACGTGAACGTTTTTAAAGTTCACAGTGATGCTTCCCCCCCCCCCTATCAGACCGAACTGCCCACAATAAGGTTGTTGGTTTCCTTCAGCTGAATTTGAAAGGGTACCTAGCCCTTCAATTGGGTCTCCCTCCACCACCATAACCTCGCGGATTTAGCCTCACCAAATCGCTTCATATGAAGCACAGTTCAGTGTCAATGGAGAGGGGAAGGTTTGTCAGCGGTTCGAATCTCACGTCAAAAATGTCCAACAAGAACATAAAAGCGGTAAACATGAACCATGCACAAACCTCCAACCATCGAAAATAGCTCAAACCACAAAGAAAGCCCCCCCTTCCATCGCAAATGTCCAAGCCCGAACACTATCACAAAAAGAGGGGCAACCGAAGATTCGTTAACAGTGCAGTTCTAGAACGTCCCGTATATGAGATTTGAGGGATCTCGAATCCCATCCGCGCTAGCGCGTAACGTTAAAAAACTGAACTGAACTGCACTGCGAACAAAGCTCGGCTCTGTCGACGCCCTCCACGTGCCAACCACACGAATTAGCCCCACAAAACGCTTCATAATTATAATAGCGCAACCCCGTTGTGCCCGCGGAGAATCACCGCAGTGCTTCTGTTGGCTTCAGCCCCCCCTCCAACTCACCACATCCGCGTGATGAGATAGTCCAGGGGGGGGGGGATATCTTAAGTTATCGAATTCATCGATTTCAGGAGACAAAACACGGAAAATTAACAATAGCGCCCACTTAACGATTTTATAAAACGATTTTTTCCTTGTTTTTTGAACAAAATTGTCCGTGAAAAAATGAAGAGGGTTATAGGCGCGTGACTCTCCCACTTGTAAAAACCATATGTGTCAAATTCAAGGCCCCACAGTCATGGATTAGGTAGGGGATGACAGTAACCGGCCGTAACTCGATACAGATTTTTATAGAGGGGACGAGGGTATATAAAGGGCAAGGGCTGATTGGTTTTTCAAGGCATCACATCGGGTCTCCACTTTTCTTCTCTACAGGCTTCTACCCCCTCCCCCCATCCTGATTCCCACTCACACCATTTATTGCCCCAATTTTTCGAATTTCAAGAAAATGAAAAAAACAAAAAATTAGGCTTGTTTTTCTTGAAAAAAAGAAGTGATAAAATATCATTGCCATTGCTCTTGTGTAAAATAGTTGCAACATTTACATTTTTATCATTCGTTCTTGTTTTTGTTTTTTGTTATCTTCTCGGAGTAGGTAAAAGAGTAAAAAAAAAAAAAAAAAAAATGAGCTTTATACCATTGCAATCACTCGAATTTTTTATAATCTCGTAGGAAATGTGTTGAGGAAAGTGAGAAAAAAAAAGGTGGTGTTAAATTTTAACCTTTTTGGGATTAATTTTTGTTCCTGTAAATAATTGGAAATAGTGGAAAAAGTCGTTTTTCCCTTTTCGAAATGTTAATGTAAAGTAGCCCTCCCACCCCAGTAACTATGTGTGTGGCGTGAACTGCCCCTCCATATTTTGTTATTAAAACTTCCCCAATGGAAATAGTTTTGGAATTGTTTAGCAATAGTGTCATATTATGTGGTTTTTATGTTTTTATTTCGTTAGGGAACCGTTTAAGCATTACATAACGCTTGTAAAATATTTAAGCATTTTGGAAAAAAGCACGTTAGTGTTTGAGGATCTTTTTGCATTGTGATATTTTGTATATAATTACAAACATTCGATTTTACTTTCGAATTTTTTAAAAAACTGATGAAAAAGTTGATATCTTAGGTACCTCGGGGGCAATCGCGAAATATTTCTATAAAAAAGGACTGGCTAACTAATTTTAATTTTTTTTTAGATAAAATTTCTTCGTATTTCACTTTAGAGTCCCCCCGAATTGGCGAGTTTCCCCCCATTTTGTTACGTGTAAGTTTGCAGAGGGTGGGGGGGTACTTTCTTGCTTTAATTTGAAAAAAACGACATTATATCGTTAATGATTTTACGTATTGTAACTAAATGTTTTAATTTTAAACGAGAAAAAAAAATAGTGTCAGTGCTGTAGGTTAAAATTGAGTAATTTGTATGATATAAACATCACACCAAACTTGTAAATTGTTGAAAGTTATTTTAATCTCTCAAATAATTTATTTATGTTTGTTTTTTCTAGAACAATTATCGAGTTCTATTAAATTTTTATTTCTTTTTTTGTTTATACTTGCAATGACCAAATGAAAAAATTAAAATAATAAAAAAGTTGTTATCCCTAAATTATGTTATTTTTTAATTTTTTTGAGTTGAACATTGTTTGAAACAGTCCTACCCCCCCTTCCCGCATCATAAATCGGTTTTAATTCCGGAAAAAAGGGGGGATAATCGCCTTCCCGGATACAGGGCTTTTGAAAGGCCTGAAAGGAGAGTCAGCGGCAGGCATGTTGTTTCCTCTACCCTCTCGACGCTGAAGTGTCTGCATCAGCCACGGGTCACTTAATTTTAATCGATACGCTTTGCGTTGGGGTTCTGTGGGTGATGGTCAGCGCGAGGCGGGGGGATTTTTCAATCGGCTATCTTTCAAAACTGCGGATACACCTCCCCCCCCCCCTCAATTGGTAATGCTATTATGGGAAGATGAGAAGATCATAGCGAGACACACAGATGGGGCCAACCTCAGCAAGAGACTTCGGTATTCTCTTTACGCCTACTGTAAGGTCAGCCTGGGCACAGGGGCCTAGACACGATGAAAATGAACCCTTTGGGGGTACGTTTTCCCATATAGAGTTAAATCCCATGAAATACATTTTTGAAATAGCCAAACTCGCACCATTCAGGCTCTTACGGGGCCTAAAATCCGTGAAATGAATCATTTCAATGATGCAACCCCACGAAATTGGTTTTCAGCAAGCCAAACCCACGGAATTGATTGTATGCGAAAATATAATTTATTTATTATTTTTTTAGCAAAACCCGTAAAATAGGCGTTTTAGAGAGCTTGAATCGCGAATCTGGTTATTAGTCAGCGAAGTCGACGAAATTGGTTTTTTAATGAGGCAACCTCGCCACAAAGGGGCTTCTAGGTAAAATTGGTTAATATTTCAGTGAGCTCAGACCCGCAAAAACATTTTTTTTTTTAACCCACAAAAATTTAATTCGTGTACTACCAAACTGAGCGGCGGGGGGATATACATCCGATACGATAGAAATACGACCAATGTTATCAGCTAAGTGAAAATAGTGTTTCTTGGAGACAAAGAAATGACCAAGGTTGACATGCAGCGCTAGTGTGGAGGCGAAACATAAAGTCGTGGAGGAGGACCCGAGAAGAACCGTCTTATATGTATATCTATGGCCTACGTTTTGGCGAATTTCCACGCCTCCGACTATTAATGGAACTAAAATTGTGATCAATCGAAGCAATAACATCGGTTGAATGTAACGAAACAGACAGCAATAGTTCGCCCTTAAAGATAATTTCGATTTGTGTCGCAATTATGGTGAGTGTTAGTGTCGAGGGGGGCCCCCGGTCCACTAGCTAGTCAAAAAGTGTCATGTTCTTGTCTCATTTTATGTAATAGACTGGTGAAGTGATAGACTATTATCATCCGTCGGTTGAACGGAGTGGGCTCGACGCAAAAAAAAAAAAAAAAACAAAAAACAAAACGAAAGACAAATTGAACGGCGAATTTGAAAAACAATCATGAAAGTAAAAATTTGACTACGCTCACCCAGCGTCTGTTTGTTCTACCCCGCTCATCGACAAACTTTCAAACCCTAAACGCTGCGTGATTTTCATAATTAAAACCCGTCTCAGAGAGCTAATAACAAAAATCGATGCATTTTATTTAATTTCTTATTAAACTCGTTGATCAACAGTCAAAGGTCACCAAGCTAACAGAACAGAACTACGGATTTTAATTTAAAAAACATGAAAGGTTCATTAATGATTTTGCGTGCGGCGTTTGTCTGTGTTGATGAGGGTGGTGGCGACGCGTAGGCCGGCTACACATAAAAAGTGGCCAATCGTGATCAACCAGAGTAATTAGAAAATTACTTATTTAATGAACTCAAAGTGAAAAATCAAAGTGACAGAAATTCCAAATTCCTGGAGCAAAGTCGGCTCGGCGCCGGCTTTTTTCACGATGATGAAAATACTCTCCCGATATAAAACCCAACCCCGTGTATAGCCCGTAGGTGGATCCAATTTGAGTGGAAAATGGAAACCTTCGGCAATAATGATGATGGGTAGGGGAGGTTATTCACATTACTCGTAGGCTTTTGATGAAATGAAGCGGTGTTGATGTGTGTGTGTTGTGTTGGTGGTGGTGTTGGGGAGATAGAAATGCCAAAGGAAACAAAACATTATTCGCCGCCTTTCTAACCGAAGGAAAAACACTCACTTGTGACTAAAAGAAACTTTTTAAAGGCCCAAACCGTTTTGTTTGTTAATAACTTGACTGTGAACGCCGAATTTAGGTATCGCGTACCCCGATGAATAATAAGATAAACGCTGGTGTCACGATATGAAATATCCGATGCGTTTCTTATTATAATTTTTATGCCTGCGTGTTCGACGGTGCGGCGTCATTGTGATTGACAAGGTTTTGCCACGTGGGTGGCCTTACAGAAGATGGATGGCGAAATTTTTTAGTTTTTTTTTGTTCCGAGGATGTTGTGGGTGGGAGTGGTTCATCCCTACAGCCCTAAAAACATCAATGAGGGGGGCATTTTTATTGAAAAACGTTAATAGTTGCTCGCGGGAAATTGGAAAGACTGAGGGGGTCGTCTCAACGTGGACGTTCGCTGGTTTTTACTCCACGACTGAGACTGCTTCCCGATTTTATTGATCGTGATGAAATCGTTTTATAAATAAACTATCCGTCGAAAGACATTATTTTCTCTTAATTCATAGTCATTCTTTCGAATAAATATCACATTTATCGGTCAGATAGTACGCACATTATACACCAGAGATGGGTTGGGTTGGGTGATGGTGCCCAGGGGAGTGGGGAGGGGGCAATATAAACCCATCACAAAGCTGAAACAATGAGATGTTCAACGTCATTCGGGACATTTAAAAGCGTAGGTTGAACAGACTCATCAAGTCCAGTTAACTGCACCTGTCAAAACAAGTTGTTTTGGAGAGAGATGTTATTAAAAAAGGCGGCCCTCTTTATCTTTTTTTTTTGTGGAGAGAAAACCGAGGACTGAGATTTCTTTTTTTTCTGTTTTCCGCCTTGGAAAAAACTTCTCAAAGAAAATAGAGACAAAAAATGGGAACATAATATAACGAAAATGATTCCCCAGACTCAAAAATAGGTGGTCTTCCAAGCCCCCCCCCCCTCTCACACGATCACACACACAACCGACCCGCCAAGAACCCTTAAAACATTACAGTATGAGATTCAGACCAAGATCCGTGGAGGGGGGAATTGTGGCCTAGATGGGGAAAAACATTCGACAAATTTAGAGGGTCAAGCCGGTTTGGGTTAGGAGAGGGTTAAAAAAACCGGAATTCTTTCGAAACCCCCAAGAAGTGGATGAGAAGAGGGTTGCAGGAATGGGCAAAGTATCCCTTCTCCCGCACACCACCATCACTGAAACGTCTCCAACTTGGGTAATTTATGATCGCGCATTTTCACCCTTTCAGTTTTTCCTCGTCGGCCAACCCTTTTTTTTTATCTCTCTCTCGACTCCAACCATCCTCTTAAATCATTTTCAACGGGGTTATAGTTAAAAAAATTAAGCGAAAAAAATTCTTTCAAATTCGACAAGATGACGTCGGAGATTCATTTAAAATACTTTAGGGGTGGCATGTGGGTCTGAAAAGTGCCTCAGATTTAGGAAAAGAACTATTAAGAGAGATAGTTAAAAATGAGAACTCTGAAGAAAATGACTAGAAACTGCAGTTCAGTTTCCCACATTACAAGATCCTTGGAAATTAAAAGAGCGAGAGAGAGAGAGATTTAGCGAGAAACATTAATCTTTTGACGGCTAAAAATGGGACGTAGAAGAGGACCTTTTAATATAGATTTATAGAGAACATCAAGGAAGTGATTTTGCTATAGGCTGCTAGCTGCTACAACGCCGGGTTTCTGCCCCCAGCGTGGGCAGGGGCAGGCCTAGATTTGGTGGAACGCGGAAGACTGTCGGAGTGGTCACATTTTAACCCTAGTGTGTACCTAGCACTTCAAGAGTTCACGAGTGACATTTCTAGTTGGTATAGAGTAATTGATAGCGAGAGTGTTTGCGTTACCAGGCGCATTTCTCATAGAAATGAGAGGTGATTTAGACACTGACAGTTTTTTTTATACCTCGGAAGACGCGCGAGCAGTTATTTGTGTCTTCTTGACGCCCCCTGTTGAATTCCCAATTAGACTTTCATTCATTCCGCCACTTGACAACCGCAACACGAGGGGGAAATCCCGACCATTACCCAACCGTGATGGTTATAAAAATCAAGGTTTATATTATGAGACAAAACTGGTTCTACAACTTCTTATTAGCTAAAAACAGCAATATTATGTGTTTAAAAGAATATATTTTTGCCCCCATTTTTGTCACTGAGGAACGAGGTCTGGAGTGTTCTACATGAAGAATGCAGGAGAGAGAAATCGCTTTAACAGGTGATTTCCACTGAAATATCAAAGCGCCATTAATAGGCGCCTCGCATTGCAGTGATAACAAACCCGTGACACTTGTCGGTCAAAAATTGCTTAATCGTTTCTCTGTCTCGCTCAGCCTCATCTTTTTGAATGAGAGTTGAGAGACAGTAGAGCGACCTTGTCTCTTCACTGTCGAGTATCCGGGAGGGGAAACCTGCCACCGTCCCCCACCACAACCCGGTTCTGACAGCTTTCCAGGCTAAGTGGCTCCTTCCCCCCCCCCCCACACACACACAACCACACCGTTCACAGTATTCACTAATGACAACGCATCCGGCGAGCCAACTCAAACAAATAAAAAATAAGGGGAAGAGATGCAATACCATGTGCATCGGTCGAGGGGGGCGGGAACTTCAACATAACCGGAGCATACATTTATTTACCCCGCACTTATTCGTCTAATTTTGCCCTAGAAACAGCCAGATCCTTTTTCACCACGTTAATTTAAGAAAGACAATATATAAACAGATCGAAAGTGACCAATCCCAAAGGCCTCAGAGGGGTCTCCTCATTTCCAGAGTATCCAAAAACTAGGATTGCCATCTCGAAATTTAATGTGGACCCAAAAGACTCAATTTGCTGTCTGTATTGAGATGTTGAGATAAGGGTTCACATACAAATTAAAAAACATTCTCGGGTTTGGCTCTTCTTAATACCAAACGCGGGCTTCAATAATAGAAAATCAAAATTTCGTGGGATTTCCGCACTGAAAAATGTTCTTTAACCGATTTGACCCTTCAAATAACAAAATTCGCGGGGTTGGCTCACCCCAACAACCAATTTTGCGGGACTAGAGCTATTGAAATATCATTCTCGTACTATTGGCAATGAACAAAACCAATTTCACAGCTTTGGTTATTCTAAAAACCAATTTGGCAGGGTTAAGTCGTGTAAAAAAACAATATTGCGGGATTAATATTATTAGTTTTTAAGCCATATTTCTATTAGGGTTTTGGCTTTTTTCTTCTTCTACTTTTTCGTTTCCTGAACTTTCGCCTTCTTGTGCTGAGGCATCGTCAGAGAACTTTTTGGGTTTTTATTTTGAAATCATAGACATGTGACATGTGGGGGGGTGTCGGTGGTGGTGGTCTCCAGGCCCACTTGCAACCTTGAAAAGAAGATAACCAGAAGACGTTCTCAGTTGCCATCAACAACAAATTTTCTAATCAAAAAGAAGAAATTGACACCCCCTCCAAACCCTAAAAGTTCTCTGACGATGCCTTCAGCACAAGAAGGCGAAAGCTCTGGAAACGAAGAAGTAGAGGAAGAAAAAAGCCAAACCCCTAAAAATAAAATATTAATCAATATTGCGGGATTTGTAATTTCGTGTGCTCAGCTCTTTAAAAATTCAATTTGGTATGCTGACCCCATAAGTCGGCCGGTCCTGTACAGAATCCCGGTTGGCCTAGCCTAAGAGTGGAAGCAAAAAAAAAAAAAGAAATCGTGGATTAGCCTATTGCAAAAATCAATTTCGTGGCTCCGGATATTCAAAAACTCGAATTTCGCGTGTTTATGGCTCTTTCAGATTATCGATTTCGCGGGTTTCGCCCGCTGAAAATCCCAATTTCGCGGGCACGACGCTGTGAATAACCATTTCCCTTGTTTCAGTTCTGTCTCTTCAAAATACCAATTTCGTGGGCTTGGCGTCACAGATGTATCCTCTGTTAAATTATATTGATGGCTCTCGTGTTGGGGGGGGGGGGGGTAGTTCGGAGTTGTGACCAATGGTGGGAACCACTGTTGGGCCGATTCTTGCTGGCAGTGGCGGCGCAAGTCTCCGGCATTGGGGGAGCAAAAATCTGAGCAGTTCAGATAGCTCCTAAGGCCTAACGACACAGATAAACGACGTGTTATAAGCTAAATCGGCTTCATCGATCATATTTGAGGTTAGAGCAGTTTGAGGTTAGAACACCTTGTGG
Source organism: Corythucha ciliata (assembly GCA_038030265.1). Lineage (NCBI taxonomy): Eukaryota > Metazoa > Arthropoda > Insecta > Hemiptera > Tingidae > Corythucha > Corythucha ciliata. The sequence goes on along the minus strand of CM075941.1, from coordinate 53,632,478 downwards.
TTAAATGCTTTCTGGGGTTGAGTGTTTCTTGCAGTAAGAGCTTTTTGTGGTTAGGGCATTCTGTGGTTGAGTGTTTCTTGCAGAAAGAGCTTTTTGTGGTTAGGGCATTCTGTGGTTGAGTGTTTCTAGCAGTAAGAACTTTTTGTGGTTAGTCTATTTTTGATTAGGGGTTTTTGAGGTCAGAGTATTTTGTGGTTAGAACATTTTTTGGTTAAATCATTTTGTGATTAGAGAATTTTGAGATTAGAAGTTGAGGTTAGAACACCTTGTGGTTAAGTGCTTTTTGCTGGATCCAGAGTTTTTCTCATGATGGACACACACTTATATAGCTACATAAGAGCGTTTTTCTACCTTATAGCCGCGAATAGGCCTTTTTTAGGGTTTTTATCAATTTTAACCCCAAAATGAGTGTTTTTCCCCGATTCTACAAGTTGAACGAATTCTTGAGACCACACAACTTTTTTTTTTGCCCAGGAAGGGCACCCCTTTCCTTCAGATCCGTTCCTGATGCTGGGCTGTCAATAGATTTTTTGCTGTAATTCTGATGGGTCACAATACTTTGACGAGAAAACTGTCAATCAAGACTTATCTCTGCAAAAAGGAGTCTCCCAACCTGAAGAACCGCAGCGCTTAGAAGCTGTCAATTTAGTGACTAGTTGTATGCAAATTTGCGAAATAGGACTAAAAAAAAACGGCCAAAAACACTGGAACCACAAGGAGAACCACTTAAACACTCGACTGATCAAAAATCCGTTTCAATTTTTTGAATTTCCAGATACGCGGTTCTTATGGGGCTCGGGCGGGGGGCTATTTGTAGGGTCGTGTTTTTTAAAAGGTTTGGATTTGATGCTTCCGCGATTCAGGAGTCTCTTGAACAAGTGGACAGCACGATTCTGGCCGTCGTCAGTGCCCTTCTAAGTGGCTGAAAATGAGCGTTTCGCTTTGTCGTTGGTTCTGGCCGGACTTCTAGGCCTATGTAGGACACCATTGGACTTGGAACACCACTGTTGTCCATCCTTACAACCGACTTTGGTGGACGAAAGTTGTCTTTCCTCCTCCTTTAATCGGCTTCGGTTGAGACCCTTTGAACAGTTTGTCTGCTATGTTTCGTAACAAAGTTATGACCTTCTTCCGGTTCCGGAGCAATGAACGGGTCACCTGTCTGACGCTCCTCCACCTCTCCGAACGTTGGTTTCAGCCTTGACTGATCGCCTCTCCACTCGTCGCCATCATCCCGTTCATCACCCGTTACTATACTCTCAGCCCTATAAGCTTAAGTTGAATACCCAGGTAGTCAGTCATAAGGTGAAAGACAATAGGAAGATGAACAAGGGAAGTAGAAAGAAGAATTTGAATGATAATGGGCGAGAGAAGACGGTTCTGTTCACAAAAGTAAAAAAAACAAAAAAAACTCGTAACAATGCAAAATGTCTACCTTCGAAGCCTTCTGGAAATTGCAATTACGCTTAGAAGCGTTTTCTGAAGAAGAAAAAATAAAATTACGCGTGAAATAAGACTATCATCATCGAATGTCTTCCAACAACTTGAACCCACGAACTTCTTTCTGTTCAATGAACGATCAAGTGTTTGGTCACTTCCCTCACGAACAGGGATTAATGGCCCTCAAGAGGCCCTTATACGCGGACCGGAGAGGTCACCGTTCAGTGTTCTCGAAAGACTCGTTGAAACACAATATTTTGTCGTATCCCGGTCCGTTTTACAAAATGTGCTTTGTATACGAAGCCTAAAAAGTCTGAAAAGGCAAAGCCCCACCCCCTTCGTAGTTTTCCGCATTTTCGACTATTTTAAACCGGTCCGCCGTTCAGTCAATATTTCATTAATTCCGCTGTATCCTTGGATTGAGTTCCTCCACCCCCCACCCTGCTATCCCCTTATGAGTTCACAACCGCTAAGCTCGTTTATTAGCGTTATTGGACAAAAGGCGTGTAGACAAATTCCCAGCGGCAGGGTAGGTAAACACGGCGTCCTGGAAGGGTCAAAATTATTGAGTTTATTTGACATATTTTTTGGTTTTTGTTTACTTCAAGCAATACCTGCCAATAATGCCAAACGTATAATCTAATAAATACATAAAATAATTTAAATCTATGAACAGCAATAAATATTTTAGCCTTAGGTGACTAGTCAAAAATAGAGATCACGAGTTATCACCAATAAATAGATAAAATGAAACTCTGAAAAAATGGTCTACAACGATTAAAAGCTTGCGCAGCTGTCGGAGGAAACAGGTAAAGCTCATTTAAAGAAGGGAGGAGGGATAAAAGGGGTAAAACGTTTTATATACGTACATGGTGAAACATCTTAAATATTTATATAATTGCTGAGTTTCCACCTCTTCATTTTTAAATGTAATTTAATATATTATTTACCTTACATTTTCGACTTTTTTTTAACGGGGAACTAAGGAAAGGACTTCGACCGAATGGAATTAGGTGGTGGGGACGGTGGCAGGGGGGTTAATTGAGGGGAGTATTTGGGGGATGAATTTCTAGACTTGTCGTCGCCTTCTTCCTGGACCGCCGGCGTAGTTGGCTGCGGCCAATCCCATTAGATGTTTGGCCGCTTGCGATCCGGAGAAACCTCGACTCAGTCCCAAGTCGAGACCTCGTTTTGAACTGGGGGGTAGATGATAAAAACAGACAAGAATTAGAGAGGGTGAGAGAGAGAAAGAGTGATCGGGGTCAGTTAACGATAATGAGGAAGATTCGAATGAAGGAAATAAATAAATAAATATTTCTGAGGTTCAAGCAACTCTTTTAGGAGGCTATGGGAGTAGAAAATAGCTCGTCTTGGCTTTGCTTCAAATTGTTATTTTTGAGATGAACAAAATATGAATACCTCCACCCCCACTCACCCAGGACGGGTTTCTCAATTTTTAAATGTAATTCGTTGATCAAATGTCTTGATGTAATGTGCTCTGTTTAAAAAATTGATTCAAGGGGCCACGACTCGTAAGCGGTTCCTTGAAAGATTTAAAAAGAAATCTTGGCATTGTCATGGCACAAGATCAATTGTTTCAAAAGTTTTAAAAAACGACAAATTGATAACATATCGCGTCAATGCATTAAGAGATACGCCGTTGTTTGTTTGCATTGGACTGTACGGGAAGATGCACGGAAAAGGTGCCTAATTGTGCATAGACAACATTTAATAAAAAACATTGAAGTAAAAATAACAAAGAGGAAAGTCTGACCATCCAGGGCTGTAACGAAGGCTTTTTCAAGGAGGGACGAGCTTTATCTTGCCACCTCTACCCTGTTCACACAAAAAGCCATTTTTTACCCAAGCTAAGGGATCATTTTTCATATTTCACACAAAAAATTGTTATCTTTAAACGAAAAGTTGTTTTTTTGAGGGTTTGAATTTGAATTACATAATATAGTAAAAACACACTTTGTTTTTCGGCTAAGAAAATAGACAGTTGACGCACAGAAATTCACTTTTTACAGGACCGAGAAGCAAGAATTTGCCTAACACCGGCCCAGGTCAAACCGGTGGTGTCAAACCCGCTATTGTCTAGTGTATCACACTCCCTCCCCCCGCGAGTGTTTTTTTTTTTTTTTTTTTTTTTTGGTTTTTGGTTCTCGAGGGAGCCAATCCTTCAAACTTGGGATTTTCGAACACCTTAAAACCATGAAATTGGATTTTTTAACGAGCTCATCGCCTGCGATGGGGGGGGGGGTCTCAGGCTGTTGACACCTGCTGTTTAACGATTTTCTTTTCCGTAAAATAACGGTTTATCGACACTAGAAGACCCTACTGCCATCGAAAAAACATCGTCGTAGTTATAATAATTAGTAAGTGCATATATAATGCGTTAGGCTTGTAAGTACAGAATTTCATTCTTACGTTGTTTTTTTCAGTCTTGAGGGCGTTGCTCTCTCTCCCATAAACAGACTGAGTCCCCCCCCCCTAACTGCGCTATCTACCTAGCCACCTACCTGGTGGTGGTTGATAGGTGAGTTTGACGAGAAAACCTGGTTTGGGTTCGACTCTTAAAAGAATTGGCCAGCCAGTAGAGCGTACCTTTCGAAGCACACCCTAACGATTTATACGCCCATAAAAAAAAGGGTGTAGAAATGCCCTCTACCCCTCCCCTCAACATACCTTTTAGGTTTTGTCTGCCTCCGGGAATGGGAGACTGGCTCTTTTTTTTTTCTATTCAGATTTATTGAACGGCTATTAATAGATTTCAACTAAAACCCATTCATGGAGCGGTAAAACCTGGCATTAATCCGACTCAGTTCCATGGTACTGAGATATTGATTACTTTCTTTTTCGTGGTGTATTTCTTCCCTATTCCGTAGAGAAACAGGTTTTGGAAGCATATACGTCTGTCGGCGTGTCAGTCCACATTTTCCTGAGGTAGATCAGAATTTATAGTTAATCCCCCACCCCTCCGAATTAATCCTTCAGACGGAAAATCAACAAAATGTCCTGCCTTTTTCAAGTGTAAACAGTATAGATAAAACCACCAGAGAAAACGGACGAAAAGAAGTTTGAACAGGAACACGAGAGAATAGAGTTTATTTTCTATTTTTTTGTTTTTAAGCAAACTGTGTTCGTGTTAAACTGTCAAGCGCAAGTTAATAATGTTCAATTCTGAGAGTAATTAAAACGCCCCCCTTATCATCATCCTTCTCCTGCACTTCTACAGTGCCAAACGATTCAATTTTAGACCAGTTAAAATGAGATTATAAAGAGCCTCCCTGTGGAACTATCAAGTTTTTCCGATAAATGTTGATGGAAATGTTGGAAAGTGTGCGTTAGGGGGGGGGGGACGTATAGACGCTGATCACACTTTTATAGGTATAATGGCGATCCTTTCGGTCACTCTATCGACTGGTTTTCTTTCTTCTCCCCTCGTCAAAGTTATGATGGATTTTTGAAACGCGTTCGCCCATGTTCTAAGAATAGGCTGGCTTTGCAGGGTGAAGAGGGAGGGAGTGTCGTTAAAAATTCACCCGAAGGATAAAGGCGTGAACACTTTTCTGCCACAGTCTCATCGTAGAGGAGAAGGTACAGGACGAAAGAAAAAATTAAACAGCAACGCCCACCAAATTGTTGATAGAACGACGTGCTCTTGTTTAAAAAACAATGCTATTACCAAAACTTTGAAGAATAGTGTTTTCCAAGGCAAATGAATAATATATATTTTTTAAAGAAGCCAAACCAGACTAACTGCCCCGAGCCCCCCGACCAAAGCAATTACACTCTCAGATAAAAGCTTTCGATGCAGTTATTGGTCCTCCGCTCCAGTTAAAAAGATTCAAGAGCAAATACCCCGCCGCCGTCGCCGTTCAGGGGGGCAATCATTTTAAATTGCGCTTTTTTTTTTAATGGGTCAACGTTGGCGTTTTTATTTAATTAATTTCTTCGCATAAATTGACCGATTTGAATTCGCTGTTATGTAAAAACCATTCTCCTCCTCCTTCGAACAATTATCGAAGACTAACCAATTTTAAAAGGTGAAATTTTGGTGAGAGGGCGGCTTATAAATAGAGATTTTAATATACAGAAGGCAGGTGCAGAGTATATTTTCATCTCGAGTAAAAAAAAAAAAAAAAACAACGGACGATGAAGACTGCGATAGTATGAAATTTAATCCGAAAGTAGAGCGCTCACTAAATCGTGAATTACATCGCGCAATGAAATTATTTTCTTTCACAAAAACCTGGTGGGGTGAGTATTCATACACTCGAGGCAAAATCGGTGAATGGACCGCTTCTAGCCAAGCGATCAGAGAGCTCTGGGCAAGGAAGGCACAAACCTAGTAAATCACTAGATTCTTGTTCTTACTGAAAGCAAAGGACTGCTTCGAAAAGGGAAAATTGTACAATTTTTTTTCGCCTGAGGCCATTGTTTTTGTGGCTTCAGCCTGAGCGGGAAAGGCCATGACCATATTGGCTCGCTAGACGTCAAAATATGAGAAGTGAGAATACTCAAGCCTACAGTGTTACATTTATTTATTTTTTTTCCTGAGATGTTTAAGATTCCCCTCACACAGTTTATAAGATTACTATACCGCCTAGGCTCTATTGGACAGCTTTTACCCTCAACAGCTTCCTTAAAAAGGCGACAATGTTGCCTGTAGGAGGCGATATTGAAAAAAATTCTCCGCAGTTCGCCCCCTCTTACCACTCATGCTACGCACGTATGTCTCATTTCTATGATGTTTTTCAATACAACATCCTTGGAAAGGGAGAAAAAAATTGTTTTAATTTAAATTGTGTGCGTCAAATTTGAATGACAACGATTATTCTTTGTAACATCATTGTGTAACCTGTCACATCTTTGGGGGGTTATTTTTAAACGTTATAAACTTTTTTTTTACTTTTTTTTTAGTAGATAATGCTTACGTAAAACAGTATTTTCTGTTGTTGTTGTTTCCGTTTCATCTTCTTCCATTATGCTAATCCATTTATCGTTTTCATTACAAAAAGGAACCCCCCCCCCCTTGTATAAACAGAAATGTTTTAGAGGTGCTACTTGAAAGGACATGGATGCGTACGACGGTGCGACCAAGGGTCCAGGGTTTGGGAGTGTTGTTAATTTGTAAGAAAGGGCATGGCAACAAGCTGGCGTAATTTGTTTTGTCAGAGACACTGCGTCTGGAAAGAAGCAAAGGGAATTTGAAAGCAACACGTAGCCCGTGTAGCCTGCAGAGATACCCAAAACTGTACGTGTTGGGACATCTCCGCTGGAGCAATACGTTTTTTTTTTTTTTTTTAATATTAAAATGACTGTACTTTTCATTATAATGAAATTGACAAAAACCGTTTTCCGGTTGTGATAGAAAATGAAGGAGAAAACTCTCCCATCGACCTCCCCCCCACCCATCCGTTACACCAACTGCACACTGGAAGGAGTTTTTCAAATGGTGTCACTTTATACTGAGACTCTAAAGTGAGCCGGGTGGCATTTTAGTTTTCTACTAAGGGGTCATTTTGTAAGTTCAAGGTGCTAGGAAATAAAGAAAAATATAAACAAAACTAACAGCATAAATATGTATAGTAACGCTCATAGCGTTTTCCATTTTAATAAAATCCTGCACCGGGACAGTTCATTTCCACCCGTCTTTCCATTTAAGCATTAACGCACGATTCAATTAAAATGTGACATGTGGAAACGAACTACCCGAAGGCGGAGTTTTAGTTCAAGTGGAAAACGGGGTGGAGGGGGGGTGCACCGTCTCGCGATGTCAGCTATGGTCTATGGTGTTGGCCCACCACCCACAGTGCACAATTATTAGCAATTCGTCCTTAAATCCCCAGTGTGCCTTCTCTATAGGAAAAACACAACTCTGGCACTATTAGCTGTGCGCTGATGGGTCTGAAAATTATATTGTAAGCCGAAAGCCCCCCCTCCATCCATATCCACCCACCCCAAAACATATTTTAAACCCAATTAGAAGGATTTCACAGCTTCCTTGAACACCATTTCGGATGGGTTATTATTAAGCGACGTGTGATTCCAGTGGCCACTAAAATAAAATTGGGCGAAGACCTACGAGAAACGTATAAATTTTCTAGAACTACACCTTCACAGGAAGCTAAATTGGTCGGCACACGCACATGAAATCATAAATAAAACGGTAAAATTGATAAATGCCTTGCGAAGTTAAACTGGTAACACATTCAACTCGGGCGGGTCGTGCCCTGCTGTACAGAACAGTGCGGTATAGTGGCTCAGAATCATGGTATGGAAAGACAAATTAATGATTAGAATCATTGATTCAAAAACTCCACAACGTCACCATCACTGCAATAATATGGCTCAGGCTCGGACTCCGAAATTGAAAATATCGCCACGGAAACAAGACAATTTGACTCAAACTAGCAATTTAGAGCCCAATGAGCAATGGGTGGTGACCTTTCTTTAGAAAAAGGCTGGCTTTTGAGTTTTGCGAACACCTATAACCAGCGTGCAAGGGTGCCAAAGACTAGCAGATCAAAGGGTTAATAAACTACATTTTAAAGGTACCTTGTAATTTTTATCAAAGATGCTTACTAATGCACAAATTAAGTGGCGCGTGGAATTTCCTACATCTTCGGTATTCGAGAAAGCAAAATGGACTTTTAAAAACAACACCGTTGTTTGAATAGAATTTAAATGCACAAATTAGTACCCCTGCTCTCTTTATCCTAGCCCTAAACAATCGGTGTACGGTCATTAGTTAGTGAACGGTAAATCCACACACTTGGGTCACCGGACGAGCTGAATTGAAACACCCCCCCCCCGCCCCCCCATAAACATACTACCGCTGGCATCCGAGTATAAAGAGAAAAGAACGGACCACAGACAACATTTAGTGCATTAATAGACTTTTTGCTTTGTTAAAATTTTGAACTTTTTTCTGACGATTTCGCTTTTTAACGAGCGTGTGTATTCTGGCAAGTGTCGCTCGAAGAGTGGCCGACCTCCCCCCTTCACCATCGTTTCTGGAGGTTTTAAAAACAAAATTTTGGCAATCATTCCTGAAAGTTTATATATATTTTTTTCATCTTCAGGCCACGTCCCTCCCCCCTTTGTTGCACTCTTCTCAAATTTCTTTCCTCCTCCACTTATTGATTGGAACAAACTTAGATTTTTAATTGATCTTTGGAACTTTTAAGCGCGTTTAAAAGCGATTATAAAGCAGTCGAGGGGAATGAATCTGTTCGCCTCTCGAAAACAGCTTTTTATTATAACGAAATCTTCTTTTGATTCGAATAAAACGAGAAACCCTTCCCCCCCCCCACTATACCAAAACAAGCCGCTGCTGGCGTGAAACTATGCACAAGCTTTTTATTCGTCAATTGCTGCTCCACTCCCCCTCCGCACCACAATGCAACATCCTATAGCCTCCTCCCACACGGTTTGGGCTCCTTAAAAAACAATTTTTGGCTTCAATTCAATTACAAATCTTGTCACGCATTTGTGTTGGCTTTTACGTTCGCCTTGTGGAAGTGGTGGTTGATAAGGTGGTGGGGGGAGTGGTCCTTGTTTGGCCTAATTTGAGTGGCGTAGTAGACAATGTTTCAATCTTGTGAATACAAAGAAAGAATGTTTGATGAGGGGTGATAGTGGTCAGGGGGATGAGTTATTCAATTTTTTAAGATTTTGAATTACAAAAAGGAGGACAAAGAGAAAATTGTAAAAACAATGGGTCGAACGCGCTCTTATTTCTTTGTTACGATCACTGCATCCCCCTCCACTCCTCTTCCACAATTTCTCGGTTATTATTTTAAGTTATCTTACGACGAGCGCGTCAGTTAAGATCTGTTATGTCTTCTTTCTTTACCAACAATGCCACAGTTGCCAGCCCGCATTTGAGTTATGGGTGAGAGCCATATCCCTTGGAAGAGGGAGAGACTTGAATGGTTACGACGGGTGAGGACTTGATATTTTGGGATGATTTTCCCAGCGCTCTAACGGAATCCAAGAGAATTCATCATGACTTAAGAGTCAGATCCTGACGCTATTGACACAGCTCAACGCTGTACGGACTCTTAGACGCTACTAGTGTGTGTCTGTCAAGGTTTTATAAAGCTGATTTTAGTTGAAGGCGGTATCGATTTCTCACCACCAACCCCCCCATCACAAGCCACAAACCCCTACCACCCACTATTCAAACCATTCTAATAACAATTTTAACCGCTAGATAGTGTTATAGGGCAGACAAAAACTCACGTGCAATTTGTAGTTCTCGGCCGGTAGAATGAGCGGAGGGCACAACGACGAAAAACGACGAGACTCTAACGTCTGAAGGGGCACCGTCATGCCTAATAGTAATTTTCTTGAACTCTCAAAATCCATCGAATTTTTGCAATTTTCTTTAATTGTGGATTCAAAATAAAATAACATTAGAATGTAGGTTTACTTTTCTGATATTTATTCTTATCGGTCCTATATAGTTCCACGGGTGCGGAAGAAGCAGAACAACGTGTGAGGGGGTGATCATCTTATGTAAATGAGCCCTGGCAAGTCTCGGAAAATCCACCCAAATCCTCCGAAATGCACTGAAGAGGTGAGGTGGGGGTTAAGCCTTTTCGTTATCGATAGTAAGAAAATACATTTCGAACATTCAATTCTTTTCCCCTTTTTGAGAGGGATAAAAAGCTCTTTTGAGAGGCCACCCTAGCACTTCACCCTTGGAGGTCCAGTTCGCGCTAAATTCCATCGGAGAGATCCAACCAGCACCGATTTTACGCAAATGTGTCGGTGCACATGTTCCAACCCCCCTTCCCCACCTGGTACGGACCCGTCGTGTTGGATGAACACCAGTCGCGGGGCCCGGGACAGAAATCTACATAAGACCCCCAAAACAATAAATAAACCAAGAAAACACTTTTATGTTGCGTTCAATTATGGGTATTTTCGTCGGGAACATCGGACAAAACAAACGAATAGGCAAAACGTTTCTTTTTTGTCGTTGACCACCCCTTACAGTAGCGTTTTGGCCGGGACCGGAAAAATGGCGCTAGAAATCGGCACTTGCCACTGCCAATTCCTTCCTAAGTTTTGAGCCGCGTGTCCACTGAACGCCAAATGTTCACGAACGTTTGCAAACCATGTTCGCGAACATTGCGCTTTCAGTGGAATCGTGGTGTTATGGGTGCGCGCAACCTTTGTCTCGAACAACTGTGAAATCCCTTGGAAGCCCGGCAGTCCAATCGATAAAATACTTCTGTGTGTTAGGTCGTTTCGCTAAAAAAAAAAAAAAAAAGATAAAGTTTTCACTGTCATGCATTTACCACCTGTGACTTCCCAGCGTCTACTTTGGACCCCCCCCCTCTACTCACCACCTTTCGCGAATTAGTCGTTGGAAAGAGGGAAAGCAAATATAGCACTGTGTAGGCGGAGGATAGAAAGGATCAATTCATTATGGCTGAAGAGAGTGCGAGTATACTTAATGCTCTGACCCCCCCCCCTCTTCCGTACACCCTGTAACACTCACTGGCAAGTCACCACCACCAGCTGTATCGCTCTAAAATGGAACTACTTGTTGAGTGGGGACGGGGTCGTATTCATAAGAAGAAAACTTCATTTCTTCCTCCCCCCCCCATATTTGGGTTCTTCCTGGAAAAGTTTGTAGGCAAGTGGCACACACTCGTGAAAATATTGACGTAAAGGTCACCTGATTTCAATTTCTATCCGTCGAAAATTTCTAGTTCTACGATTCGTTTCTACGGTAGCGATTTCGTCTCTCGCTAGTTAAAAAAAAATGGTAAAAATCTGCCCCACGCTCGCTGATGCCTCGCATAGTACGACTTCGGTTAATTTGAGTTCGAAAAAATAGGAAGACATCGATGCCGTCGACGTCTCGTCACCCCAGTTCACCGTCGCCTTTTTAATCGTGTCCATTACAACGGTTGTACTAGCGTCCGGTTTGACTTGTTTTTGGATTTGGCTTCAAATCACCGGCCTCACTTTGGACGAATACTTTTTTTTGGAGACGGTCAGGGCGGAAATGAGGCGAGAAACTAAGGCGGCGGAGAATGCCAAAGAAATGTGTACAAAAGCGACGAATGAAGTCGAATAGAGGTTGTCAGGTCGAAGCTCGCAATTATTTTCGTGAAAAGTTAATAGGATGGATGGGACGGGTGGGTCATTACTTGATACACGTGGACTAAAAGTACATTTCAGGGAGCAAATTGATTCGGAAAAAACGAAAAAAAGCCGCGCTCCCTCACTAATTCCACCCCTTCAACTCCCTTAGCGGGGAGTCGCTGCCCTTCATTTCACGTTACTCAGTTTCACGAGATAAAAATCCCTTCTTAAAACCTGAAAAGACTCACCCTTTTTGCGGAAAACCTTTCTATACCGTTAATTCTATTAAGTGGGGGAAAGAGCGAAGAAGGTATAGGAGGATATTGGAAGGCTTCATTTTAAAGAAAAAGAAAGACTTACTTATCCAGTTCGTTGGGTCTGAGAAAAGACTGGCCGAGTTTTGCCAAAACTTCCAGCATCATCTCAGGGTCTGGTTCATTATCGTATTCGCCCAAGTACCCTCGGCTGTGTCTGCGTGAAAAAAGAAGCAACAAAACAAATTTAAAGTGTAAAAGTTCAATTCTAGAACATCAATACGGGGAAGAAGTAAAATTGAAGTGTTAAGTTGAAGTCTATTAAGTTCTTTGGATAGACGGACGGTGAGGGGGCAAGGGAAGTACGCACCCTCGTGGATTCTGCGGTCAGACCTTCTGGCAGATAAACCACCGACTTGAAATTTCACACCCCGTCCCTTCTATTCACTTGCTAAACCTCTCGCGACAGCTCTCATTTCACGCTGTGTTCTATCTTCCATCCTCAGATTGAGTAATAACCTCTTTACTTAATAAGTTTTGAGAGCCACGTTGCATGGACCATTCAAGGAGGCGAAAGAACGATACTTCGAGGCGAACACTCAATTATACTCTATTCGGCTATTGGGGTGCCCTAAGGGTGCGTCTATCACAATAAGGGAGGGACAAGGCAGACGAGAAGAAACGACCGATAAGAAACACATTTCATTTATGAATATTTAAAAACTACGTATAGAATTCGAAACAAATTAGTTAAAAAGTAGCGCTGGGATTGTCTAGAGATTTACAGAGGCCAGGCCGCACAGAGAACTAGTTAGTTTGGCGCTAAAGCTATCAAGTAACTCGATGGAAATATGTGACTGGCATTTTATATCATTTTTTAAATTATTTAATTTCCAAGCTCTAGCCCCGAAATAGCCTTCAGATGTATTTTCAATTACAGCCGAAAATTGTCTTTTTTCCAATTTCAGCCGCGAATTCACATCCTATTCACTCTATCCGCGAATTAGTGATTTTCCTTAATTTTAGCCGCTAATTACCACTTTCTCTTAATTTTAGCGGCGAAGTAGCGTTTTAATCCCATGCTAGCGATTTTTCTCAATGTTATCTGCAAATTACCGATTTTTACCTTTTCAGCAGCAAATTAACACTTTTTTCACTTTGAGCTGCGAATTAGAGTTTGTCTTGATTTCAGTCGCGCTAATTAGTGATTTTTCTCAAAATTGATAGCAAATTAGTGGTGCATGAACTAGTTTTCCCCCGCATTATCGATTTTGTCTCAACTTTTAGCTACGGATTAGTGCTTTTTCTCAGCTTTAGGCCCATATAGTTCCATAGTTGCCTTCAGAAGCCACAGATTTGTTTTCCCGAATTTTAGCCGCGAACATGCGGCTTACTAAATTTTAATCGTGAATTAGCAGGTTTTTAAGTTGTATACTTAGCTACTTCGCGGCTAAAGTTCACTTGAAGGCTTCAAGTAAAATTTAGCCTCAAGTTGAAGCTTCCGCGGATAAAGTGTAGAAAAAGTGCCAATTAGGGGCTAGAAATAAGTCGGCTTCTGAAGGCAAGTTCATGGATCAAACTGAGGAAAAGCGCAAATTTGCAGCTAAAATTAAGAAAAGGTGTTAATTCATGGATGAAATTAAGAAAACCCGCTCATTAGCGGCTAAAAAGGAGATAAATCCTCAGATAAATTAACGGCTAAAATTGCGAAAAATGCTGATTCATGGTTTAAATGGAGAAATGAGGAATGTAATGGAAGAAAAATTGCTAATGGGGGGGGGGGGGTAATTTGAGAAAATTTGCTAGTTCACAAAAAATTGTGAAAATGGTTAGCAGCGGTTTTCGCTGGCAACTTCGTGGTCAATTAGGAAAAAACGCTTATTTCGCAGAAACATTGAGCAAAATCAAAATCGTAAATTGGCGGCTAAAATGGAGACAAATGACGCTTACTTACGGCTAAATAGCTAATTCACCGACGATGAAATTGAGAAGAAGCGCTGAAGTGTAGAAATAACGCTAATTTGCGGTTAAAATGGAGAAAATGCCAAATCTCGACTTATTCTGAACAATGACTTCATGGGGGCGCTGGTGAAAGATTCGCCCGGGGGTGCCAAATGGTTTCACACATACGCGGTTCCGCACGCGGCGCGGTTTCAAAGCGATGCGGATTCGCGTGACTGAAGGGGGCGAGGGGCGAAATGCGATAACCGTTCGGTTTCAGAGCGGTGCGGATTCGCGTGACTGAAGGGGGCGAGGGGCGAAATGCGATAACTGTTCGGTTTCTACGCGGCAGCGGTTTTAAGAGGTTTCTCGGTTCACACACGTGAGGCACCCTCCGCGTTTGCGCCGCGTAGCAACCGCGCCTGTGTGAAACGAACCTTAGGGCACGTTCACACGAACCACTAACGCGTGGCTGGCTGTGGCAGACACTAACGCGCCACTTTAGAAATACATTGCCTTCGGTGGGAGCGTTCTTACGAGCCACTTCCACGCGTTTGTGGTGCGTGAGTGGCTCCCATTGAAGGCAATGTATCCCTAAAAGTGGCGCGTTAGTGTCTGCCACAGCCTGCCACGCGTTAGTGGCTCGTGTGAACGGGCCCTTACGGTAGCAAAGTTATTAGCGATTTTCATTCGACACACTCTACTACACAAGTGCAGAGCCGCGTCCTCTCCATGGACGTTTGTTTCAATTCAGAGAGGACAGATGGAAAAAATCACACCACACTAGTGTATTGCATAGGGGACGGACACATTTTGTTTGGCATCCAATTTTTCTCGAAAACGATTGGTAGATTCTTGGATGCCACATATGCTTTGATAGACCGGCGGGGGCGGGATTTCTGTGGCAACGTTACCGTGTCCGATCCCTATTGAATGGAAATTGCCGTATGTCCCAATGAAGTTAGCCCCCTCTCTTCGACCGCGAACGTATTCAATGGATCACATTTCGGTTGAAACCGTCAAAAAATCGCTAAGTTTACTTCTCTCCATTACAGCGTATTTCTCGATTTGTAAGAAGGAGATACGCTGGGGCAGCCAATTTAAGTGAGATGCCTATAAATTTGCCCTCCTGTGAATTGGTAGCCTCTCCGTTTGCCTTTCGTCGACCCGTTCGATCTCGTCGCTTTTTCGTAAGCTTCGTCAATTGTTTCCAGCCACTCAGACTTCAAAAATGCTAGCTCTAATTTAGTAGCTTGTACGCTGCTCGTGTTACTTCAACCGTGAAAAGCATCCTCTTCATCATTCATTATACAAGTCACACCGTCTCGTTATAGGTTTGTTTATTTAGAACTTACCCAGCTGCTCCACGGACTCCTTTATCCTTTACCCACCCACTATTTTTGTGACCATCCATTCACCAACGCGCTGTATCACCCTGTCACATTTTTCGGTGCATTTATCCCGACGACCTCCTCACACCACAATATCGCTCTATTGTTTTACCTATGGGTTTTGAGAGAAGAAGCCCTAAACTAACTGTGCACCAGCACAAACATTTCAAGTGGCTGCACAAACACACCTAGGACTTTTCAAGTTTCTCTAACAGCAAAGGTCAAACCAAAATGGATGGAAAGAGCCAAAAAAAAAAGCCTTCTCAATGAAACATTTTTGTCATCAAACATACCCGACGTATGGGACACCTTCTAACGCCGTTGAGAAAATAATGAGGGTGCTGAGCGTTAAGCTGACTGTGAAGAGAATGATGTTGTTGACCATTCCTGCAATCAGAAAGAGAGAGAAAAAAAGATTAAGGGATTATCTGAATAAATAAATACTCCTCGGGGGGAAAAAATGATCATCGTCTAAAGAAGATAATTCCCCTTTGTAAAAAGAGGGGCTTTTCTTTTTTATGGTGCTGTGATGAGGAGCAGTGTATCTGGGCGGGGAGGGGGGAGCCAGTTTAAAATTGTGATCAAAGCCTTGTGGTATTTTTCAGAATTGTTGAGTTTGGAGGGTCACCCTAATTTCCATGAAATGTTGACATTTTTATGTGTAAATTACAGCGTCCATTGTCCCTCTATTCTCAGTTCCCTTTAAATTCCCATGTTTTTTCCCCTCTCATTGGGGACAAACCCTGATTCAATGAATATTAAATAAATAAAATATATGAGGAGTATATAAAAAAAATGCATAAAATTGGCCGAAATAAGTTCGAGACTTCAATTTCATTACTTGCCTATTAGGCATGATTGGCCTGCGCGATTCGGGTTCTTAGAATAATTGTCATTATTGAAATTCCTGTCGATTGTAATTTCTGGTGGACGATATTTTTCGCAACATTCATTGCAAATTGGATAAATGTCATTTAAAAATTAACGCACTTTTAGCACACATCTGTACAGAATTCCCTCCTTGGGACGAATGAATGGGTGACAATCGCGAAAAGTGCGAGGAAGAAAAAACAAAAAATGCGAAAGCGACGCCTACCCGATGAAAGGTGTCGAGTGTCTCAAAAGAAGAAAGAAAAAAATAACGATCTCTTTCAGTTCCCTTGAACACAGATACCCGACAATTTGAAGGACGAAGGGCACAAAGGGGAAACAAAAAAGAAGAGATATTTCTAAAATTGCGAAACTTTTCATGAACCTGAGCGTAAATTCCACCAAATCGTATAAGGTAATGGGACGGGGGTGAATCAATCACCCACCTCACCCATCCCTCTACCAACAGAGCTCTTGGAAGCTAGAAACTACTGTGTAAACCGAGTTTTACAGCCTTCAAAGTGATTTCCAGGTTCTAAGGATTTCAGTATTTTACGAGACAAAATATGTTTGAAATAAAAAATTGTGGATGGAGGGGGGGGGGTAACGAGATGCGTCTCCTAGTTGTTGTCGTAATCAACTATTCAGTAAGGGCCACACGAGGGAAACATTGGAAAGCTACCAGTATCGAGGTGAGAGAAGATCTTATAACTAATCGGCAAATAGTCGGGTGCGAGGTTGACTGTTTTCAGCCCCTGCATTTCCCGCAGAATCACATGCGAAAACTTTTTATCTTTCCATTCATTTCCTTGACCATGCCCCCCTCCCCTCCGCCGACACGCCCAACCGCTGATGAAGACATTTCCCGCCAGCCCCTCACTACGCACGCACTCGAGCCATTTGAGGGAAAAGTGCCAAAAGGGTTTTACGTTGGAAGTAATTTCACGGCTGTTTACCCTTCAAATTGTTGGAAGAGTAATTACTTTGAGCTGTACGAATTGCTTAAAGTACCACCGACTACCCCCTCCATCATCATCATTCTTCACCTGTGGCTCGAGTGATGGAAATGAGTGGCGGGGGGGGGGTGTTATTGGCCCTCAACTTTTTTTTTCACTCTTTCCCTCTGTAACACAGGCACTCAATTCCAATAGACCTCCTAGTTTTGTTGTTTTGTTTTTAGGAAGAGAGGGGGGTGCAAATCAATTTATAGCGAGTTTTTATAGCTTTTGCTTTACGTGATGACCCAGGGTTGGAAAGGAAAAAAAATGTTAATTGTTTATTTACTTCCTGCGATAGTTAACGAGATTTCTTTCTCTTTCAACCCCAATTTTTTGCGGATCGCAAAGTAAATAAAATGAAACTGTTGAAAAGTGAGGTCGCAACATATTTTTCTACAATTTTGAATAAATTCAAATCTGTTGTCGAATAAAAGTCCTTTTTAATGTGTCATAAAAATAAATCACGGTGGTTGAGTAGAGGGGGGTGGGGAGATAAGAACGCAGTATTATAGCGTTGAAGAACGTTATTCAACGCTATAAAGGTTGACGCAATTCATATTTTGTTGCGACCTTTCAAGATTTATCTCTTCCGTCACATCCTACGCATCATCTTCGTGTACAGTGAGCACTCGAAATGTTCTTGTTTACCTGCTCCAATGGTGTAGGAGGCATAAAATAGTGAGGGTTCGTCTTCATATTCTAAAATTGGCTCGCGAACTATAGCGGTTTCCTCACAAAAGAAAGCTTATACCTCCCCCCACCCCATCGCTGCAACCATCCACGCCTTTTCTAGATTTCGGATATTTTTATTCTTCTCTTTTTCTCCACTTCTTATCTGAGGGAAGTCAGTTCACAAATCCAATCATAAGATTCTTCTCAACTCAGGGAGAGAATTATAAGGCGTATTGTTAACGTTATTACTATATTGCAGGTCGTACCACACAAAAGATGTTGAAAAGAGGTATCCGGACCACTGCTACCAGTTGTAGCAGCGGGGGGGGGGGTGTTCTTTTTCGGTAAATACTCTGTAAAAGGCCCCTCTTCCCTCAGGCCTATTTCTGAACTCTTAGAAACAGGAAGAGTCAAACTGATGGATCCAACGTTTTTAGTCAAGTGAGACTTATGGCGTTCGCCCAATTCAAGCACGATTTGCGCGAATGTTGTCAAATGGCGCGGATCCCTGAAAGACGTGCGCTAAAGCGCACAAGAAGGCCGACATCCGGCCATCTTGGCCGGATCTTCGGCCAGAAATCTGCGAGGCCACCCATAATCGCCAACCCCCCCTACCACCACCATCGAGCACAAAACTTTGACTTAGCAAAAGGCCGTGACAATCTGAGTAAAACGCACTTGGGGTCTGTCTGTCTGTTATTGATCTGTCTAATAACTTCGACAACACTAGTTAACCACAGTATAATAGCTTTTTTCATTTGCACAATAAATGTGCCCTCCTAGCTCATTGCTGAGCCGACCTTGGACTCAGATGCTTCCCAAGTGACCATTGACGTCATTTCCCCTCGCACCATCCAGCTCTTTTTGAAGAAATTTGAAATTTATTTAAAAATCACCAAAATGCACCAATTGGGCAGCAACCACCGTTGACATCCTTCTGTCCACGTGCCAATTCGTCGGTTTACATTTCTCCTAAAACGGGCATTCATTCAAGTTCCCCATTTTAGCCACGAATTTGCCTCCGGAAACCGCGATTTGACATTTACTCAATTTATTTCTGTGAATCAGCAAATGTTCTCAATTTAACCCCAGAAATAAAGCCATGTTTCTTGATTTTAGTTGTGAATTAGCGTTTTACCTAATTTTAGCCTCCTAGCGAGCCGTCAATGAGAGTTTTGTTTCCAAATTTTCACCGCGAATCAACGCTTTTTCTGAATTATATCCGCGAATTAGCGCACTTTCCTCATTGAGCCGTGGACTAGCGATTTTTTTTTCACTTTCAGCCGCGAAGTTGCCTTCAGAAGATGCGAATAAGCGTTTTTTTCCACGTCATCGCTTCTTCTCAATTTTATCAGTGAATTATAGCGATTTTCCCCATTTTACGGGAATTAAGTAGCGATTTTCTCCACTTTAGCCGTGAATTCGTGATTTTAGCTGCTAAAGATAGATTTCTTCTAATTTTATCCGCGAATTATTAATTTTTTAGAATTACCTTTTTTTTTTTTTTTTTTTCTTTTCTTTCAGTCATGAATAATTAACGTTTTTTACAGATTGAGCTACGAACTTGCACTCTGAATAAGCTGATAATAAATTTATGTTTTTGTATTTTTAGGCGTTTTTCACTATTGTATCTTGTATCTGCGAATTAGCGTGTTTCGCAATTTTAACAGCGAATTACTGTTTGTTTTTTTTGTTTTTTTATTTTTTTTTTAGCGATTTTAGAGTTTTTAATCAATTTTAGGCGTGATTTTGCACTTTTTCTCACTTCTATCCGTGAATCAGAGATTTTTCTGAATAATTTCAGCCGTGAATTAGGCATTTAAAGCCCTGTTCACACGATGCAATATTTGAAGGTATATTGCATGCTGGATTTTTCAAAACATCCGGTCACTACTAAGGAACATATGTTTTTAAAAAACCAGCATGCAATATAGCTTCAAACATTGCATCGTGTGAACAGGGCTTAAATCTCCATAAGTTCAGCCCTTAATTAGCGTTATTTTCAATTTTGGTATGGATTAAGTGAGCACGAGTATTAGCACTTTCTAAACTTTTATCCGATTGCTTGCCTCAGGAACAGCACAAGTGCGCTTTCTCAATTTTAGCCGCCCACGAGGAGACGCGAATTGTACCGTTTTTCATTTGCAAAATAATCCGAGGGGCGCCAAACTCAAACATTAAAAATGATGATTTAGCACTGCAGGTTACGGGCGGCCCATTGTGAAAGGCTCAGCGGGACACTTCTTGGCCCGCAGGCCCCGGGTTTGCGACCCCTGATTTAGAATTTATGTCAAAATTCCCATAGAATAATTCTTATTCTCCTACCGAGGACAAAATGCATCTCGGGATGAACTGACTTGGTGTACCCCCGGGACAATTGGCAACCCTATGATTCGCGGACCGGTCTTTCATTCCGGTCTTTAATTTTAAGCCGTAAGCCAACCCTTAAAATCGCATAATTCCCATGCTCCTAACCAATCCAGCGTTATTCCACAGTCAGACAGGCTTGACCAAGTTTGCTCAACTCGAGGGGTTTGAATAATCGAAATAAGACGCGAGAAAAAAGTGAAAACATCCAAGTGATAGAAGGTAATCGACGAATTGATTCCGACGGAATTCATATTCCCTCCTTTTTTTCGACTTTAAGAAAACACCCTTTTCCAGCCATGTTTCTTCTTTAACGCTCCAAAATACTTTTTTCTCCGATTCTATCGGAATAAAAGAAGACTTCCTCCCCAAATCAGCCGCCCTGTAACACATCCATTCGTGTACCATGATGTACCACAAGATTGGTAACAACCTTTTTTATTTTTATCACTGAACATTCTGGAAAACCCTCGAGGATGAGAAAATCATTAATGGAAAGGGTGGTGGTGGGGGGTGTTGGGAAAGGGCGGTCTGCAGAGAAACCTGGGGAAAATTTTGAATAAGAAAAGAAAAAAAAAAAAAAAAAAAAAAACAGGTCGAATAAAAAAAGCACCCGTTCCCGTCAAATGGACCGCCACCAACAAAGTATAAAAATTATACGTTGTATTTCCGAAACTAAAATTACAGAACAATGCTCTACACCAGAGCTACTGTGGCTTGAAATATTCGGAAAGCAATGTGACGTGTTTCCGGGAAATCGGGAAATCTCTTTAAATAGTGAACATTATTGGAAAGAAATGGCGGAATATACGCTCTAGAGAGCAAACTCGGGGGTAAACATCAGAATTTATCAAATTCGAGGGTATTAAATGTTACACTTTCTCACACAAGAGGATAATACCCGCCTACGCGGCTTCAAAACTATTATTTGTACTCTTAGAAACAATCAAGGACCTTGGTCCAGATGGTACGATGATCGAAACAAGGCGGGTGGCCAGAAATTCTGTTCATCAGCCTAAAAGTGTGGACACTCATGTTAGGGCCCTTTGTGGATTGGCACGTTTCACCATCAATACAAAGAAAAATGGTAGGCCGCCATTAATTTCGAACTAGCCGGCTCCAGCTGGCCAGTTCAGACATTTTGATCTGCTGAGAAATACGGAAAGGGGAGGAGGTAGGATTCTCTGACGGGGTCCTGATCTCCCCACACCTAACAAAGAAGTCTCGGTAACCATCCCGGTTTCCGGCTCACCCCCATGCTCTGGAAAAAAGTGGAAAGTCACAATATCGCCCTTACTATAATTCTGCGCATTCCACAACGATCTCCCCCTCCCTCCGCCTCGAAACACGAATCATCATCATCATCACACTTAATTATAACGAAATTAAACGCTTCCGGAGGGAAGGCCCCAGTGAGAAGAGGCTTTAGAAGAGAACAAGTTATTTAACAGCCGTCAAGATTTATCGGTCGTGCGGGCTGTTACCTATTCTGCTCTTCTCCCTGCACTTTTCCCAGCAGGGCGAATATCGTTAACATGTTTGTAGTGAAATGAAGTTTACTAGCTTACCAAGGCTTTGTATTGGGTGAGAGACACACTTCCCCCAAAGCTTGTCTGTATTTAAATGGGAAGATGGTGGGAGGGGGTGGGGGTGCTCGCCTATTACGCGTTTCCGGAGACCGAGCTTTGAGGGTGAAAAAAAAATCTTTGCTCCAAGTTCCTGTAGAGCGTCAAGAGCCCTTCGACAACAATAAAAGAAACGCCTTGGGATGGTGTCAAACAATGAGTTACTGAGAGTGGAAAAGGGGTGGGGTTGGGGTTGAGAATAAGAGATATCCTTGTGAAGACCAGTTTCTTCTGTGACTGTACTCGGTTTTACGCTTTACGAAAACTGTTAATTAAAAGTTACGAGACACTATCAACCCTGTAGGGTGCAGGCAATAAGTTGCTACCTTCGATGATGACTACACTTTCAACCCAAGGAGTTACAATTGAGCGCAAATATAATTAACACGAAGCTTTATTCTATCAAGATACCCCCTCCCACCACACTCCCTTTCCGACACTATTAAAACGTTGAGGTTATTCATAAGCAGAGAAACTGAGGATCCGTAAAGCTGAAAGCTTTCAAAGTTTTTATCTTGAAAAATTCAAAGACGCTCTAGTAAGGACACAATTGGGGGAAAAGGAGCTGTTACAGCCTATCGTGACTTGTTGCTTTCCCATCAGCGTTAGGGTGCAGTGGGATGGAAGGAGGACAAAGATCAACAAAGCCTGTTTTATCGCAGATTACAATATTTTCTCCATTAGCTAATAGAAGAGTTGGGGGAGGGAAAATTAGATTTTTAAATATTTTTTTAGTGCATTAAATTTTATGTAAAGAACATGAAAGTAAAAAAGGCGCTATGAGTTTTATCCTTGTATCCTTGTGGAGGTAAATATAGGTCACGGGTATTAACATTTATTTACGTCCTAATCAGGGCAACAATTAAAGGACTTTTCCAGGAAATAATTACAAGGACGGGGATAACGGTTGAAATTATCAAAAAACATCAAATCGTCAGTTTCTTCAATCTCAATCCCTTCTTAATGCGGGTCGAAGGAAAGTTGTAGATTTTGCCTGTTTCAAAGCGTTTTGCAGATAATTCTGTCTCGGAGGGCATATCCCCTGAATTAAAACAATAACGGACAGGACGGATGGAAAAACCTTCCACCCCTTCTTCACCTTCACTCTTTGGGCTCCGAGAGAGAGGAAAAAACTTTGGAGAATGGCGAAATTTTAAGCGTATTCATCCGAATAATCAAACTCGAACTGAATAGAAATGACGACCTATTGATTTTTGTTTTACTTGGCCTCACCAACTTCATTTTATTTATGAAATTTAATTTTGTGGTCAAATGCGGTACACTGAGAGATATGCTAATAGCCTTGAAAGCCCGCAAGCCTTGAAACATAACAAAGGGAAGAGAAAAAAAAGTGGATGAGGCAGGCTGTGCAAAACCTGTAAAAACATCTCGAACAGCTTGAAAATGTTCAGGGATAACCCACAAATGAATAAATTACTTGCTTCTTGGAAAACGATTAATTATAATTATTTTTCTGGAAAATACGACGTTGTACCTCGTGCGAAATTATCACCGTACCCTCGTCAACGCGACCCATATCTTGATAAATGCCATTAATCAGCTTTGCGAACTCTCAAAATTAACTGATAGGCTAGGGGGCGACAAACGACCCCTACGACTATATGCTTCGAACTCATAAATCGCGGCCTGCTCGAAACTAACGTAAGATCTCGTTTGGTGGCAGAGGGTTCGCACGTTTTTGATGGCCCAAGGTGTCCGATTCTCCTTTGGGGAGATTCTTGGATCCGTGCAAAGTCATCCGAGTTCGACCCTAAAGTAGGGATGTGGGCTCGGGTGCACGGATGATTCCTCGATCCCCCTCCAATCATTCCTCGTCTACTACTCGGTATACACTTTCTCGCCTTATTTCTGCACCAATGCGGAATTTCCTGAAGATTAAAACAAGTCCTTATAAACCAGGATTGGTGTAGAAATAAGGCGAGAAAGAGTATGCCGAGTTGTAGGAATCATCTCTGCAGTTCTCCCTTAAGTAGTTGAGTAAGAACTACGAACTAAATTGATTTGTTCGAATATGATCGGTCGTTGTTTTTTCTTTTAAAAAAATCTAATTATGCGTTGTAATACGATTTTTGTTACTGGGCACTTCATCCCTTGTATAAATACCCTTCACAATTTCGATAGGACAGACAAGAAAAAGTTAAAAGTTTGGGTTGTGGGGAGTTTGGGTTTGGGCACTTGTGGAATATCAACCGAAGAAAAATTGCTCAACCGACAAATTGATACGTCAGGGGACTAGAAATTCTGGTAACAGAGCATACGGTCCGTCAAACTCTCGAGTAAAGAAAAACAAAACCAACTGTTTCGGTTCTATTCTTTCGAAAATTAACTCACGTAATAACGTGTCAAAGCGAACACGAGGCTCTTTCCTACCATCCTCCTCGTGTACGCCCAGGGCATCGAGTTTCCTTAATGAGAAACATGAGATTAGCTCCGGGATTTCTAAACCAATTAAACCTCGGAGCTTTCTCATAAGTTCGAACTCACGTTAATAAAACTCGTTTCTTTTAAAAGATGAATTACGTATTCTTATCTTTAAAAATCTTTCCAAGACCGTTTCCCCTCCCAACAGTTTTCGCTCGTTAGTGAAAACTCATCAGGGGTTATTGTTTTTTAATTTCATCGCTCCTCTCCTTAAAATTTTGTGTCTTTCGAGCCGCGCGAGTGGGACATTTAAACGTTTTCAAGGCCTAGGGAAACGCCTCTCTCTCTCAGTTGATAGAAGCCCCGATGAAGGACTGTAAGCAAGTGGTTTTAAAGTGTAATTAAACTTGTTTTATTGTTTTCTTCATTTCTACAGGCGTTTCCCTCTTTGGGTTCCAGTTGAAACCACGTGGTTGTTACCTTTGGAGTGGCTATACTCTCAAAAGGCTTTAAAATACTTGGCGAGTAATTTTCTAGGAGTTAATAATGCGTGGCACGTCAATTTTCTTCAACAGTTTCTAGGAACAACCCCTAGAGATTCCTTAGGGGAAGCTTTAAATTATTTCAGTTTGACGCTAGCGGTTGCTCTTTCAGTGAGTGGTGGTGTGGTGCGGTGGGGCTTCCTGGAGAAAACGTACGCACAAAAGCTTAACTCTCATTTTTATCCTTTCAAAAGAGATTCAATTTTAGATACAGCTCGTGGTGAAAAAAAATACGTTAGGTGGGAGGAAATCTTCGGGCACAATTTAAACGATTTTTCCCCTTTAAATAGTTCCCCCCCCCCACACTGAACATAAATTGTGATAAGGCATAACGTCCTATTTCGTTCCAATTTCAACTAACAAACGTATTCTTGTCAAGTAAATTCTTCGAAGAAAAAAAAAAAACACGAGAAAATTTTTTCCATGGCGTAAATTTCGAACGTTTTCAGCATGTTTGACGCTCCCCAACATGAACCGCCTGGCGCGGCTATCTTCACCGCCTAATAAACTGCAATCTCTTTTGTAAGCGCATATCCTCCCCGAGTTGAAAACTCTGAGGCGTGGTCGTCGTAGTTTTAACCTCATGTGTCACACCTGTCTCTCATAAAAAGATTTTATGCCCGCAAAAAAAAAAGTGTAAAAACAGAGAGAAAATTGCGCTCTGCCGTGGAAGTTTCTGATGATAAAAACAAATAATTTATTTAAAATATAAGGTAGGAAGCAGAGTGGGGGAGGGAAGAGTTTTTACCTTCCAGTGATGCGCAAAAAAGACGGCAAATTGGTTCAAAAAAGAAGCCAATAGCGACATGCATAAAGAAGAGAGTAAAACTTTGAAAGTGGTGTCAGGGTTGGTTGAGTGGTGGGGGGTAATCTTGCGTTAGTGAGTCCTTAATTGTGTGGGGATTTGTTTAAAGTGCGGTTTTTTTTCCTCACGAGATTGCTTCTCCTTAGTGAAATTACCCTTAGGGGACTTCAAAGTTAATAGTTAAGAAGACTATCTGAAGATTATTGAATTTAGTGTTCTATTCTGCGATAAGATTCCCTTCGATTCGAGGAACAATGCGAAACTAATTTTTTTAAAATAGAAATTACCTATTGTTTGTGTAACATTCTGTTAATGAGGAAGTTTCTCATTTTCCAAAAAAATTTTTTTTGATGAGGCATATCAATCCTTCCAAGTAAATACAAATTTAAAACCCTTCCGAAATATTTTTTATTTCTTAACTATAGTTGGCATATTTGAAATCCCGCCAAAACAAACATTTTCCGCTACTTAATCTTTTGTATTCTCTGTCCTTTTCACGCCTCTAAATAGCTCATCTGTTTATCCTCCATTATTTAATTGTTGGAGAGCTCTTGTAGAAAGAAAGGCAGAGAAACACAACAAACCGCTCTCCGACAGCTACGGTACAGGCGAATTTTTTTTCGGAAGGCGCATATGACACAAACATGCTAGCTGGCGTGTTTGAAATGACCTAAAACTTCAAAAATCGCGTATTTATTAACTGTTGGATTATTTTACGAACGGATCACGATTTATGCTCTATTTTAGCATAAATAAACCTTAAAAAATAGATTTATGAAAAAATTCTGTCCCATGAAACTTCCTCATTAAAGTGGTTGTCACGTGGATACCACCCGTGTTATTTCATTTAACACCCCTTCGTACTTGGACCCCTGGAGCCGTGCATTTCCAACCGTCTTCTCCTTTACCATATGATATAATTAAGAGAAGACGGGTGGAAATGCACGGCTTCACAGCTGAATTATATGCAAATGGAAAACGCTATAAGAAAGTTACAACACAGGTTGAAAACTATGTTTGAGGGAAAGGGAGTCGAGGTATTAATGAAGCGTCTTCACAAAAATCTCCCGTTTTCTCCTATTTCCCCTCTCTCCACTACCAAAGAGCACGATAAGCTCACATTTCCCGTGTACGAGTACTTAAACTTACACTTAAAGTTTAAGAGTACAAGCCTCGTGCATTATAAATTTTCATTCCCTAAGAAACCAGTCGTGGGGTGGGGGTGAGGGCTTTGCTTCTTCAATAAGAACGCATTTAAGGACATCAAAATTAAAACGCGAAAAATAAATTAAACAAAAGGGGGCCCTTCGGAGAAATTTTCAAAATGAAAATTGTATATGTCCAAGCTACCGAGTTTTCACAGCTCGTAGAAAGATATTCATTTTAATCCTCCCGCAATGGGGGAAGGGATACCCGCCCCGAAGGGAGTTTCGCATTAATTTCGAGTCTAATTCGATTTCGATTTAATTAAAGGGCGTATTAAAAGAGGTAGAACAGCTTTTGTTGATTTAAAATTTTCTGAGCAAAGTTTGCCTCTGTAAAATTTAACGAAAGGTGTCAGGTATTTTATTTTATTTTCGTCCTGCCCATACATTTTAGTTTTAAAGTGGCAAGGAAAAATTTTTGAAAAAAAAAAAAACTATTTTATATGAGGAATTTTAATAATTGAATTTATTTTCTCCTTTAAGCCACGCAAGCTTTTCTTTGGCTTCTAAGTGTCTTTCTGCTTCGTCCCTCCATCAACCCCCTCTCCCACTAAAAAAAGGTCTCGCCATGGAACAAATGAGACCATCAGGCTAGGTCAATCCCTCTTCCCCTCATCTCCTGTCCGGTCATTTCACGCAACAGTCCTTTTCGCGCTGTATATTGCCACCAAAGCGGATCACTCAACTCTCTCGGTCTCACTCTCACACTCCCTCTCTCTCGCTCTCTAACACACACACACATGTTCTCCAAAGAAACGTCTAAGCATTGTATCGGCCTTTTACCCATGTCAGACTGTGGACACATGCCCTTATCCCTTCACTGTAATCTTGATGTTATGTATCCGGACATCTACACCTTTGCGTTGTCATCCTTTTTTTCTTCGGTTATCGCTTTTATGTCGTTTTTTTTTTGTCTATCCCTTTCAATCATCGTATTTTCTTGTTTAAAAGAAGAGTTGGAAAACGAGGTAGCGATCAACTTTGATACAGTGGAACCTCAATTGGCGATTGAGGTTATCACTTGTAGCGCTAGCGTCGAGGCGCAATGGCGGAAAAGAGCCCTACTCTTACCACCAACGTATGGGCTAAATAATGGTGTTTTTGCAGTTTTTAAGGAGTTTACAATGTTTTCCGTCTTAATTATCGCCACACTTGATTGAAAAAGGGTTTGAGGTTACGACCTTTCTTCGATCGACCTTCTACGACCTGCTTTCAAAGGATTACATTTCGGGAACGTAGTGAATTTAGTATCCTATGGATTTGTACCTATAATGGACAGTACGTAGTCATTATCTCTTTTTGTTGTCTCACAATGTTGCCTATGTGAATCAATATAAATTTGATAAATGCACGGTCTCATCAAGGAGCTACAAAAAAGGGGAAGTGGAGTTAAGCACCAAATATTGTATACGCGGCCAAATAGAGGACGCCAAGGCGTAGGCCGCCGTCGGCCCAAACGAGAGCTCGCGGGCCAAAAAGTGGCCCGCTGACTCAGCTGAGCCTTCCTAAATGGCGGCCCGCCCGTGGCATACAGTGGTAAATAATCATCTTTAATGTTGGATTTTGGCGCCCCTAGGATTTTCGTGGAAATGAAAATCGCTACAAATTCGCGCCTTCTCGTGGTCGGCCAATCCCCTGCTTAATCCAGACCAAAACGGAAAATAAGGCTAATTGGGGACTGAAATTGAGATAAATGGCTAATTAAAAGCTGAAATTATTGAGAAAAAAAAACTGATTCTCGGCCATAAATAAGAAAAAGTGCTAAATCACGGATAAAGTTAAGAAAACTTCACAGCAAAAATTGAGAAAAAGCTTTAAAATCGCGGATAAAGTGTAAATTACAGTCATTAGCGTTTAAAATTATGAAAAACACTAATTAACGGATAAAAATGTGAAAAATCAATAATTCGCCAATGAAAAAAAGCGCTAATTCGCCCCTAAAATTACGAAAACATGAATTCTCGGCTTATTCAGAACGGAAGTTCGTGGCTCAATCTGAAGAAACGCTAATTCATTGCTAAAAGTGAAAAAAAAAGCTAATTCGTGGGGAAAATTAAGAAAAGTGCTAGTTCACGGATACAATTGTGGGAAATCGCTCTTTAGCAGTCAAAATCACGTATTTACGGCTAACGTGACGAATAAATAAATAAAAGAGCCCAGATGCTAGATGTAAGGAAACGAAAATTTTGAGCTTCTGAAGGCAAGTTCGTGGCTCAAACTGCGAAAAAACGCTAATTCATAGCTAAAACCAAGCGAAGCAAATCGCTAAGCCGGAGCTGAAATTAAGAAAAGTTGCTAATTCATGGATGCAATTGAGAAAAATCGCTAACTAGTGGCTGAAATAAAGAAAAATACGAACTCACTGCAAAATTCAGATAAATCGCTATAACTCAGGGCTAGTAAGGGTGAAAACTTGCAGAAATGACCAAAATTGCTAATTAGCGGCTAAAATGGAGAAAACTTGCTAATTTATCAATAAAATTGACTAATTCGTGGATTAAGAAGAGAAAACGTCAATTCGCGGCTTCTGATCGTAACTTCGTGCCAGAAAGTGAAAAAAATCGCTAATCCGCGGCCAAATTTCAGAAAAAGCGTTGGGTAGTTCGCGGGGAAAATTGGGGGAACTTTTAATTCGTTGATGAAACGTAGAAAAATCCCTAATTAGCTGATAGACTGATGAAAAACGCTAATTTGCGGCTGAAGTCAGGAAAAAATGGATGTTTACGGCGTTAAATTGAAAACATTTTGCTATAATCCCCGGATTGAATAGAGCAAATGGCAAGTCGCGGTTTCTTGAGACAACTTCGTGGCTAAAATTAGAAAATTTAGCGCTAATTCACGGGTAATAATCACATGGCTCATTAGCGGCTCAAATAAGAAAAAACACAAATTCTTTGCAAGGAAAATCGCTGAAATGGAGATAAATCGCTAATTCGCGGCTAAAATGGAGACTGTTCCCGTGTGTGTTTAGCGGAAGTTCTTCGTGGAACATATTGTCCCTTTTTATGTGAGCACAGTCAGTTTCTGGGATGAAATTCGCTTTCTTTGCAGAATAGGGTAAACTCATGAAATCACGCCTTTTAATGCGCTAATTTTACTTGAAAACTTAACCACTTGGATAAAAAACTACCACTTATCCATAATCCGGCTTGTTCCAGCTTGTTCAATTCAAACAAGGCATTTAAGTCTCAAAAAGTATCAAATGTGACTAGTAAAAATTTCATAAAGAAACCCTTTTATTAATAACTCCTTTAATTACCTTCCTGTGCCTACTGGAGGGGAATTAGACCCCCAACTGTGATGGATATTTACACCATGCAGGGTGGGTTTATCAATCACCGGATTTCTCATGTAATAGCTCGGAGAACTTTGCATTACTGATTACCAAAAGGCCCATAGAAACCAAACTTATCCCAGCTTTGTCTGTAGAATAAGTGCATTGATAAACACACCCTTGTTGGGGAAAATTACATAATATTTGGTTAAGGACAGTCTGTTTTTGGGGCTGAACAACTCTTCCTAACCGGAAATTCGCAAAGATATTTGAAAACTTATTGCGTTTTTCATTTGCACAATATTCTGCATAGGGTAGGGGGATTTTTCCATTATTCATCAAGGACGGGAGGAAAAATCTCTCTCGCAGCGCGGAATTCCCGGTAAATAGAAAACGGCATCATTTTCTCACCGCTAGTTCTTTCATTTTATCTCAATTATTTCTCGATGGTGAGTTTAATTGTAAAAGTCGGTAGTAATACCAAATAATATTTCAAAGAAATGAACTTTAAAAATCCTAAAAACTCATTAAAAAAAAACAAAAACTGCGTTTTCTCATAAGAGCCCATGGAAAGTCTACCGCTCTTCTTACTTCGGTGGGGCCGCCACCAGAGCGCATTTGGTTAATCTGAATCGCCAATAACTCGAACCTCAGTAACTCGAATTCCTCGATAAACCGAATTTTCTTAGGCTCGTGGACCGAAAAATCCTCCTTAAGATCCTCTTGAGTCCTCCTTTTACCTCTATAAGTCGACGTTTTGAGTACTTCACCTCTATAACTCGAAGTTATCACATCGAAGAGGGGATTCAGAAGAGGTCTTCTAACTTGGGATCTCTATATCTCGAAATCGGTTATTCTAGGCTCCGATAACTCGAACCCCTGTTAGTCGAAGTTCTCGATAACTCGAATTTTTTCATTTACCCGTGAGGTTCGAGTTATCGAGGTTCCACTGTAGTATTTATTTATTTATTTTTTTTTATTTTTTTTTTTAGTGCATTTCATTCTGAAAATGCACTGTTGGTCTCGTCGTGATGGTGGCAAACATGGGTCATGTCATGTTTTTTTCACGTTTCAGAACCTCTAGAACACGAATTCAGTGGTCTATATATATACAGGGAGTACAAAAAGCGACTGGACAGAGAAAAACCAGTGAAGGGTCAACTGATTTCTGATCGAAATGACTTTTTGACTTTTCCGAAATTCCGCTTTATTTCCGAGATATCCGCCATTTTCTGATTTTTTCAGAAACAGCTTGTTGCACACAGTAATCGATGCAATGGCAAAACTGATGAGCCCATTGGAAAGAGCACACAATTTTCTATTTAAAGAGCCTATTTTTATCCAGATCAGACGACATTTACTACGTTTTGAATCAGCTTATTGGCGAAAAAACGTAATTTTCTGACCATGTCACCAATACTTCCGGAATTAAGTTTCCTCGCTAATAAGCTAATTCAAAACGTAGTAGATGTTGTCTGATCTGGATAAAAATAGGCTCTTTAAATAGAAAATTTTGTGCTCTTTCCAATGGGCTCATCATTTTTGCCATTGCAACAATTATTGCGTGTGCAGCAAGCTGTTTCTGAAAAAATCAGGAAAATGGCGGATATCTCGGAAACAAAGCGGAATTTCGGAAAAGTGCAAATAGTCATTTCGATCAGAAATCAGTTGCCCCTTCACTGGCTTTTCTCTGTCCAGTCGCTTTTTGTACACCCTGTATAATGTTATGGCCGTTTTCGTGTTAGCACGATAACTCTCGAAGAAATCAATTTAGCGGAATGCGCTTTGGCACAAAAATCAGTAGTCATAAGACCCCGGTCGGTATTGCATTTGGGCCAAATCGGTCGAGGTGGAGGGGGGGGGGGAATTGGGGTTGAAATGGTCAAAAAATCCCTATAAATCACCAGTTGATTCTAGAAGCATCATATTCGGTACGTATACTCCATGTTAGACTAGCCTTTGATTCCCATTTTAATTTTTTGAAAAGTCAAGGTGGAGGGGGTGGTGCCCCCGGAGAGGAAGTAAGTGTGTGGTCTTGTTAGCACGATAACTCTCGAATAAATTAATTTAGCGGTACGCGCTTTGGCACAAAAATCAGTAGTCATACGACCTCGTGTGGTATTGCATTGGGCCAAATCGGTCGACTTGGTTGGTGGGGGGGGGGGCTTGAACTGGTAAAAAAATCACTAGAAATCACCAGTTGATTCCAGAAGCATTATATTCGGTACGATGATTTCATTTTGAAGTAGCCTTTGATTCCCATTAAGTTCAGCTTAAACAAACCCGGCAGCAAACAGTACGATGGAGGGTACGAGGGGGGGGGGTCAAACATTAACGAAACAAATCATGGTCTCAACATTACTACTTCTGGGACGGCTTAGGGTATCCGCATACAAAATGAAATGCACTCTTTCCGACCGCCAGCTGCCGGAGCGATTTTTTTTTTTTTTTTTTTTTTTTGCCATTACCAAACTTCCTTCCCAACGGGAACGGGGAATCTGCCGATCTTGAGGAACTTTCGTGGTGATCGAGGAGAACAAGATTTCTTAAACTCAATTAGTTTTCAGTTCCGTGCTCTTGAATTTATAAAACGAATATTGGATCGAGGAGCTTATAAAAGTTTAAGAAAGTTTAAGAAAGACGCGAGGTGAAATATCCTTCTCCTCACCCCTCACCGACGAGACTTCCCAGCGATATTGAAATTTAAAATACTGTCTCTATCTCGGGCTTCCATGCATACATTGAGGTTTTTATCGGCCTCATGTCTGGGAAATATCTTGCGGTTGAAGTCGTCGCGAGACAATTATTTTAAGTACCTATGCATTTTTAAAATACGGATTGTTGCTCTCTTCAAGTTATGCAATAAGCCTCAAGACCTTACATTCGTGACGTCGGTTGCCTAGCTTTCTTTTTTTTTGTTTTTCCACCCAACCGAAAATAATCGTAGCGTCTCATAGAGAGCGTGTGAAGTGTTGGGCAGGGCCGCCGGATCTTGCTTTTGGCCGCCCCATGCTGTTCCTTCCCCCAACTACCAAGACTTGTGCAGCCAAGCAAGTAGCGATAGAGAATCTATTCTACAAATATTAGAGGAAAACTAAGCATTTCATCAACAAGGCGGAAAACCTCAAGTTGATGACGGGAACCCCAGAATGATGAAGTTTTGGCTTTTAGTGACGAACGCGAATGACGTTTGGGGTTAAGTAAGACCCACCTAGGATCGTGAAAATTGCACCTCCACTACGAAATCGGGCCCTTAGCTCACGACCCGACTTGGCAAAACCGCTTGAGCCGTGTTGATGTTTGAACTGGGCAGCGGTATCCAGCCGCAACACCCTCAGTCCCCGTTTAGCCCTTACGGTTTGTCTTCAGTCCTCGTATACCGGGTCCTCTAAGACTCGATTTTGGGGCAAGCCAGCCTGCCTGGGTTCTGAAACCTGAGTGGTAGGAGCGAAGGGGTAGACCACCGAGCCCTCGAAAAGCTTAAAGTTGGAAAAATGTGGATTTTTAGGTTTCATTCTCACGAACGTAGGATCGTGAAAAGGAGATTTGGTAACCGCTTTGACACTTGGACGCGAAATTCTATGTTTCTGGTCTTTTTATTTCGCGAAATTGCAAGTTTTCGAACTATACTTTTCACGAAATAGCAATTTTCAGGGCCTTTATTTTAGTAGGCGTGGACAAGCCGGCGATGACTATGCCATAGTGTAATCAGTAAAGCTAAATATATTATGTGTGAGTGTGCAAGTTCGGGTCCAAATTTAAGTGAAATTATAAGTTTCATGGTTTTGCTCTTTGAAAAAAAACACATTCTCGGGGATTCAGACGGTGGAAGAAAAACAATTTTCCGGATTGGTCGTCACTCAAGCTGAGCATTTGCTTGAGCGACTTCAAATCGATCGTTTTCATTTGTGAATCATCTGTTATGAGTCGAAATAAGCGAATACTCAGCCTGAGTGGAAGGGAGTGCAAAAACAAGCCTGGTTTGACAAAGAATGCTTGAGCGCCCGGGCGAAAAGCTTCTACCACCTCAACCGCTTTAGAGAGAGAGAGAAAAAAAAAACGAACCAGAGGAGATACAGTTGTACATTTCCTGCAATAAGGTTTTCAAGGAATTATGCGCGAGGAAGAAAAAGGTTTATTACGAAATGGTAATTGGCAAAATGAATGAAGTCCAAAATAGCAAAGATTTTTGGGAGGCAGCAAACCAGTGCAAGAAGAAACAAGGCTTAATATGTGCGCCTGAAATTGAGCCGCAAACCTGGGTTGATCATTTTAAAAGAGTATTTTTTAATGCACCGTCAGTCGTAGGGAAAATCCAATATGCAGAACCGTATGTAAAGAACGCAGTTCTTGATGAACCTTTCAGAATGGAAGAACTGCTTGAGGTGGTGAGGAAAGCAAAAATTGGCAAGGCACCCGGTAGTGATAGAATTACTCTGGAATTTTTTAAGTTTGCGCCCTCTTCGTTTTTACAGCAATTGCTTCATGCGTTCAACAATATCTTTGAAACATCAGTAATTCCACAGGATTTCAGAGACAGCATTATTTTTCCGCTGTTCAAGAAGGGAAACAAAGCGCAGGCCGAAAATTACAGAGCAATTTCTTTCTACGGGACATTCTAAGGGAATTTCAGGGAGGATTTAGGCAACATTATTCAACCGTGGACAATACTTTTAGTCTAGTTAACATGGTAAAAATAAAATTATTTCAAAAAAGAAATAAAGTATTATGCTTTTTTTGTCGACTTTTCGGCAGCATTCGACACCGTGGGCAGGCATGCATTAATTTTTAAGCTTAGTCAATTGTTGGGAATGTCAACAAAAGTGCTTAATAGCGTAAAAGGCCTTCTTACGGGAACTAGGGGAGCGGTTTGGTGTAATGAGGGGCTCACCGAATATTTCGAGACTTGTATGGGGATTAAGCAAGGGTGTTTATTGAGTCCGCTTTTGTTTTGTTTATTCTTAAACGACTTAGAAGATTATTGGCTAGATGGCGGAGGAGTACATATATGTAACAGGCGTGTGAAAATACTGTCATATGCCGATGACATTGTACTATTAGAATCAGAACCGAACTTTTTACAGAGAATGATAAATTCGTTCGAGAAATATGTTAGTGCGTGGAACCTCAAGGTAAACCTACAGAAATCGAAAATCATAATTTTTTCTAATGGGGGTAAAAGAGCGAAGAGAGAATCGTGGCTTTTTGAGGGGAAAGAAATAGAGATTGTTAATAATTATAGGTACCTGGGGGTTACTCTCACACCAAAGCTGTCCTGGGAAGAAAATGTTAAAGAAAAATTGCAAAAATCAAAAAATGCGTTAAACGCAGTGTGGAAACCGTTAATGGAAAATGAGCTGGTATCGTTTAGCTCTAAGCTCCAAGTGTTTAATAGTGTATGTAGATCGATTCTATGTTATGGAGCTCAAGTATGGGGAAGTGACTGGCAGGAAGGGATAGAAAAGCTATTTAGATTTTTTATTAAAAAATGTTTAAGATTGCCCATGTGTACCCGGACTTCATTTATACATATAGAAACTGGAGTGGACGTAATGAATCTGTTTGCCATGAAGCTCCACCATGACTTTATAGTAAAAGTGGTCAACATGTCGGATAATAGACTGCCTAAAGTGCTGACTTATGAAACTGTGACAAGAAATATTTTATGGTTCAAAAGGGCTAATGATTATATCGAGGAGTTTAATCTGGGCGAGAAATTAAGTTTGGATAATACTGAAACGTGGAGAAAAAAGCTGGGGAATATAAGATTAAAGATAGCTGAATATTACAGGAACAAATTTCTAACGGGTATTTATAATTAGAAGCGTGCGTCTCTTATCTTTCGGAAGGCATTCGTGTTATCAGTTCAGTGTTTTCTCTGTGAGAAGTGAAATAAATTTCAAGTTTTACTCGCTTTTTCTAGGAACAAGGTAATTTTGAAATCGTATACTTTTATGGTTTATTGTATGCTAGTTGTAGAATTAAATTAACACATTTTTAACTTCTAGATGATAGTTGAAGTGAAGGAGAGGCTCGGAGAGCTGTGGGCCCTCGTCGGAGGGTTCGACCCAAGTTCAGCCGTGGACTCGGAATTCTCCCATGATATGCCTCAGCTTTCAAAATTAGCTTGTTCGTAGAAAAAGCAAGAAAAACATAAAATGTATTCCACTTCTCACAGAGAAAACACTGAACTGATAACACGAATGCCTTCCGAAAGATAAGAGACGCACGCTTCTAAAGCTCGGTGCACACGATGCATTTTTCGAAGCATGTTTACTTGCATGGTGAAAAAAAACATACGATCCCCATCAGTGACCGGATGTTTTTTAGAACAGGCAGGCCATCATGCTTCAAAAAAATGCATCGTGTGCACCGAGCTTAATTATAAGACACATTTTGTTAACTAAAGAACTGAGTTTTGATTACCGGGTAACGAGTTATGTGTAT
Organism: Corythucha ciliata; assembly: GCA_038030265.1. Classification (NCBI taxonomy): domain Eukaryota; kingdom Metazoa; phylum Arthropoda; class Insecta; order Hemiptera; family Tingidae; genus Corythucha; species Corythucha ciliata. The sequence continues at coordinate 53,596,152 of CM075941.1, read as the reverse complement.
AGTGATATGGCTTCTGTTAGTATTGGTCTAATAATGAAGTTAACAGGTGAGCTGTTACGTTTGAATTATTCCCCACATGAATCCAAAGAAATTAGAGAGACAGAGTACTGCCCTGTGTGTAACTGTCCAGAAAAGGAAGATTTGTTCCACTTTCTGATAGCCTGTCCCAGTTATAACGATCTAAAGATGCAGATACTTGGGGAAATAATAAAGTGTTTAAACTGGGGTGGCGCTGCTGAATGGAGTAAATTGGCAAATGCTTCTTGAGTTTTGCAAATTGGCTCTAGAATTAAGAAGTAAACGTTTGTGAATTAAGTTAAAGATAAGACTCCTCCGACGGCTTTGGCCATGGAGAATGTCCCCTATTGTTTATTTGGATTATGTATAGTATTGTTGTTGTATTAATAAACAGGTTTATCAAATCTCCCAATTGAGCTTTGTACTTTAGCCCTCTTCTCTTTTATAACATAGCTCCTAGTTGTTTTCTCGTCACTTCATGTCATGCCCTTAGTGTGAACGTAGCAGTTAAACTCTCGCTGTATAAAAAGGCTTTTTGTTTCGATTCGTTTCAGGTAGGAAACCCATCTGTGTTCGTAATATTTAATAATATCATTTGTAAATATTGTAATCTTCTATGAATAATAAATCGTTCGCCACGATGGCAGAAACTCGCAAGGTAAGGCTCTGTATTACTTACGAAGCACACCCGAATGACACAAAGACGTCGCTGCATTTTCTCAAATGGATTCAACCAAGAAATGACGACATCATATAGGAATTTCCATATAAATATCAACAATTAAATAGCAATCATACGAGCCTTCTACAAATTCATACGATAAAGACTGTTCTAAAGACTTTAAACAAACGAGGATTATATCGTATAATGTCGGTTTCGCTGCCGGCGGAAATTGTCCCGCTGTACTTTGACTGCGAGGAAAACATCGTGTTCGACGAGTACTTTCTGCAAGAGAAGGAATTACGGACCTGGAAATCTGAATCGTTACCTTCTCACGCCCCCACACCCACTCCACCTAAAGAAGACGTCCCAACCGCAGCTTTAATGGAAATTCTACAAAAATTATCAACGAAACCAGAAAATCTTCCGCAAGTAACTCCGACGAAACGCCTGAATCTTTCGAAAATCAAGTCGGACTTCGTTTTAGAAGACTTTGACGGCAAAAGTGTGGAAGTTGGAAGATGGTTAAATTATTTTCTTCGCGAATGTGACCGTTGCCAGGTAATTAATTCGGAAGACAAAATTCTAATTTTACGCTTATTTATGGGGGGAATTGCTAAAAATTGGTATGCTTCGACATTAGTCGAATTAGGAATGAACAGCAGTTTCACGGATTGGGAAAATAAAATGAGGGAAGCGTTTAAAGAACAAGGATGGAAAAAAATTAGAGAGACCTACAATTTTAGATACCTAGGAGGTTCATACGTAGATTATGCTATTCGAGAAAAAAAACCTTTTACAGGAACAAGAGCACGCCATAGATAAAAGCGTTCAAATAAATCTTATAGTTATTGGCCTACCAGTTAATGTACAGGATAAAATAGATCGTTCAAAAGTTACGACAATGGAGGAACTATTAAGCGAGCTTAGGAAATTGGAACCTTCCCCAAATCAGGAAATGCTAATAAAAAAGACCTCTCCACAAAATAATTTTAATGAGAAGAAAAAGCCCTGCCATATTTGTAATAAATTAGGCTATCCCGGGAGGTTCCACCCTGAAGCACTATGTAGAAACCGCTTAGCTATTGAAAAAAAAGAAAACTTGATAAAAACTGTAAATAATGTAGAAATCCAAGAAACCCTAAACGAATCTGTCTCGGACCAAAAAAACTAAGTTTGCTGCCACTAATTACTCTCGGGGTCATTGTGAATAAGAAAAGAAAATGCACTGGAATTTACGATTCCGATTCCATTAAATTATTACATTAAAATGTGTGAAAAATTTGCAACTAAAACTCCAAGATAATAAAATGACCTTTCGAACTATTGGTGGCAGGCACGGTTTTGCAGGGTGTGTGAACCTTACGTTAAAAATCATGAATATCGAAAAAGACGTACAGATGTTAGTTGTAAAAGATGAAAACTTCAAATATGACGTACTATTAGGACTAGACTTAATTGTCAAGTTCTATCTGAACTTGAACTGTAGATTGAATGTATATCAGACTCCCACTCCCCTATAGACGAAAAAAAAGTAAATACGAGACACCATGTTCAGAATTCTGAAGGCATGGAAGACTTTGAAGTAAATTACAATGAGGGCATAGATGTGGACAAGTTTGAAGCAAAGGTGGATCACCTAGACTATACAAAAAAGAAGGAAATCGACAAGTTGATAAACAAAAAGGGAATATTTGCAAAAGACAAATTTGATGTAGGAAGAGTAAAAGATTATGAGGCTCATATAAAACTTTTAGAACATAAGTTTGTCTCAAGAAAACCATATAGATGTAGCATCCCAGACCAACAAGAAATTGAAGATCAGATATCCCAGTTACTAAAAGCAGACTTGATCGAGGAGTCTACCTCGCCATTGACTTCGCCTGTAACACTGGCTTACAAAAGAGAAGAAAAGAAAAAAAATAGATTATGTATCGATTTCCGAGAGTTAAATCGTTTAGTTGTTCCCGAACCACAACCATTCCCCTTAATCGAAGAACTAATTGCGAAAACCAGGGGTTACCGTTGGTTCACAGCGCTTGACATAAATTCTGCCTTCTGGTCGATACCTATTCGCCTAAAGGATCGTTACAAAACCGCTTTCGTAACTCAAGAAGGCCACTGGCAATGGAAAGTCCTTCCATTCGGATTAAAGACATCTCCGGTAATTTTTCAACGAATTCTAACTAATATTTTGAGGCGAAACAACTTGAAAGAATTTTCAATCTGTTATATGGACGACATATTAGTCTTTTCAAAAACATTCTAGGAACATCTCAAACATTTGACACAATTATTAGAAGCTATTTGCAAGGAAGGGTTTCGGCTAAAACTTACAAAATGCACTTTTGCAAAAGATGAAGTGAAATATCTAGGTCACCTCCTTTCAGAAAACACAGTCCGACCCCTTTGGGGTGATAACATGAAAGCCATTCAAAACTTCCCAATACCACAATCAAGAAAAAACGTGCGCCAGTTCCTAGGAAAAGTGAATTTCTACCATAAGTATATCGCAAATAGCTCAACTATGTTGGAACCGCTTCACAACTTGCTCAGAAAAAATACAGACTTCAATTGGACAGAACAGTGCCAGGAGAGTTTCGACAAGGCAAAGCGAGCTCTCTGCTCCCAACCTGGTTTGCCAATTTTTGACCCAAAGCTAAGAATAATTATCGAAACTGATGCAAGTGGGGATGGATTAGGGGCGGTAATGAAACAAATTCAGGAAAATGGTGAAATAAAACCAGTCGCTTATTTTTCAAAAAAACTAAAAGACTATCAAAAGAAAAAAAAAGGCAATATACTTGGAATGTCTTGCAATGAAAGAAGCCATAAAATTCTGGCAGCACTGGTTGGTCGGGTCAAGCTTCGAAATAATAACTGACCACAAACCTCTTGAAAACCTAAAAATCAACTCGAGGTCCGATGAAGAATTGGGGGATATGTTACTTTTCCTGTCACAATTTGATTTCCGCGTCACATATCGCCCCGGATCAAATAATGCAGAAGCAGATTCTTTGTACAGAAATCCAGTCCTCGAAGAATTCGAGATTCCAGAGGAATTCATTAGGACAGTCCATTTTGTAAGCCTATCAGATATTAAACTTGATCAAACTAACCATTCCATGGAAATTCAAAGAATTAAAAAGCAAATAAAAGACAATGATATCGTTTATAAAATAAGTAATGATTCCAAAAAGATAATAATATCTGATGAGCTAGCAGAAAAGCTAATTGGAAAAATCCATAAAGAATATGGACACATAGGATCCGCCCACGTTATACAAAAAATTCGTCAATCCTAGTATACGACAAATTTAGATTCGAAAGTAAAGAACTATTGTCAGAAATGCGAAATTTGCATGAAGAACAAAACTAGACAGCCCAACACCTACGGATTTTTATCCCAATTGGGTCCCGCCAGGGAACCTTTTGAGATAGTCTCTCTGGACACGATAGGAGGGTTTGTAGGGAACCGGTCATCAAAACGATATCTTCACTTGCTTGTCGACCATTTCACAAGATACGCATTTATTTCTACTTCTGAACACCAAACGGCAGGTGAATTTGTAAAACTAATCAAAAAGGTTAATGACTAACACACAATACGAACTCTACTGACAGACCAATACTCAGGAATTAATTCAGTTGAATTTAAAAACTACTTGAAAAAAGAAAAAATTAATCTAATATTCACTGCCGTCCATAACCCCTCATCAAACGGCTTGAACGAAAGACTTAACCAAACATTAGTGAACAGAATTCGCTGCAAAATAAACGAAACCCATAGTAGAGAATGGTCTCGGGTGGCTGAAGAATGTGTGCAGGAGTACAATTCTACAGATCACTCTGTAACCACTTTCAGCCCTGAATACTTATTGTTTGGGAAAACGTCACCCATAGTACCAACGTCCCTTGGACCCCAAAGGAATCTTACTCGGGATCGGGAAATAGCTTTTGCAAATGTAGTGAAAAATCATAATTACAACAAGCAACTGTACGACAGAAAAAGAAAACATCATGACTTCAAAGAGGGTGACTTTGTTTACGTTGAACATGCTTCAAAAATTAACAGAAACAAATTGGAAGAAATCAGGATTGGTCCTTTACAAATAATAAGAAAAATATCAAACTCTATTTTCGAGCTCGATACTGGTCACCGACAAAAAGAATCAAACATGTTGCACATCTCGAAACTGGTGCCTGTCCCCGAGGGTGGGGGGATATAAACAAGTTTGTCAAATCTCCCAATTGAGCTTTGTACTTTAGCCACCTTCTCCTTTATAACATAGCTCCTAGTTGTTTTCTCGTCACTTCATGTCATGTCCTTAGTGTGAACGTAGCAGTTAAACTCTCGCTGTATAAAAAGGCTTTTTGCTTCGATTCGTTTCAGGTAGGAAACCCATCTGTGTTCGTAATATTTAATATCATTTGTAAATATTGTAATCTTCTATGAATAATAAATCGTTTCAGAACGCATCATTCAAGCCTTTCCGGCCGTTCACGCTGATAAATGATTATAAATAAAGGGGACTCTACCTATCTATCTCAGCCTGAGTGACGACTATGAATACGGGCTTTGGCAATTGAAAGAAATACTTTGGCGAATTATTCGTTGATAACAGAACACCGTGTGTTTGGAATTTATTGTTGTATTTCATGGGCAAAATTCCCAGTTTAAATGATAATTAACCAGTTTGAAGAGGTATGTTAATGTTTTCCGAGTCCAGACTTCGGTTTCGATAGACATCGTCCTGGTTACGCTCTTGCATGTATGTGTAGATGAAAGCCAGATGTTGCTTTTCGCCGCCCCGGGGCTAATTTGTTTTTGTCGCCCCATGCGGCTGCTCCCCTCCCCGGCCAATTTTCTCCAAGACTTGTGGAGTCAAGCAAGTAACGAGAGAATAGATTCTACAAGTTACCTACTAGAGGAAAACTATGATTCTTCAACCTGGCGAAAAAACTTGAGTTGACGGCCACTCCAGAAAGATGACATGTTGGCTTTTCGTGATGACCGCTTCAGTGAAACCCAGAGTGCCAGGGTTTCAATCCCGCTCAGAGCATGCCGAGGTATAGTGTCTAGGGGGACGGACCTCCCCGCGCCACTGTTCCGAGAGGGCCCCCGAAAAGCTTAAACATGGAAGAGTGCATAGGCGTAGACTGTGGGTGGCAGGGGTGGGCAGTTGCCCTCCCTTAGAATCAAAAGTGCAGATTTCATGGGGCAGCAAGTTAAAATCCAATACATCTTTGATGATTAAAATCCAGCATTAAACTTTCGCAGGACTTGCTCAGCAACAGAACCAATTCCTCAAATTTCGCTTACTACTAAATACACCAATTTCGCACACTATAAGCTCTGCCTCACTAAGCAACCAGCATCTCTAATTTCGACCACTTAGACATCACTTTTACTGATATTTCTTGAAAAAAAGAAACAAAAAAAAAACAAACAAACAAACAAACAAAAAAACAAGAAACGTTTTTCCTGATCTGGCTAACAGAAACACAAATTTCTTGTATTTTGCTGCATAACACCAATTTCGAGGATTTTCTCACTAAAAAAGACAACACATCTTCGCTTATCGGTTTCACCAAAAATCAAAAATTCGCGGATGTTTGTTGCTGACAAACCGGGTCGGCGCGAAGAAACGCTCATTTTTCGTTATTCTGAAAAACTCTAATATTCCCGGCTAAAATTGATAAAAAGCGCTCATTCGTGGAATCGAGACAATGCCTCAATGCGTGGTTTTTGATCCAACTTCCTGGCCAAAATTAAGAAAAAAACGCTGGTGTGTGTTCCGACAAATCCGCGTCTACAGTTCAGAAAAGCACTAATTCATATTTAAAAGTTAGATAAAGCGTCAACTACCCGCTAAAATTGAAATAAAAACACGCTAACTCATGGCTAAAATTAGGAAAAAGCTCTAGTTCGCTGGTAAAATCGAGAAAAAGTGGTCACTAAGCGATCAAGTAAACAGCCATATTGGGGTTGAAAGAGCTGCAGACATAAAATTGTTTTTGGAAGCGCAAAATTCGCGAAATTGGTCCTTGAAAAGAGCCAAACCACGAAATTTTATTTTTTGGTAGAAACACGTCCTTGAATTCGCAATTTGGGCAAACATAATATATGATGATAAGGGGCCTCGTAGAGATTTCCGCTCCGAGCGCCGATAGATGGAGCTTGGAGGTTTGCCAATATTGCACAACTCACTATGAGGCTGCGACGGCTTCATGTGCGCGTTCCTGGCGGTGCGTGGAGGAGCCTTCCTTAGTACGGGCTCGCAGTATGGAATGAGGGGGAAAAAAATAACATTTATTTTCTTTCTCTTTTCATCTCTTTTGGTTCAATTTGTCTTATCCCCCCCCTCCCTCGCCTAAAAATATTTCCAACATTTCGCCGTCCCTCGAAATTTGCCGCCCAGGGGTACTATTAAGTAAATAGTGGTAGTCCCCCTCCCCCAAGATCCAGCCCTGGAGGAGATGGCAGTTCATTTATGTTTGGAGCAAACTTGTGTTTTAGTCATTTATTTTTACTCATATTTATGAGATCCCTCTAAAAGTACAGCAGTTTTTTTCGAAATTAGGACCACAAACTACAAGTGGTATCTTACTATAATTATTCGTCCTTACTAAAGAAGGACCTCTGGAATGACACACCGGACAGTGCACAACTGTCTTTCAGCCGGCCTGCTCGGGTTTTTCGCTCTCTTTAAGTTATGCAATAACCCTCAAGACCTCACAGTCGTGAGGTCGATTGCCTGTCTTTCCATCTTTTTTTTTTTTTTTTTTCTTCCGACCGAACGTAATCGTAGCCATTGGCCTGGCGGTGGAGGAGGGATTTTAAGCTCGAACTACCCCCGCCCCTACCATCATCTCTCGAACTACGACCGCACTCCACCATTAAAGGACGAGGGTCTATTACCTTACCATCACCGCTGGTGCTTAATCTAGTAGTGAAAACTCTGTGAAAGCGCCGCTACGCAACTTTCCTAACGACATTCATATAGGAGTTGCGTTAATTATTCAAGCTTATAAATATTTAAAAGCTCGAGAACTGGTGAAGGATCGACGCCTCTTGGTCGCCGTGCTAACTTGAAACGGGTCTCTCTAAGCCCCTGCCCCACAAGTCAAAAACTCTCCCCCTGCCACCATTTCCCTAGATGCTCTTATTTTAATTATTCTATCGCGCGATTCTCAGTGGAAAATCCTCGAGAAATTCAGGGTATGAACGAGCGCAGTAGTGAGCAGGAGGGGGGGGGCAGAATTTCACAGATTTGAAAGAAACAAATGTAACATTTTAAGTGCTCACCCCCCCCCCTCCCCACACACATATCAACACAAAACAAATAAAACCCGAACAAACGGTCACAAGAAAAAAAAAAAACAAAATAAAAAAACCAAAGGGAAGGCAATTTTAGAATGTAGAAACCCCTCTTTCAAGTAGATAAATCTATGAACGTTGTGTATATTACCGTCTGATGGGTGGGTGGGGGTGCAAAGCTCTTTTTTTACGAGTTTTCTGGCACATTGGAGGGATGTGTGTTTATTGCGTGAGCAATAAATAACAGGTATGAGTAGACTGGCAGTAAAAAAAAGGATAGGGAAAATAAAATTAGAGCTTCCTCGTGTCAGACGCCTTCGGTGTCTTCCTCTTTGGTCCACTCACATAAATGTATACATTTGACATTCTCTCACCAATAACAGGCTGAGGTGATGTAATTTTCTTAAATCAGCGCTTAATTGTTATCGCGTAGGTACTGGAAGGACAACCAGGGACAATGATAAGAGCAAGAGTTGTAAAAAGTTGTTTTTGAGTTGACTCAGAACAGCACGCATTTTTCGTTTGACAGCCCTGGATTATATTAGGAAAAAACAATTGTCCTTAGAGTTGCTTATTATCCCTACATAGACGTAGGCCCCGTAGGTGTGGACGGAGGAGGATGTGTACATACATAGGAGCCTCCTCTCCACCAAATTACGCACCTTTTTCGCTCTCTCTTTTCGAGGAAAAAGAGCTCCTCCTGTTAAAGCGAATTCTACAAAGATTGACATGAATTATTCATGCAACACTGAACTAAAGAAGAGAGTAAGTAATGAAACTTTTTGGAAGCATCAAAGGAGCTCGTACCAGAGTTGGGTGGCGGGAAAAAAGTGTTTATCCGGTTCTCTTTTCCCGTAATTCGTTAGTGAATTCAGTGTTTTCATTCGTCAAATAGTGCTAGAATTGTGAAAGTTAATTTTTGTTGACCCAGAAGTTTGTGGGATTCGTTCAGTGGTGATAGGAGGAAATCACTTGAGGAGGTTCATCTTAGACAGGTAATCGTGGCTATGCCACCGATCAATTTCAATTCGACTAGTAAAACGCTGTAGTAATATTAATCCTTCGCTAATTAAAAATAAACAGTTCGATTGCTATTTTCTTCGTGCTAGAGGGGGAAGGGGGGGGGCTTTCTCAAGAGGGAGTACTTCCTCTTTATAAGAATGGCGACCCCTTTTGATTATAAAATTATGAGGGTGTTGATTTAAAGAGGCAACGCCCCCTCCCCCTCCCTTTTCCGCCTCGAGAAACAAAATACTTTATTGAATTTGATTAGGATTGTAAAATAAATATTTAAGTTTTATTTCCAAAGCATTAACCGTCGTTAATTATAACCGTCATGGCCTAGCAGATATGCGCAAAAAGTAGGGTTGCTAACTGTAAAATCATCGCACCATTTGATGGTGGGGGGGGGGGTTGAGGTGGGCCTAGCAGATTGATGGTTAGGGCATCACAGGATATCGTCTCAACTGAATAGTCATGTCCAAAATGACCTTTACTATAGATAGGCCGACAAGGAAAAAATGAACCTGTTGACAGTGCCCTTCCACTATTTTCCTTATTCGCAGTTCTCGCGTTTTTTTGGTTTTTTAAAAAAAAATCTCCTAAGTTCGGTAGGGAAATGTACTTTGCAGGGGGTGGGTGAGGTCTGTTGGCTGTTTTCTTTTGACGGACGGTCGCGAAGCAGTTTGATGTACTCTCTCAACCATTAAAAACGGGATAAAACAACCAAGAATAATCGAAAATTATTCGAACTCTGTAGAAAGCGGGGCTAAGCACAAAAAGAAAGTTTAATCGCCCGGAACATGTTTTCTCAACAACAAGAGGATGTAGGGGGAGATTAAAAACAAAGGAAGTACTTGTCAGCCTGCCCGGTAAGGAAATAATCAGTCTATTTAATTAAAATACCCTTTTGTTTTAATTATTTTCTGAATTAGATTGTCGTCTCCACCTTGGCGTATACGACAAAGGCTGGAAAAAGAAACTTCGGTTATGCCTCTTTCGGTAATGGTTGGGAGAGGGGGTTGAAACAATAGTTTACAAGCAAAAGACTTTTTTGTGAAAATCTTACCACTTGTAACATCTTTGTTAGAGGTGCAAAAAAAAGTTAAAATCAAAATTTAAATTTGAAGTTAAAATTAGCTGAATTGCTCAATTGTGGCTAAAATTTAGGAAAATCGCTCAAATCGTGTTCTTGAGGGCAAGGCCGGGGCTAAAATTGAGAAAAAAACATTAATTCGCGGAAACAATTGAGAAAAACGGCTACTTAGCGGCTAAAATTGATAAAAGCGCTTGGCTTAAAAAGCCTACCCCCCATCCATTCCACCAATTAATGTTTTAAGGCACGCAATCCGCGAAGTTTCGAACTTCACAGAGCTTGAAATCCGCGTTTTATACATGACGAAACCCGTGAAATTCGATTTTTCAGGCGTTTAATCTGCGGAATTTTTACCATAAAAGAGCCTAACCCGCAAAATTGTGTTTCTTAAAGTGGGAAATCTGCAAAAATTTGGGATTTCAGGCATCGAAGCCGCGAAATTTCGTTTCTCTCAAAAGGCTCAGCTCAAAGACTCGAATAGTTTTCTTTTTGTAACAGTCGAAGTAAAGAAAATGTTGTTTTGCTGGAGCCACACCCCGAGAGAAATTGTTTCGAAAGAGACCGAGATCGCGAATTTGTTGTCTTTGTTGCAATTTTCAGATTTCTAAAATTGTTGAATTTCAAAAAATGTTACGTAGTCAAAATTTGTTCCAAATGACACCCAAAACTCTGAGCATTTCGTTATAGTACGCCCTGTATAATGTGCTTTTTTTGGGTCGATTTTACGGCTTAAAATCGAGAATTAAGTGGTGGTGACCCATGCCCGATTGTTTTGCTACGCGTAAAAAGTTTGTTTGTGTGTGAGTGTGGGGGGGGGGGGCTCGTACAAATGTGCCAAAACTGTCCCAAATTTCCTTTTTGTGAAGACTTTTCTCGACTTGAGCTACGAAATATAGCTTCCAAAATTAGCCCAACGGGACAAATCTGAACGCCCGCATTGCCATCCCTATAACTGCAGCATGTCTGTCGTCGCTCTTTCAAACGACGTCACAGTATTCAGAATGGAAACGTTCAACTGTTAGTGTAGCCCTACTGCGAAAGAATATAGAAGAAGCAACTGTTGCCTGTTATTTCAAAACAATTTTCCATTCCGCCATTTCAAGGAATGTGACCTGCATAACTCTAGAGGATTTCCTTTTTATTCCCTTTGCAAATACTTCAAAGTTAAAAAGAGGGCCAGAAGGCCCCTCTCTCCCCCCCCCCTTATCAAACCACTCATTATTTTACGAAACTCGAAAGCTTCCAAAACTTTGTTCCTGTCTCTTAAAAACGTAGGCGCTTTTATAAACTTTTAATTCTCTCAGGCGGTTGTCACTGATCCAATTAGCCTCTACCGCTTTATAAAGTTAAAATATCTATTTTTTTTGACAAATGAGGGGGGGGGGTGAAGGCTCTTATCGACGCATTTTTCCACAATTCGAGGACACAGGAGAGAGAGAGAGAGTGAGGCACCTCGCTGATAGAATCTCAGACACGCTGACTCATCTCTCTTCCCCCCCCCCTCACCGACATGTGGACGACCAATAAAAATGATAACATCCTTCTAGGCATGGTACGCATATAGAGGTCCACAGTGACTGACATTGTTGCTGTTGAATAGAAACGGAGGGAAAACTCCCAGAAAAGATTTTCCCATTGTCACGAGTTTTTAATCCGCACCCCTCCCCGCCGCCACGCCCATTGCCTTCAAAATATTGAATGGCTATGAGCTGTGAGCCGAAGGATAATGATAAAAAATTTTTTTTTTATCCTACACGATGGTAAAGCTTGATTTTGAAGCCAAAAAACAATCGACGAGTCATTACGCCTGACCGAAGTAGAAGTTCATTATCGGACAGTTTATAGCGAAGGTAATAGTATAATACGATACAATGAGTCATCCTGCCGATGTAGTGGAGCTCTTTGTTGATAAATAGCAAAGAGAAGACGTAGTCACCCCACGATTTCAATGTATTTGTTTTTCTCCAGACCGGTTTCAACCGTACAAGGTCATCTTCAGTGGTCTCCAGGAGCAGCGAGGCTGGGAGAAATTCCCTTAGTCACAATTACGACAAATGTGATTTCTCATCACTTGTCTGAACGAGAACTGCAGTTCTCAGAAATCACTTTTGTAGTAATTGTGACTAAGGGAATTTCTCCCATCCTCGCTGCTCCTGGAGACCACTGAAGACGACCTTGTACGGTTGAAACCAGTCTGGATAAAAACAAATAAATTGAAATCGTGGAGTGACTACGTCTTCTCATTGCTATTTATTACGATACAAGGTCGTAATGAAGGCTGTTTCGGGTGAGGGCGGAAGTTGCCGGCACGAGACGCATATTTGCTTGTAGTGCATACAGTACGGTGCAATTGCACGGAAGCGATATAATAATAGCAGGCGACTGGAATGTGCACTTTGATCGCGACGAATGCAAAGAAGTGAAGGATTTGGAAGACATCTTAATCTCTTCGCATAAACTAAAAACGCTGCGAATTATCGAACAATGCCTTATTATTTCGACTGTGGGTTTATTATTCATGGATGTAGTCAAATCCGGCTTGAAATTACATGAAAATCGACACCCCACACCCCTATGATCCCAAATCCTTTGAAAATCCCCATTTTGGACCCGCTTTTGGCCCATAAAACCCCAGGGAGTTATTTGATCAAACTGATCAGATGTTAGGACCAACTAGACCCCAAATGGAGTCTATGTGCGAAAGAACGAGTTTTTTCGAGCAATCCTAGGGCAAGATATGGCCCGGACGGCGGACGGACATTTTTTTTTTATTGCAGATTTGGATTCTACGCACTTTGAAACGTAAAACTACAAATTTTGAGGGGGGGTCAAAAAAATTTTTTTGCGATACGATTATAAAGACTTATTATTGAGAAATAATAAGTCAAAAAGAGATAAAGGAACCAACGAGGCCGGTAGGAGGTCATTGCCTCGACAACATATTTTACTTCTATCAAAACATCTCAATCCCGGGTTCTCAATTTCCCTTTTTCCGATCACAACATCTTGCATTGGGAGTCCACTGATTTACCTTGCAACATGCAGAAAAAGTATAGTTCCCCAAGAAGAATTTATAGCTCAAAGAATCTCGACCAATTTACAAAATCTTTGATGAATGAGGACTGGGAGGGTGCACTCGCAGGGGGCGACCCAGAAATTATGTTTAATACTTTCATGGGCAAGTTTAGCTTAAACTACGAATACTGTTTCCCAGTAAAGGACGTAAAATTTGGGAGAAGGAAAAATGCTGTTGGAACTGCAAGGTTCTCGCAGGAGCTACAGAATCTGAAGGATAAAATCCTGAGATTGTCGAACGTAGCCGAACCTTCTGAAAATCACCAACAGGAGCTCAAAAATCTAAAGCACGACTACAAAGATCAAGTCTTGCGACGACTTCATCACCAAGTCTCCAAATATCAACAAAGCGTGCTGGAATCTGATCCGAGATGAAACCAATATGAACAGAACTCACTCACCCTGTCAATTCACGCCAGACGATTTGAACGAGTATTTCGTTAGCATTGCGGACTCTCTCCTTCCGAAAGTGAACGATGTTCAGCTCAACTTACCCCGAGAAACAAAATCGAAGACTATGCATAGAAGAAAATGCGGAAAGTCGTTTTTTCTCCTACCTGTGACCGAAGATGAAATAGATGAAATCATCTGTGGGCTGAAGAACGTAGCATCCGAAGATGTGTACGGAATCTCTACGAAGGTAGTTAAACACGCTCGTCCTGCTCTAAAGCGCCCCCTTGCGGCTATCCTCAACGTGGTTTTTGAAAAGGGTGTCTTCCCGACTAAGCTGAAGACAAACTTAGTCATTCCTATTCCTAAGGGGAGAGCCGAAACACGGCTAGATCATTACAGACCTATCTCGATAATTCCGGTATTTGCGAAAATATTTGAAGTTGCGATGCACAAAAGATTGCTCTCATACCTGGAAAGTAATGACTTTTTCTGCAACAAGCAATTCGGCTTCAGGCGCGGTAGAGGCTCTGTCGACTGCGTGCTGGCGATGCTTGAGGAAATGTTGTATCCTGCCCTGCAAAACGGGAACCTCACGGGTATCACCCTATGTGATCTTTCTAAGGCATTCAATACCCTTTCTCACGATGTTCTCCTGTCGAAGCTCGGAGATTGCGGGGTACGAGGGGACACTGCTACGCTTAATAGTAACGTATCTATCAGGGAGGTCGCAAATAGTGAAGATCGGAAAGGAGAAATCTGAATGCCGTTCATTGCGACATGGAGTTCCCCAGGGCTCCATCTTAGGTCCACTTCTCTTCCTCGTATACGTGAACGACGCGCCGGAGGCTAACGAGGCATCGATTTATCAGTTCGCTGACGACACAGCTTTGATTGTGGAGGGGAGGACCACATCTGAGCTCTCGGACAGGTTACAGGAAACCAAAAAAGTTGTTTACGATTGGTTCAAAGAAAATCGTCTGGTTGCTAATGCCGAAAAGGAGCAGTCGATAGTTGTCTCGGCCGGCGGAAAAGGTAATAATTGCGTCAAGTACCTATGAATAATCGTAGATGATAATATATCTTGGACTGCCCACGTAGAAATGGTCCTCAGCAGGCTCGGAGGTGCTGCCTACGTTCTTAGAAGACTCACAAACGTCGTTTCGAAGGATATTGTAAGAAAAGCTTATTTCAATTTGTTTCAATCGGTTTTTAGATATGGCCTAGTTGTCTGGGGGAACTCTCCCTCCGCACATAAAGTATTCAAAATGCAAAAGAGAGCGATAAGAAGTATTTACCAGGTCTGCTCCAGAACAAGCTGTAGGGAACTGTTCCGGGACTTTGGTGTAATGACTTTCCCATCTGCCTACATCTACGAGTGTTTAGTTCCAGTACACAAGAAAAAAGACAGAATCCCCTCCGGATCGGACATACATGACCACGACACGAGAAGTGCTAAACTTCCGAGGCCTCCAAGATGCACAAAAGCCAAGCCTGTCAAGTCCTTCGTTTCAGTGTCTATAGAAATTTATAATAAGCTCCCATCAAAAATAACATCCCTGCGAACGGCGAAATTCAAGAGAACCGTCAAAAACTACTTGCTGCGAAACGTTTTTAACAGTATTGATGAGTTCTTAAACTGCGAAATGCAATTTTAATCACCCTTAATTCAGACGAAGCCAAACAGATAATTGTAAATTCGGCCAATAAATTATTATTATTATTATTACTATTATTATTATTAGACCTAAACATCAACATCCAAAGTGAAAGTTTCCCTTCAACACCAAATTGATTGGTATTGATTGGTAAAAAGTTCCACCATTTGGAGCTATGGGTTTGGTTTGGGTGGGAGGGGGGTAATGAGTTAGTAAATTCTTATTTTGTACAGCCGGGCGTAAAGACTCGAAATTCGACCGCTGGGAGAGTCTTGAGCGGGCGACATGAGGTTCATTCCCGCCCGCCGGGCGTAAAGAAAAATATCAGCCCGGTACGTCTTCTTTTAGGTCTTTTGTTGTTTTTTTTAAAATAGTTTTTCCTAATTTTGTTTTTGAATTGTACATTAGCCATAAAAACACAAAAATAAGCACTGTAAATTACGCTGAGAGGCGATTAAAGTTCTCTCTGTATCAGCTACGTCATCCTTCCATTCGCTGGCTAAAGTGTGTCTTCACTTCAGTTTATTAAGCAAACCATATGATATGCGTCTGTGGAGTCCGTGCAACCTATCAAAATGCTTCATTTTTCGAAGGAATTAATTTTTCTTTGCTTAGTACACTCCACAGATGCATAGCACAAAGCTTCTGAACAGGGCTTTAAAGACTGGTTTTTATGATTATTATTGTAATGATTAAGGACTTCGGCTATAAAAACAGAGTGGATCCGTATTACTCTGATACAAAATTTTGGGTGAAACTGCGTCTAAAGTCGAGTACAATGCCACTTTCGGGCGGGTCCTATCTAGATCCATTCAAGTTTCAAGATTTTTTTTTAAATTAAAAGAAATAACGGTAATTGCTTTGAAAAAAGATTTCTCGGCTTACATTGCACTTGATCTAAACGTTAATGACCTTCGGAAAATTTCAGTTAGGATAGAGGCTTGGATTTCATGTTGCACAGTCAGGAGCAATCAAGGTTAGCAGAAGAAGGTTGGCCATTATCATGTAAACAAGACGAAAAAGTTGCCTAATTGTTCTGATTGGTCGAGACCGATTGTGACGTAGAAATATGCTCCTCTTCCTTCCATTCTGTTTATAGTTCATAGTAATTACCTAGAATTCTTGTACCAGTTGTACCTTCAATAAGCTGTCTTCAGGTAACGATATTTTTTTATTAAGAATGGCATTTCGGTCCTAGAAAAGTACCCATTTCCTTTAAATCCTTCCTTGCCCAGGGCGTTTCTTCTCGTTTTAAAAAAGGCAGGAAAAAACATCATATTTCATGTGTCTGGTCTCCTGTGGTGCTTGTTATTTCAACTTGTGACAACAACAAAGTTATTATAAGGCAGCTGGGTTGATTTTAAGCCCCGTCTACATAAGACGCAAGGACGCCGCCGCAGGACGCAACGCAGAACGCAGGAAGCAACGCGAATTTCATCCAACTCTCGCGTCCGCGGTTGCGTTCAGCCAATCGCATTTAAGTTTAGAAGGCAGGGTCTAGGTTTGAGGTTCTTTCCACTGCTACATTGATTGTTGAAGTTTTCAAAATCCCAAAATTATCAAAAAACAATTGTTTAATCACATTTTTAAACACAGAGAACTCCGCTCGTATGGCTCCCTGTTTTCTTCTTCAGTTTAGAGTTGTTAATTATTTTATTTAAAAATGTTCATTGTCGTCTATTTAGAACGTTTAAGTTGGCGTTGTGGGACGCTGCACAGAACGCAGGACGCAACGCAGAGTTGAACCGATATCAACTTCTCGCGTCAACTTCTTGCGTTCGGCCAATAGCATTTGATGTTGAGTAGCCGTCGTCTAGTTTGAACTAATAGAACCAATAGAATTCAACTGCGGTGAAAGGGGCCCCGCCTACTAGATGATATTTCCGGCTCACTTCAAGGTATTTTTGGGCATCTCCAATATTTTTCTTGTTCTATCGGGAAAGGACACGGCAGGTTACGATCGAGTTGGCATTGCATTCTTATCTATTCCTGGGTGCCCCGTTCATGTAAGTTCTACATTGGAAGCTTGCTGCAAATCGGTTTTTTTTTTCAATAACTCAGTCTTGATGGCATTGTAGGCATCAAAATAACGTAAAATGGAACTTAAGTGACTACGCTGGGGGATTATCGAAGGAAGGATCGCCGCTATCTACAAAAAAAGGAAAATAAATCGGTGCCGGTCCTTGCTCGTGAGTATCCAATCGCTCAACATTTGACATCTTGTCATCAATAAAAATCGGGCAACTTATTTCAATCATAGTGTCCTTTCTAGTACAAAGATTCATTAGTGGCAATTCGACAGACGCCCGTCATTTCCCGGCGATGTCGAGCTTGGATAATGTAAATTACCTCGTTGACGTGGTGAGTGCATTCACAAAAGAGGAGAGTTTCGCGATTTGAAATCATTTAAACCGCAACACGTCGACAGAAGTGGCTTAGTTAGTACTTCGGGAGTTCGGAATGCCGGAGACAAGGGCTTTGTGATGACAAGAGTGAGTTTTCCGTTGTTATTCAAGAAAAAAGGCCAGTTCACAATTTATTATCGGTACGGGAACGTAAATGCGAATGAGTGACTATAGTCGGACCAGAGCAATCGTTTCATTTCAAACCTTTTCACGTTGCCATCCCGTCAATTTTGAAGTGGCTTAACTTTTAACTAGCGCGTTAGGCTCGTTTCACATATACGAGGTTTCACGCGGCGCGGTTTTGGCTGCCGCGTAGTGACCACGTACACCTTTACACACGAGCGGTACATATTACTTGGTTCGATGCGAAAGCGGCATTCACGCGGATTACACGCGGGGGCCTCGTGAAACCGCGTTAGTGTGAAAAGAGCGTTGGGAAATGCTTAACGTAGAATGTTCACGTGCTCCTTTTATAGCGCTGAAGAAGATTACCTAACCCTGATGCTTGGAAAAGAATCTGGAGAAGGATACACGGTCCTTTCCAGCCCTCGAGTAGCACCCAACAAACGTGTAGTTCACCGGCATTTCGTTTTTTTTTTATCGGTCGAATAAACGCCATTTGTGTATTATAGAATAAAAAGAACACGTTTTGATGATTCTCTAGTCAAAATTCATTTTCCAAGTGACATAGGAACAAGACTTCTTGGCCGAGTGATGTGAGGAATACACATTCTGTTCTGCCTCAGTGACTGAAAACCGGAAGAAACTATCACCGTCTATGGATCAATTGCTTACAATAGACCTAAATTTCAGCTCATAAAACATAAAACAACTTTTGGAACGTTAAAATTAAGTAAATATAAATAAATCACTCAATACTGTAATAAATTTGGGGTAACCAGGAAAGGTAATATAACTCTCGTGTCCGTTCCCGATGAGTTTGGAGGTTCTTTCTACCCGGCAACTGTTATCAAAATCAAATAACTCCGCTCGCCATTTCCTTCTAGATTTTGTTTTAAAAAGTTTATTTATAAAAAAGTGTATTATTTCAAAATGAAAAAGTGGTCTACTGTTCGGTGGTAGATGAAGCTGGTAGACGCGATGAAGTGAGGGAGCTTATTGCCCTGGTAAAAACAAATCCTGGGCTGTACTCAAAGAGGGCATCGCAACACAAAAACACGAAGGACAAAGATAGTCGGTAGTATCACCACTAAGTGACAGACCGCAGAAGAGGTCAAGAAAATATTTGGAGGACGAAGGGACGACGCGTTGGGGCTCTGCCTTTGAATCATTCAATTATGCCTTGGGGATAGTGCCTGAAGATGGAAAAATTAGAGTCATTGGTGCTTGAAGAACTAGCAGTGATGATTTCCCCATAAACATAAATTAAAATCTTTTTTTTATTATGTCATATAGTCTTGTAAGAAACATTAGTTTTTTATTAATTAGTAATTCTCAAATAAATGTACCTACAAGTTTGAAGAATGTATTTAATTCTCTCAAAATACAGGGTGTATGTCGGCATTTGGATGATTTTGTACTGTTCAGTACACGGCTAATAGGGGGGGATTGTGGTTGGGAAGGTCCTATTGTCTACAAGATCGTAGCACCCCCCATGGGCGTAACCAGCGGGGGGCAGGGGTGGGCAGTTGCCCTCCCCTAGAATCAAAAACGCAGATTTCGTGGGGCAGCTGCCCACCCCCAAAATTCCAAAAATATATTCCCTGATGTGGCTAACAGAAACACAAATTTATTATATTTCGCCCCATAAAACCAATTTTGCGGATTTTTCTCACTAAAAAAACAACACATTTTCGCACATAGGTTTCACCTAAAATCAAAAATTCGCGGATATTTATTGCTGACAAACCGATTTCGAGGGTCGACTTAACTTGGAAACCGATTTTGCTGATTTTTCGCACTAAAATCCCATTTTCGCAAGGTTCGACGCGCAATTACGTG
>CM075941.1:52762933-52976067 GCA_038030265.1 Corythucha ciliata | reverse complement strand
TATCCTTAATTTGGCAATTACACCAACTTCATCCCAAAATAAATCCCGAAATCTTAAAAATAGCAGTCAAAAAGCTGCAAAGGGCAAATCTAAATAACCGAAAACAATATGACAAGAAAGCCGGCCCATTCAAATTTCAACTTCACGATAACGTCCTAATTAAACACCACATTTTAAGCAACGCAAAGAAACAAATTACGTCCAAATTAAGTCTGAAATATTCAGCGCCTCACAAAATTATAGAAATTCTAAATAGAACGTCATTTCGAGTAGCACCTCTAGACGATCTCGCAAACAGCTCGAAATATCGCAATGTCCATGCCTCGCAAATAAAGCCGTACTATGTACGCAAAACTCTCTCCCCCACAAAAAAAAAATAAATAAGTAAAAAAAACAAATAAAATAAATAAGCAAAAAAAAGAAAGAAAAAAATAAATAAATAAATAAATAAAAAAAAGTAAATACCCTTAATACAAAAATTAGACTAAGAATCGTTTGTATAACAAGCAAAAGTCCACATTCGCAAAAATTAAAATAAATAAAAAAATAATAATAAAAAATAAATTAAAATAAATGTCAATGTACATATAAGGTATAATGAATGCTTTTTCAATTGTACAAACAACTGATAAATAAATAAATGAACAAAAATTATCAGTCATCCGTCACTGTGATCAAACGCATTTTTAACTAATGTAAAAACAAAAAAAAAACAATCAATACGCGACTAAATAAAAAAAAAAAAAACTCTTCCACGTCGACGCTCGCCGCCATCCTCGCCTGTCCACAACGTCACCCGCCAACAACATCGGCCGTCCACGACAACACCCACCCACAACGTCGTACGCCCAATACGACACGTCTTCCCCAGTCAAAAAAGACTGCCACCAATGCCGCTGACGCACGCTTAACACGCGTCCCGCGTCCGCACGCAATGTCGTTCAACGATACCTACCTTTCCCCACAGAAGGAGGAAATCAACCCTACCAAGCCGAAGAACGCCCACAACGTCGGCCGTCCACAACGACACCCGCCAACAATGTCGTACGCCCAAAACGACGCACAATTTTCCCCAGTCAAGAAAGACTGCAACCATTGCCGCTGACGAACGCCTTACACTGCGTCCGTCCGCAACAACGCCCTTCAACAATGACGCACCCCTTCTCCCCAGAGGGGGATGTTTGCAACGCTAAGCGAGCAAATAAAACCTACGGTGGAGCGGAGAGGTATGGGCCGCCTCCCTAATCCCTCCAACGCCAGGAGTATGCGAGAAAAAGGCGAAAGAAAAATTAAATTGCAAATAAAAAAATGAGAGAGGACTTTCGGACACGGAAGAAGCGAGAGCAAGAGCTGAGATCGTCATCATAGAGGTCAGATTATAAAAGTGTAAATTGTTTAACCAAATTGATTGTTTTTTTTGCTAGCTTAAGTTTTGTCCCCTTTTTATAAATCCGCCAAATATAAATATTTTATTCGGTTACGTCATACCCATCATTTCTACCAAATTTTCCCTTCCTTAGGTGCTCGTAGTGAAATCAAAATCATTACGGTGCAGCATAGTGAATCTCTAACATTGGAGGACAAAAGTTGGATCATGAGAGCGCGTGGAGATCTACTTAAGCTGAATGCCAAGTTTGCTAAAGAGGATGAGGGGGAGTGCTGCATGTGTCATCGGCGCGAAACTGAGGATCTTCATCATTTTTTGGCGGAGTGCATGAGGTTATCTGACATCAGGAAAAAATGGCTTGGAAAATTAGTTCTAACTACTGAGGAAGCTCTAAACTACATAAATGGGCTATGTTGGCGAAGTTTAGTCATGTATTGTAGGGAAGCATTCGTGGCCCGGAGTTGTACGGTGTGAATTTTGTTTCATCTACTTTTTTCCCCCCGACTTTAGTCTCTTTTCATTCTAACTCCTATATTAATGTATTGCTCAAATATTATAGTTGTATAGAACTATTAAATTAATTGGCCCCTCTGTTATGGTTATGTCCTTGAATATTGCAGTCGGTGAATGCACACTATACCCAAGATCTCATCCCCCCCCTCACATTTTTGCTTCTTGTTTTGGCATTGTTATATGTACACCTATTTATATATTTATTTATTACAAGTAGGCGTCGGTCCGCGTTTAGTATAAAAAGCCTTAGTAATTCCCGTCCCATCCCAGTCTAGTCAAGGCCCCTTTCTCAACCACTTTGCTTAGCATGGTTTCAATTATGAAATGAAATTATAATATCGATTTATATATTTACTCATTTATATTTATGATTGTTGATATAGCTAATTATTTGTGATATTGGCATCCGTCTATTTATTTATTTCTCAATTTTTTGTTCATTTTTGTTTTCCATATTGGTTGGGCAGTCGCGGCTTGGAGTCGCGGGATGTGAACTGTATCCTGGTTTCTTGTTTTGGCATTGTTATATATTTATTATTTATTTATTAAAAGTATACGTCAGTCCGCGTCTAGTATAAAAAAGTGCTAGTAACTCCCGTCCCGTCCCAGTCTGGTAAAGGTCCCCTTTCTTGCTCATTCTACTTACAATTAGCATGTTTTCGGTTTCGAAATATAATTAGTTTACCTATCGATTTATGTATTCGCCTATTTATATTTTTATTGATATATCTATGTAATTATCGACATTAGCGTCCATCTATTCATTTGATAGCATCCATCAAGGTCGTCCACGTGCGCTACCCCCGTCAAAACCCTCCCCCTGCAGCAGCCACATAAGCGAAGCAAAGAGAAGGTTCCACAGAGCAGCCGAGAGGACCGACCCCTGCGGGCAGCCTCTCGTGAGAGGCGCCCGCACCTCCACACTGCCATAACGGAGTCGCATCTCCCTATTGCTTCGATGTAAGAGGCGATCGTCCGGAAGATGTCGTTTGGGACACCAGCATTTCGCAGTGCCAACATGACCCTCGGCCACCACACGGAGTCGAAGGCTCCCTGCACATCTAGCAGGACCGCCACCTTGAACGTACCAAAACAAGGGCTGGCACCGCGTCAGTGCCGCCTCGGTCGAGCCCCCTTTCACCGCTCCAAACTGCCGTGGATGGAGACTGCTTGAAATGGCTTAGCCCAGGTTTGGAGTCGGTACGTTCCGCTTCCGCACCTTAGGGTTGGCTTGAAACAGTCGTTAGGCCTCTCAGCGATTTCTTCGATAAGACTTTTTCTGGCTCAGCATATTCAGCGTGGCGTTGGCTTGAAACTCGTCCACTGGGGAAAATTTAACGGTTTTTTCTGGTCGGTGTAAGGGGGTGATTTTGGGGTGGAATTTTGCGGTTTTGGCCAATCCAAAATACCGATTTCACTGTGTTGTTGGGTCGTTTGAAGTTTCGCAAATTTTTCTCTTGAATCCCTCTTTTTTGCGGATTTGGCTTGGAAGAAAATAGATTTCGCGGGTTGGGTTCTTCAAAAAACCAATTTCGCGGGGTTAGCTCACTGAAACTGAGCGTACTGAGCGAGGTATGGTGGGGGGGGGGGGTGACCGTAGCTGTGAGCGGTGGTCGATTGAGACGACAGATTTTAGGGGCTAAAGGCGGCTGACTGTTGAGTTTTCCAATGAAGAAATTCAGAAATTTATAATTTTATTAGTTTTCCGTTTCCGACGGCTACTTTTCGCTGGTGGTTGGTGGCTGCTGCCCGACGCAGACCAAGCTCGTATTTTCAGCTTGAGGGTTACCAAAATGAAAAACCAAAATTTGAAATCCACAAAGTTCTAATCAATTCTCTCATTCAAACAATCGTTCGCAAGCAATTTTCCTTCAGTTACTTGACTTTAAAAACCCCAAAACAATTAAAAACCTCAGATTTCACTGTAACCCCCGCCGCCCAGCAACTAGATCCTTTTTAGAAAGATGTGACGCCCTCGAAAGACTTCCTGAGGAACTCAAGCGACTTGCTTGGGTGGTGCGGAGCGGGGGCAGAAGACGCGAGACCAAAAGAGAAGGATGGACGGAGCGGTGAAAAAAAAAAAAAAAAAAAGGAAAGGAAAGGAGAGTCCTTCCAACCCAAGGAAGAACTTACGGCTTCACCGCTCTTCAGTTGTTGTTGAGAGGCTGGGCAGACCGCGAGCGCGGAGAGTTTTTTGTTTGTTTGTTTTTAAATAGTTTATTCGGAGATTTAATTGTCGTACTCGTCCCCACCACCAACCACCCCCCAATTAATTTATTTACGTAAAAAATAAATAAAATTTCGCGTAATGGTGTACCAAAAATAATTAAAAATTGGGGGTGTTTTGGATTTTTGAAAAAAAAAAAAAAGTGACCGACTTGTCCTAGTGAGTGTTGAACCATCGAAAACACTGAGGTACATGCTTACATTTTATTTTATTTGTTTTTTAATTCTAATTTACCATAATTAGCCCACACAGTTTATCAGCGAGAAAAAACCTTGCTTTGGAGCGATAATTTTTCTTTTTAACTTCAACTTTGTGTTAGAGAGGGACTGGGTAACTATGCCAAGTACAGAGTATTTTTGTCGCCTTGTCGATAACGTTCTTTTAAAAGTTGTGGTTGTCGATTTGCAGTTTTTTTTTGTTTTATTCACGTCATTTTCTCTGGACCATTAAAAGGTAAACTACCCACTTAGTTAATTATTTTTCAACATTTTATAACGACACGTTTTTTCGCGCCTGTGAACCCCCCACCCACCCTCCCACCAATATACCGACATCATCTGTCACACACACATAGTTCGCGAGAAAAAGAAAAAAAAAAAAAAAAAAAAGGCGTCCAGCAAGCACGCGACTTGGCGTTAACAGGACAATTAAACGCCTTTCTCTCCTCTTTTTCAGAGCTCTTAATGATAGCCCTTCCTCCCCTCGAATAAGCGGCTCTTAAAACGCCTTATTTTTATGGAATTTTACGGCTCGCTTTAAATCGTATTAATTGATTTCGCGGATTAAAAAAAAAAGAAAAAAACATTCTTCCTCCTGCGGGATGTTTTGAAAAACCGACGACATTTTTACCTAGAATGGCTCCCCTCTTCGCCAATTAGTTTGTGGTAATAATGATCTAGAAGGGAGGGGAATGTATCGCCTTTTTTTTATTATTATCATCGAAGGGAATTACACGAATGATTCAGTCAAAAATAATGTTACAAGCGTCCCTCAAAACGATCGTTTAAGGTACGACCCTGTACAATTTAACGATTACCCATCAAAGCGAGTTGAAATGAAGTGCCGCAATAAAGTGTGCCGTGTGGCAGTGCAATGGGCTGGGTGATTGTGATGGTAGGGGGGGGGGTGGAGTAAAAAAAATGCGCATCATGGATCACGGAAATGTACAAGGCTTGCGCCATCAGCGTGAAAGATGTCATGCGATGTCATAAGCTCAGTGAAAATTGAAACGATGTCTTGAGCAATAATTAAACGACGTACACCCTCTGTGTATTTTTTACGACGTAGAAAGTCTTCTTTTTTTTTTTTTATTTGGTTTACGTGATAAAACACCAAATTCGACTTTTGTAAAACACTCCCCCTCAAACACCCCACTCAAAAGCTCGGGAACCTGGCAATGACCCGGGGACTTCTGTTCTGAGAACTAGTAAGTTCGTCTCGGAAACTGACCCCCCCCCCCCATTACTTTTCTTAAAAAACTCGCGGAATCGGACTGTTTTACTCCAAAAATTTGTAATTTCCCAACGTAGAGTCACAAATCGCGGAGACTTTCTTGAAAATTCATATTGCAACTAAGCTGCAAAAGGCCATTATTTGGCATTTTGCCCCCTTCCCCCAATCCCACTTGAGAACAAGAAATCTAGTGTCACCCGGAGCCCTAAAAAATAAGCTACCACCCCTTTCATATCTTGCCCCTTCCCTTTCCACGCCGTCAGTATTCCAAAATTTATAATAGTACACAATTTACATGCGTACCTACTTGTTTCATCGTTAAAACTCCCCTTTTGAACAAAAGATGGACAAGGTCTAGTCATGCGATGGTCATTAAATATACGAAGTGTCGGAGGGGTGGAGGGAAAGGCTGTTCCTCTCACCTATTAAAACAGTTAACACCCCCTTCGCCTCTCCTCCCGGCTACCAAACCATTTAACGCGTGGTGTGTGTGTGTATGTGTGTGCAAGATACTTTAATAGTTTAGGGTCGACGAATAAATGTTCAAATCCTCAGGCGAGAGAAAACGAGACCGGTGCACCCCGCCTTCGTCCGGGGCGCTTTTGTTTGTGGAAAGGATTGACGGGCCGCGTATATTTTCTCTCCTTTTTCCACGCTATAAAGAACCCCCCCCCTTCCCTCTCATCATCACTCACTCGCTGTTTCTCACTTTTAAATTCCTATTCAGGTGGAGGAGAATGGTTTCGTGAGCTTACACGCATCTCAACAGCCCTAACCCCACCGCCCCTCATCACTTTCTTCTTCTTAGAACCATTTTATTGCACTTTTGAGAGCTTTAAATTAAAACAATATTAAAAGAAATAACAGGATCCAATTACTCGGTTTCTTTAACTGACCCCCCCCCCCCCCACTCGCACACTACCCACCCAGCATATCAAACCGTCTGAGGCCTCAGACTCTCATACTGAGCGTTCAGGGAGGAGGAGAGGGGCTTGTAAAAAATGAACAATCGGGAAAGTTAAACGTTAAACGCGTACTATCCAATTAGTTTTAGTTTAACCTAACCATGAATGGAGGGGGGGGGGGAGTCCCATTGACATAAAATGATGACAGATAAGGATAGAAAGGGCGGGGGGGGGTCAAATTGGAGATCACGCGAGATGGTTCTTGAAAACGCCAATTAACGAACGTTTTACATAACTGAAAATCGAAAATCCCCCTGTTCTCTTCTCTCGTTCGTGTTTAAAATAGGTTGGTCGATAAGGTAGGGTGTACTTGGAGAAAAAAAAAAAAAAAAGTGAAAGACGTGACTGTTTGGGCTCTTCACTGATTGGGAAGGGGGCGGTGGGGTCATTCGGGCAATGTACACACACGCGTGTGTAACACACATCACTCACTCTCTCTCTCTCTCTTTTTTCGTGTTCCAAATGGCTGGACAGGTTCATTGATGAATAATATTGCACGATTTTTAACTTTAATAAAAAAAGGCGAAAAGGATGGGAAATGTGGGGAAGGGGGACTCTTTTTTTTCTTTGTTTCAAACATTGGTTGTTATAGTACCTAAATCTACGCATTACGAGTAATAAAAACGATCGTTTTTCAGAGGCACCTTAAAAAAATTTGGGGCCGGAGAGCGGTGGATGAAACAAAGTGGTGGTGATGACGAGGAGAAGGGGATGGTTCGGTTTCGTAAATACAAGGCGGCTTTGTGGTCATTTTAGCCCCGTCGAAATAAGATATTACTCACCGCTGCAACGAAACACCTGTAGGGATGATACAGGGCAAAACTGTTCGATGACAGTACACTTCCCCTCATGACTATGGTCATGGTGTTGCAGTCGGTGGGGTGAGGATAGTTCCGTGACAATGAGTCGATTAAAAAAATTGAAACTTAAATTGTCACTTTTTGGAATTCTGTCGGTGCCCCCCTCCTTCCATCATCATCAGGTCAAATACCAATTTCGAAGGGATTGCTCTGTTCCTAACTAACTTTAATGGTTTGAGCCCGAAAGATTCATCCTGGAAACCTGAAAAAACAAATCGTAAAAAAAACGTTGGCTGATGCACTCCTGGACGTCACAGCTACCTCAGTTAGAGAACCTTTAAAACCCAGGCAAACACGCGACAACCGCCATATTTGGTTCCTCCGCCTTTTTATCACTCGTGTTAAAAATACGCTATACAATGGTTGCGTTGCAAAACTGGAGGCTCGTGTTTAAGCGCTGAAGTGTAGAATTAAGCGCTTAATGGAGTTTTGCAACAGTGATTTGTATCGCGATGGGACGTGTTTTGTTGGATTTTAAACACTTATTCAGCGCTGAGCTAGATTGACAGTTTTGCAACGGCAAAAGACAAAGTGCTCATTAAGCGCTGAACAAGTTTTAGAATTTTATAATAGGAAATTGTCTAAATCTGAGATTTTCTTCGGTTGTCGTATACCAAACTCTATTGAAATCTTGATGGGTACCGGCGTTCGTTATTGTACCTTGACGTATTTAAAGAATGAGTCTCGAAAAAGTAGTTTTATTTTTTCAAATAAAAATGATGATTTTTTTTAAGTAGAATAATAATAAAATGGAGAATCTCATGGCAGCAATATCCCTTCGGACCTGCAATGGCTCAACATCCGATTGGATTTCCATTGCCGCAATGGGGGCTGACTTTGCTCCACCTGTAATCAGCCTCAGTGCCTTATTTTGCAGTGTGTCGAGGGGCTTTAGCGCACAATCAGAGGCGGTTACCAGGACTTCAGCTCCATATTCTATGCAGGGTCGCACATACGTGAGGTGGTTTGGTTATCACTTCTGAATGAGACGCTTGAGACGAAAAAGTATTTTATTTTGACAGAACCCAAAAACTCAAAAGTAGAAATTCTAAAATCGGAACGGCACTCTAAATTCATATGTTCCTTATAAAACAACGTGGTCGAAAATTTTCGCCACATCACCCCCTTGGAGGAGGAGAGCGTAGCTCGCCCAGATCGAAGCGAACCTTCTTGTTTATGGCTGAAGTTGTCGGGTGGGTGAGGGTGGTAGAGTCTACGTCTTCGTGAAGAAAATACGCCGGTTTGACACGGTCGATTGAGACTGTTACGTGTTTATCAGAACTGGTCTTGATCGTGATGGTCTAGTAGACTTTGTCGCGTTTAACGACGGGATAGGGTCCTGAGTAACGATTTTGGAAGGGATGACGAGTGCTGTCATCACGTAACATGACGTGTGTACAAGAGTCGAGATTTTTGAAGACGAAACTACCAGGTGTCGAATGTCGAGAAGTCGGTATAGGTAGGATCTGACTGATGATTTTAGCGAGGTGTTCGATTAACTCAGGAGTAGAATTTGTTTCGGGTTGAGGTGACAAGAATTCTCTGGAAGTCGAAGACTTTCTCCAAAAACGAGGGTTGCCGAGGTGGTTTGAAGATCTTCCTTGAAGGTGGATCGTATTCCAAGCAGAACGAGGGGAAGTTTTTCGGTCCAATTTCTGTCAGCGTGGCAAGTGATGGCGGTTTTTAGCTGACGATGCAAGCGTTCGACCAAGCCGTTGGATGCCGGGTGGCAACTCGTTGTGTGACACACATCGATTCCGAAACGTTTCGAAAGTGTGCAGAAAACTGAAGACATGAACTGCATACCGCGATCAGTAGTGATCTTTTCTGGAACGCCGTAACAAGAAATCCACGTGGATAGAAAAGCGAGAGCAACGGTGTTAGCTGTGATGTCAGGAAGAGGAGTTACTTCTGGCCATCGAGTGACACGATCGATGCAGGTGAGACAGTACCTGAAACCATTCGAAAGTGGAAGTGGGCCGATCAAATCGATGTGGACGTGAGAGAAACGAGATGTAGGAGTGTCGAAATGTCCTAGCGGTGAGTGGACGTGTCGCGAAACTTTGGACCGTTGACAAGCAAGATAAGCACGTGTCCATGCGGGAATATCCTTCTTCATTGACGGCCAAACGAATCTTTCGGTGATCAGTCTTGTAGTCGCACGAGCACCGGGGTGGCTGAGGTTGTGTAACTTGAGAAAAACTGAGCGTCGTAAAGGATGAGGAATAAAAGGGCGAGGACGACCTGTTGAGGTGTCACAAATTATCTCAATTCGCGTGCCAGGAACGATGAGTTTTTCGAGAGTAAGAGAAGACGTTTTTGATTCCCAAGACTGAAGCTCGGGGTCTAATTGTTGCGATTGAGACAACGATTCGAAATCGAGAGCCGTTGAAACAGATTGTACTCGAGATAGGGCGTCCGCGACGACGTTGTCAGATCCTCCTACGTGTTGGTGTCGGTTGTGAACTGTGAAATGTATGTGAGCTGATTACGTTGGACAGGGGGCAATTTGTCATGTTTTTGTGTGAAGATATGTGTGAGGGGTTTGTGGTCAGTGTAAGTTGTAAATACTTGGCCTTCCAGAAAATGCCGAAAATGATGAATTGCTTCATAAATCGCTAGAAGTTCTCTGTAGTAGACGGGCCACGCAGCTTGACGAGCAGAGATCTTTTTTGAGAAAAAAGCGAGTGGTTGCCAAGCGTCATTGGTCTTCTGCTGGATGACAGCTCCGATGGCGTGATTAGAAACGTCTGTGAATAACGCCACTTCTGCTCCGGTTACAGGGAATGTGAGGGAAACTGCCGAAGAGAATTTATTTTTGCAGTCGTTGAAAGCTTGTTCGAGAGTCAGAGTCCAAGTGATAGGGGTCGAGCCTTTGACGTCGGGGCCAAGAAGGGCGTGAAGAGGGGCTTGAACTTCTGCTGCCATAGGGATATGTCGTCTGTAAAAATTCAACATGCCGAGAAAACGACGGAGACCTTTTGCATCAGATGGTTGTGGATAGAATTGAATGGCGGCGACACGATCAGGCGGTGGGGCTATACCTTCGGCGGAAACACGATGCCCGAGAAAAATTACTTCGCTCGCAGCAAAAACGCTTTTCGAAGTGTTAATGACGACGCCGTAGTGCGACAGGCGTTTGAAAAGAGTTTCGAGATGAGCGATGTGTTCTGCTCTTGATTTTGAAAATATGAGGATGTCGTCGATGTAGACATAACAGAAATCTAGGCCTCGAGTTACTTCATCCATGAAGCGCTGGAAAGTTTGAGCGGCGTTACGAAGACCGAAGCACATAAATGGAAACTCGAACAAACCGAAAGGAGTTGAGATTGCTGTCTTACAAATGTCCGACTCGTTGACAGGAATTTGTTGACAGGCTTTAACCAAATCAACTAGAGAGAAAATAGTAGAACCACTGATTGAATGAGCGAAATCATGTATGTGTCGAACGGGATAACTGTCAGGAATGGTACGTGCGTTTAGAGCGCGATAGTCGCCACAAGGGCGCCAACCGGTGCCGGTTTTCTTTGGCACGATGTGAAGAGGGGATGCCCAAGGACTATCCGAAGGACGTGCGGTGCCTTCTTGAAGCATTGCTGCGAACTCTTTCTGTGCGATTTTTAAACGATCACCAGATAGACGACGTGGGCGAAAAGAAATTGGAGGGCTGGGAGCGGTATGTATGTAGTCAATGATTGGGACGTTGACGTCGGCGACAATGAAATTCCATTGGAAGTTAGCGTGACTGAGCCGTATGTGCTGATGTTCGACGTATTCGCGGCGTAAAGAGCGAACGAGGTTTGAGGACAACGGTTTGAAAGAAAACGTGCCGGGTAACAACAAACGTCAGAACCGGTGTCGAGAAGAAACTGTTTTGCGGAATTACGGTCGGTAATGAAAAGGCGGTACTTTCCGAGTTTGCAGTCAGCTGCCGCCGTTACTGGCTGCTGGTGGCGTTTTTTGAATGAAATGAACAGGGCGGTCTGCATTTTGATGCTCGTTCATTGAACTTGGCGTGGTACCAACAGAATGTCGATTGTGAAGCTGCCGATGGACTGCGAGAACGGGTTGAATGACTTTGACGAGAACGGGAGCGAGAGTGTCGAGGGTTGTTGGAAATTCGGAGTGTGAGGTCTGCGAGCTGTTGACGAATCTCGGTGAGTTCACGACTGATATCTTGTCCTGGGGGAGATACAGCGTTGACGACGGGGAAAGAGGGATGAGAAGAAGCTATGGCAGGTTGAATTTCCATTATTTTGTCCGCTGTTGCGGAGAGACGGTCGAGTGGCGAGTCAGACTGTGTTTGGAGAATGGCTTGGACAGGGGGGGGAGACGTTGGATCCACAAAGATCTTAACAGATTTTCATGCACCGGGGTCGGTCCAGCCAGAGATCGTAAGTGTCGGAGGAATTGCGATGGTTTCCAGTCACCTAATTCCTCTTGGGAGAGTAGCTGTCGAACACGTTGAGACTCGGAAACAGAAAGGCGTTCGATGAGAGCGTTTTTGAGAGTTGTATAGGGGTTCTGCGCAGGAGGTGTTGCTACTAGGTCTTCGATTTCGCTGATATATCGTTCGTCGAGTTGAGAGATTAAATGCGAATACTTCGTTGTCTCTTGAGTGATGCCGGCGAGAGCGAATTGGGCATCTACTTGAGAAAACCACAATGTCGGTTTATTTCTCCAGAACGGAGGAAGTTTCGGAGTGACGCGGCTGACGAATGCGGGGTTTGCGTTTTGAGGAGCGGCTTGATTATCGTCGCCGACCGGTGGAGCGGCGGGAGGCGTCAACTCTTGAATTTGTTGGCGTAATTGAGCGAGTTGCTCAACCAATTCTTCGATGTTGGCCATGTCACGTCGAGCGTCGGGGTCGGATGTCGAATGTTCTTGTTAATGAACGTCGCGGGTCACCAATTTGAAGTGGTTTGGTTATCACTTCTGAATGAGACGCTTGAGACGAAAAAGTATTTTATTTTGACAGAACCCAAAAACTCAAAAGTAGAAATTCTAAAATCGGAATGGCACACTAAATTCATATGTTCCTTATAAAACAACGTGGTCGACAATTTTCGCCACATACGTTTTGTAGGTCAAGACCAGGAGGTCCTGATTGGCTCTCCACTTCACTGCTGCCAGTCTCCTAAGTAGTCCTAGCCTCTTCTCTCTCTGTTGTACGAGCTTCTCGACATGCTTCTTCCAGCAGAGCCTACTATCCAGCTGGATGCCCAGGTATGCGGCTGAGTCTGATTGGGGAAGTGAGGCGCCGTTGAAGAGCAGGTTTACTTGCGGGCGTCTAGTCAACAAGCTGAAAACCTGAAATTCCGATTTTTGTGGGTTTACATCCATCCGATTTTCCTTTACCCAGCTGTCTAAAGCCCTCAGAGCCTCGTCCAGGCACGCCTCAATCGCTTTCAGGTTGCTGCTGGAGGCCCATATCACCAAATCGTCCGCATACAGCAGTGCACGAACTCCCGGTATGGCCTCCAATTTTGCCACCACGTCGTCTATCATGATGCTGAATAAGGTGGGACTTAGCACTGCGCCCTGGGGAACTCCAAGGCGGGTCTGCCGGTACGGCGAGCAAACGCTTCGGTACTTCACTCTGATCCACCGTTGTGAGAGGAACGAACGAATGGTCTCATACATATTCCCAGATATGCCCAATCCCAGAATCTTTTCCAGCAATCGCTCCCTCCAGACCTGGTCAAAGGCAGTTCTAAAGTCCACAAACACAGCTATTGCACTTTGCTTACGGTGGAATGCATTTTTGACTTCCTGAGACAGGTAAGCCACATGTTCAATGGTATTGCGGTACCGTCTGAAAGCTGCCTGCTTGTCTGATAGAAGTTACCGTTTTTACAAGTACAGCTGCAGCCTCTCGAGGACCATTTTCTCGTATAACTTCGAGAACATGCTTGTCAGAGCAATTGGTCTGTTACTCTCGGGGGTATTTTCGCTTTTTCCTTTCTTTGCAATGGGGATTATGTCAGCCTTTCGCCACTCACTGGGAAGTCCTCTGATCCAGACCTTATTCATAAAAACAAGGATCTTCTCCCTGGCCTTTGCCCCCAGGTGTTTGATAAACTCTGGCAGAATCCCATCAGATCCCGCACATTTCCTCTTGGGCGCGCTCTCGATGGCTCTCTCCAGTTCCGCGAGAGTGAACTCCGAATAGAAGAGGTTCATCTCAAGTTCATCCGGGCAAGAAGATGGCTGCCGGGTATGCAGCTTGCGTTTAGCTTTAGGGCGCGGGTTACTCACTTTGGCATAATGGGCGCAGAAGTGCCTAGCAATGTCCGCATATCGTGTGAGAGTTTTCCCAGACTGAGTGACCACAGGTTTGTTTTTGGGGGCTCCGGGGTACCGGTGGGCCTTCACTCAATCTTTCCTGTAATCCAGCTGCTCCATGAAAGTTCTTACTGATCCTCGCTTGGACTGCAGGATCTCGTTCTTAAGCTTGGCGGCGGCAGCTTTTAGTTTCGTTTTGTTGTCTTGGGTAGGATGGGTTTCATACAGTGTGTCGGCAGCATTTTTTGCATCCCTCAATTCCCCTAATCTTTCATTCCAAAAGGGCTTTGCGTTTTTGACCCAGCCCCGCGGAATAGAGTCCATTGCGCTTCTCAGCACAGTGCTCAGTTTGCGATAGCATGTATCAATTTTTCCTGAAAGGTCGACATTACACAGCAATTCCTCGCATTTTACTGTAAACCGCTTCCAATCAGCCTTCTTTAGGTTCCACACTGCAGCTTTTGGTTGGGTATCCGCGCGCGATCCTCCCTTCCAGGCAAGGTGCATCAATTTGTGTCCAAGGACGCCGGGCGCCGGCCTCACATAGTGTTCCAGGCAATGCCTGAGTGCGGAGTGGGCCAGGAATGAGATCCGGGTGACCAGTGAAAAGTGGGCACGCTTCCCTCGTTCTCAATCACCTCAACCGGGCTATCGTCAATGAATGCCTCAATGGCTCTGCCTACCGCTGTTGTCCTGCTATATCCCCATCTGCTGGAAGGGGGCATTGAAATCGCCGTAGACAACTGTGTTGGATGTCCAAGCAGTTTCCAACCATCCAAGGTTGGGTACATTGGATGAAGGGTTGTACAGGATCACTATTCGCCGGCGGCAGGCATCCGTCCAGACATCCAGTCCCACGGATTCGAGGCCATCATTTGTGTCCGCCTCTTTCAACACGGTGAAGTCGGCTACTAAGGCCGTTTTCACGCCATCAAGAATTCCAGAGGCCACTCGCCTAGCTCTCTATTGCTGTCTTAAATGAGTGTTAGCTGTCGATGATTTGCAGTTTGGGCATGTAAATTTGCAGTTTTTACTCAATTTGTTTAATGTTTCGATATACTCCGGCAAAGTTTCCCCGCCCATTTGAATTCTTTTTGGTCCGCGTACCAACATTGGATCACTCTTGAGTCTTCTAATTGGTTGATCAGTGGATAAGCCATAGAGCAGCATGGCAAGAGGGTCCCCTTGAGTCACCCCTTCCTTACTGTGTAGCTTTTCTTCACTTCCCCGAAATACCAGTTCACGATATGTGCTGTATAGGAACTGGGCGCATCTTGGCCAGAGAACTCTTGCATGCCACAAAGCCGCAGCTCTATTCATCACGTTGAAAGCGTTCTTTGCATCCACTAGAAGGAGGCCCCAATTGGAATCAGGAGAGGAGTTTTCCAAGAACAAAGAGTCCATAGTGTGCACCGCCCCTTCTATACCAGCTGCTAGACCTCCACAGAGTTGTTTTTCCTTGCATGCTGCTGTGACATCCTCACCAGTTGCTAGAGCCATGACTTTCCCGAGAATCCTCCGCAAGCATTCTCCGACTCCTATGGGCCTTACCCCTGGGTTTTTGTCTAATGCTACTAATCGGCCGGCAACAAGAGCTTGAATCGACTCCCAAGGTACACTTTGATTTGCCAATCGATTGGCCAGGGCTGCTATCGAAGCCGTTAGCCTTTGACTGTGTCGACCAAAACGTAGCAAAAAATCAGCCCATTGTTCTGCTGTTGATCCACCTGGGCCTCCTCCTCCATGGAGTTTCCTAGCTACCAATTCCACGTGTTCCTCTGTGATTTGTATTCCAGCAACGGAGGGATATCTACACCATCTGAAGCCACTAGTAGTGATGGGTCAGGCATGACTGGGTCCGGATGTTTTTCTCTGAGTTCATCTGGAACTGTTCTCCCCTGGTCATCAATTAGTGATTCAGGGGCAAGGATGGTCGATGTTCCACCTTCCTCTAGCCAGCGAACTGCTTCTCTTACCTTCCCTCGGAGCATTAGGCGGTGGAATATTTTAATTAAGTGTTCATCACTCATCAGTCTTTCCTTCTTTGGTTGCTTGTGGCCGACTAATTTCTTATCTTGCAATAGAGCTTCTTGTATTAAGGCGTCATAGTGCCCCTGCTCCCATAGCCTGAGCCTTCGATCTAATAGTGTGCGAATATCCTTAGCATGTTTCACCATCCTATCCCGTTGGAGGATGACCGATATGTAGACAAACATCCGCTCGGAGGGGTATTTGCCGTCCACTAGTGCATCTAGCTCACTTGTTAGATAGTCAATAACTCGGCATGTCACTGTACCATTCGGTAAGTCGTATTGTTTTCCTGTTAACTTTGTTATATTCCTCCATCTTTTGTACCAGACTCCAGTTCCATTTCCTGGTCGATTTATGTAAGGAGCCCCATATAGTTCTTCGAGCGTTATTAATGATGTTGGATTGTCCTCTGATGTAACGGCGTCTCGTGGTCCATTTGCATGATTCATCATATTCGCACAAGCAGGAGCCCTGGAAAGATGCCCATTTAGGCTAATGAAGGACCTTCCGCAATCATTGCAGGTTGACCTAGGCCGAGGCGTGGCTGCAAAAATATCTGTGCTTGATGCGCGTGATGTATCTTGGGAGCTAAACATGTGTGTCCAACGAAACTAGGCAGTTTTTTTTGTTTTTTTTTTCAAATTTTTTAGGTTGAAACTGCTGAACAAAAACTCTGCGATCCTACATGTCGGCTATCCGAAATGATTATTTCTCATTATGGTCCGCAATATCCCGAAGGTATCTGCCAAAATTCACTTTCCTACACTGCCTTTTTCCCCCCTTTTTTTGACAATAATTTGAGGAGCAAGTTTTCACGAAACACTTCTAAATGCTTCACTTCAGACTTGTTTTTTTATTTTCATCATCCAATTTACTTTTTTGTGGTGATTCCGGTGTTTCCTGTTCGATTGACGAGTGTGGTGGAGGAGATTTCTGTCTTGCTCTCGTTCTCCCATTCTTTTTTCCAGTCGTCGCCATTTGACGTATTTAAAGAATGAGCCGCGAAAAAGTAGTTTTATTTTTTCAAATAAAAATGATGATTTTTTAAGTAAAATAATAATAAAATGGAGAATCTCAATATACCTAAACTTACAGCTCTTCCCCTAGAGCGCTCTTTTTCTTATCTTTGCACGGTCCCCATAGTAGCCTTACCTCAGTGAGACTCTTGACAAATTTGAACCCCCCCCCCCCTCAAAAATTAAAAATTAACGACCGTCCTCTTCTTGAATTTTTTTTTTTCTCCCTCACCTTCGTAACTATCTGCAGTGACCAAAAATGTTAACCGCGAAGGAAGAGGAGTGCTCAAAGAGATGTGTAGCCAAATGAAATAAAATAAAACTGGAGACGCGCACCGAGGGGAATGCGGCGATTTTTTTTTTCCTCTTTCCTCGCCAAGTTTATAAGATATCAGATCGTGACGCTCCCCCTCCCCTCCTCAAGGGATTACCTGAAACAGGGGAGGTGGAAGCCCCCTCACTCATCTCCCCCTCACCATTGCCGAGAAGAAATAGTAATTAAAATACCCCAGGGGTACCAAAGGTACCCCGACGAGTGTGTACCCTCGTCGGTCGTGGAGTGGGGTGAACGGGCAAAAGAAAGATTTACTGGACAGGATACCCCCCCCCCCCCACCATACCCATCCAATCACTACACCACTTTTGTCTGTCTCTCTTTAACAATCTAAAAAAAAAAAAAAAATCATAACGCTCATTGTAGTTATTAGAATAAATATCGCATACTCTGCGGGGCTTGGTGGACAGGACGCATTGACAAGAGACTTCGTTTGATTTAAAAACCTCGCCCCCCCCCATCCCTCTGTTTCCATCACCAATCACCCGTGGCCGTCTAGCACAAGAAGTCAATAAATTAAATATCGCTCGTCTTTGAGAATTCTTTTTAATGAAACAGGCAAATCATTTTGAAGAGTGTAACAGGCCAAAGAGACCGAGAGAGCACGAAAGAAAAAAAAAAAGGGAAAGGCATTCGGAATATTGCGCATAGCATACTTGGTTTTTTCTTAAAGGTTACTGTACAAGAATGATGGACATTGAGCTTAATGATTTTTTAAAAAAATAATTATTTCAGCTATTTCCTTCTTAAAAACTATTAAGTCTCCGCATCATTCAGCCTCATTTCTAAGAATCATTAACACACCTGTCAATTTTCCCCGGCAGTCAACTGTGAAATTTATCTTATATTGGTGGTGTTGTGGTGGGGGATTACACAGCGTTTCCGAGTTCTGCTAGGAACCCCCCTCCTCCTCCTCCTCCTCCTCCTCCTCCTACCGTGAACTTGAAATGGTAGGAGGGGAAAAATGCTAATTTTTTCAATGTCAAGTCATTTTTCTCGAGAATTCGGGACGCTTTTTATATACCGAGTGTTTGTCAAAGAAAAACCATAGGGGAAGTTCGTCGTCTGTTCAAATGCTTAGCAGCACTTAGCTATGCATGCGATGTCATTGCCAAAGTCTTTGTCTCTAAAAGTCGCGCGAGTTGTTTGCTGTGTGAGTGTGTTTTAAAAAGAGCGTTTCAAGGCTCCGCGGAAGAGTTTGTTTTTTTCTCGTTTGAACGGGGTGTAGTGTGGGGACCGAAAGATGTCGAAGCGATTTTCAAAATGAACCCAATTTTGAACGAAAAATGAATTAGTGTATAGTGAAAATCCTCCACAGCTGTGCGTAGTGATGAGAAGATCATTTTTGTGATGTAATGAACACCCACATCGCAGAGAGAAAGAGAGAGAAGAGCGGCGAAAGAAGAAAAAAAACAAAAAGTGTTTTCTCATTGCATCACGCCTCATTCCGTAATGTTTTTTTTTTTGTTGTTGTTCTAGTATTTCATGCACCGTATACTTTCGCGCGGTACGAGGGGAGGGTTGTAAACGAGTTATTGACAATTAAATTTATTAACTCATTCAAAATTCTCGCTATTCGAAGATTTTATGGCCAATGTTCCGCGTAATTCACCCCCCTCCCCACTGCTGCCTCTTCTCAACAAAACTAAACACAGCGCCCATTCCTATACATGAACGATTTCACCCCTTCTTTTGTCCTTTGTTTATGTCAAGAAAGCGTAACACGGTTACTTAGTAGCGTCCGACGGGACGAGGCCACGGTGAAGGGCCTTTAAAAAAAAAAAAAAAAAATTCTATTGTTTTATCGATCGAATCTTTCTCACAAAATAATCGCTTTTGTCGATGTAACGTTAACAAGTGATTCCAAGGGACTTGAAAGCCCGAAACTTGGGGGCATTTGCCCTCTCCTAACGTTGTCAGTTGCCCTTTTGCACGGCTTGAAGTTCTGTGAAGAGGGGAAGGGTGGTGCATCGACTGCTCCTCTGTACTGAATATCACATTCTCCGGACATAAATAGAAAGATTCGGGGCTGGGACTTTTTTCAGTTGAAGTCAATTTGAGTAGTCCAAGTCAATTTCTGCAATTTAAGTCAATTTTCAGTAGTTCAAGTTGATTCCAGCAGTTCAAGTCAACTTATACATATCAGTTTAAACTCAGTTTCAGCTGTTGAAGTCAATTTTAGCATTAGGTAGATTATTTGAGTTGAAACATTCTTCTTTTTTGAACTCAATTTCAGCCGTTGTTATCAATATCGTCATTTCAAATCAGGTTCAGCAGTTGAACTCAATTTCCAGCAGTTGTAGTCAACTTCCAGCAGTTGTAGTCAATTACTGCAGTTGAAGTCAATTTGTAGCAGTTCAACTCAATTTCAGCAAACGGAGTCAATCTCAGCAATTGAAATCAGGTTCAGCAGTTGAACTCAATTTCCAGCAGTTCGACTCAATTTCAGCAGTTAAAGTCAATTTTAGCAGTTAAAGTCAATATCCACCAGTTGAAATCAATTTCAGCAGTTGAAATCAGTTTCAGCAGTTGATCTAAATGCCAGAAGTCGAAGACAATTTCAGCAGTTGAAATGAATTGCAGTAGTTGATGTCAATTTCCAGCAGGTCAATCAATTTCGGTACAAGGTCAATTTTAGCAGTTGAAGCCAAAAACCAGTTTCGGGAGAATTATGGCATCATCCTAAACCAATTTTCTCAGCATTCGCTCCTCATAAACCAGTTTCGCGCGGTTTTTGATGGCGATGGGAGGGAGGCCCTGCGAAATTTTGATTGAGTGAAACATCGAAATAGCATTTTGGCCAAAACCCGCGGAACTTTGATTACGAGGCAAGAGCCAAAACGCGAATGGTTTTCTTCAGGGAGCCAAAACTCGTGAAAAATTGCTTTTGAAGATGACAAAACTCTAAAATTTTAACTTAAAGTTCACAGATCAGAATTAAGCTCTCGAAAATGTTTCTTTTTAGGGAGCCATATCCGCGAAATTTTGTGGAAGAGACAACCCCTGGAATTTAGCTTTTCAAAAGCCAAATCTGAGAAATTTTAGCGTTTTGGAAGCCCAACCCGTGAAATTTGTATTTTTTGAGTGCCAAATGCGCGAAATTTTTGTTTTATTAAAGCTTATAACGGTTCAAATTCAACAAAAATTAAACAAACTTCGCCGAGTCATTTCAGGGACCAAACCACCATCAAATCGCGCTGATTCCGGACAGATATGTCCAGTTTCAACGCTATTTATGGCCAATTTCACGCTCATCATAGTCAGTTTTGACTCATTATGGACGGTTTTATGAGTTCAATTGCAATACAGAACCCTATAAATTCCAGTCTTGTCTTGTCCTTTGAACGAGAAACATCATAATCGGAGAGCTCTTCTATATTCTCTATTTTATAATTCTAGTTTTCTTCCAGGTTTCAAACCCACGTATCTAAATCCAAATTTATAGTCATTTTTTTTATTCAATCATTCACTTAAAATTTAGCGTTAAAAAAATAAAATAAACAAATAAAAAGTAAAATAGTACAGTTTTAACGGTTCTTAGATGGATGATGATGAGGGTGGAGGGGGCACACCCCCAAACCTTCCAATCACACGTTCAGGTACAACACAATTTAGTTTGAACCTAACAACATCAAATATGAATAATCAACCTACAAATTCTAGTCTCACATCTCAATTAACTGCTTCTAATCAAAGCATTAGTCATAGTAAAAAGAAAAGTCAGGAAGAATACTTCAACCTTTTGACAAAAAACAGATATAAACCGACCGATAAAGGTCCTTTCGTCTTGAGAGATAAGAAAGTAATATGTTACATCCCGGATCATCGAGTCAGCGTCACAGGAGTTATACGTCACGTCGACCCTTCACTCAGTACAGATGAATTAATGGAGGTAATGGCGTCTGAAGTTCCTGTAAAAAGTGTAAAAAGAATTACGAAATTGAAGGATCATGAAAACGGCACAAAACAGTCAATAACATTGGGTACATGTATAGTAGCTTTCAAAAGCCAAAGCTTACCAAACTATGTTTCTATTTATGGAGCGAGATGTCGAGTAGAGTCGTATATACCATCAGTTCGACAATGTCAAAAATGCCAAAGATTCGGTCATAGTACGTCCCAATGCAAGAGCCGTCAAAGGTGCAATCATTGTGGAGAAATGCACTCAAATGTGGAATGCGAAAGCTTAGACAAACCCCCAACATGCGTAAACTGTGGTGGAGCACACAAGGCAAATGACAAAAAATGTGCAATTTTCGTAGCGTCAGCCAAAAAACTTAAAGAAAGAAGTGTACGAACCAGTTATGCGGAAGTAACGTACAACCGATTTGCCGTATTAAGTAACTCGGAAACCAATACAAATCAATACACCAGGCCAACGATTTCAAACAGTGTATCTGCTTCTTCAAGCCTCCACCCAAAACTGAAGCGCAAGAGGGATAGGGCATCCATGCCAAACAACTCGACACAGGATTACACAGACGACGATTTCCCCCCACTACCCGAAACCCAAGAAGTACAAGGTATGATTAAAAGTAAATCGCCTCGATTAGCTCCAAAACCTCTAATAGGCGTCTCTTTCGGAGCGGCAAATTGCAGCAAATATTCCGAAAACCACCAAACATCTGTTCAACAGATTACAGAGGGAAAACTTTCAACAATCCTCAACATCCTAAATGATTTACAAGTCCAAAGTTTGTCGAGACATACAAAATCACTCCACACTATCCAAGAATCAGTCTTAAAGTTGCAAAAAGAATTGAAGAATGCCAAGGAGCTAGAAAACCTTGGTTCAGGAGTCGAAAAATAGGTAAGCAAAAAAAAAAAAAAAAAAAAAAACACCACTAGATATATAATTATCTCAAACTTTTTCTCTCACTCCAACAATATGAATATCTTACAGTGGAATATAAGATCGATAAATGCCAACAAGAGCAAACTAGAAGTCCTTCTAGCTGAGAACTCCATAGACATAGCCATCTTATCTGAAATATGGCTTCGTCCAAATTCTAAGGTTACAGTTAACGGCTATAACATGATGCACCGCCCTAGGGCCGACGGCTACGGAGGGTGTGCCATACTTATAAAACGTGGACTGCACTACACTGACCTCAACATTGTAACTTCTACCATGGAGCAAAATAAGACCCAAATCTGTGGCATCAAATTACACTTCAATAACAAACGGTTGAATATCGTATCTGCAAACAGTGCCCCAAACGATAGAATAGATAGTGGGCTCTGGCATGATCTGCTTCAACGTCTGGAGGGTTCTACAATAATAGGCGGTGATTTTAACGCCCACCATTTCAGTTGGGGAAACACCTACACAGACAACATGGGGGAGACACTAATGCAAATTATTGAGGACTTTAATTTAAACATCTTCAACAATGGTTCGCACACTATCATCCCTAAACCTAATAATGCGAAAACAGCAGTCGATATAACTATGGGGACCCAAGACCTAACATTGGCTGCATCTTGGGAGACTATCGACGAAAATTTAGGTTCGGACCACCTTGCCATAAAAATTATACTCTGGGGAAGAAATCAGAACGCTATTCATAATGATACGCGTCCGACTACGGTAGATGGAAGATGAATGAAGCAGATTGGAACGAGTATCAGCGAGTGACGGAGAACCTTTTTGAAAACATGTCAATTGATGATGAAAATATAAATAACTCATACGACAAATTCATAGATACCCTTTACAAGGCAGCTGACATAGCCATACCCAAGAAAAAACCGTACAAAGGCCAAAAAAAGACAAAATGTCCGAAGCCTTGGTGGGACGATGAGTGCAACCAGGTGAGAAATAAAGCTAAACAAGCCTACGATGAATACAAGTCCTCGTCAACTGTAATTCATTATCTAAGAATGAAATCCCTCACAGCTATCAGCAGGAAGTTATACAAAAATAAAAAGAAAACTAAATGGATAGAATTCTGTAACTCTATAAACAGTGACACGACGTCTGCTGACGTATGGGGCAAAATAAGATCACTTATAGAGGAGCCGAATCAGTCAAACCCAAGTCCATGGATCCACTCATCATAGAAGAATTCCTGCATCATATAGCCCCAGATTATGTGCCGGAAAAAATAAAAGAGGCAGACAATACAGACGAGGACCATGTCCTCAATCAAGAAATTCAAAGCTTCGAATTGGACGCGGTTTTTAAAAAATCCCCGAATAA
The DNA here is from genome assembly GCA_038030265.1 of Corythucha ciliata. Lineage (NCBI taxonomy): Eukaryota > Metazoa > Arthropoda > Insecta > Hemiptera > Tingidae > Corythucha > Corythucha ciliata. The sequence continues at coordinate 52,952,795 of CM075941.1, read as the reverse complement.
AGCTCCCGGATTGGACAAAATCTCATATGCGATGCTATCTAACTTGGGCCCTACAGGAAAATCCGTTCTCTTACGGATATTTAACATTGCCTTCCTATCAAATCAAAGAATTCACTCGTGGAAAGGATACAAAGTAGTTCCATTACTCAAAGCTGGCAAAGACCCCAGTTCCTATGATGCCTATCGACCGATCGCCTTAGCGTCCTGCATAGCCAAAACATTCGAAAGGATTGTAAAGCTCCGATTAGGCTGGTTTCTGGAAGCCACAGAAATTCTAGGAAGAAGACAGCATGGCTTCAGAAAGAGGCACAGCCCTATTGACTGCGTTGCAGAGCTCGTTACGGATATACATCTTACCTTCTTAAACAAAGAGTTTCTTGTCGCCGCTTTCATTGACTTGACCGGTGCTTTCGACTCCGTATCGATATCATTACTTCAATCTACAATGAAAGAAATGAACGTCCCATTCAGGATCATAAATTGCCTCATTGGTTCAGTAAGTGAACGAGAGATCATCATAGATCACGATGCTGTAAGGTACGGTCCGCGGTCAACAGGTTTAGGATTGCCCCAAGGGCTAATTGGATGTCCAGATCTGTTCAATATTTATACGGCAGATTTAAATGGCTTATTCGAGAATCATACGAAATGCCTCCAGTACGCCGATGACATAGTCATTTATGTGATGGCGAGTAAACTTGAAACAGCCATTCTACATCTAAATGAGTCGCTCGCCAAATTTCACGATTGGTGTGAAGTTAAAGGTTTCTCAATATCAGAACACAAGAGCAAGGTAGTAGCGTTCACGAGAAAACGAAAATTCACCCTCAGCAACCCTCTTGCTGTGGGAAAGATAAGTTACAAGGTAGAGAGACAAGCTTGATTTTTGGGAGTAGAACTCGACTGCAAGATGACATGGAAGAGACAAATAGAAAACTTAGTGAGCTACAGTGAAAAAACGTTAGCGTTACTTCGACACGTCTCGTATAGATCGTACGGAGCAACCCCTGACACCATCATTAATATCTATAGAGGTCTTATCAGAGCAAATTAGACTATGGGTGTTTTCTGTATGGGGATGCGGCGAACACACATTTGAGTAAGATCGATCGTATTCAATATAAAGCGATTAGAACGTGTCTGGGAGCCATCAGAACTACGCCTACAAACGCCTTATTAGTGGAGGCAGTAGAACCTCCTCTGTCACTGCGCCGCGAAATGTTGGCACGAAGGTACATTACAGAGAGATCGTTAGCGCCACATCATCCGGTTATAGAACAAATACAGGCACTAGATACTACAATAAGTGCAGTTAGGCCCTGTCGAACACCTTTGCTAATAACATGTATCCGAAATTTGAAAACGTCCATTGAGCAATTAAGTCAGTACCAGCCAGGTAAAGATCCATATTACCTCCTACCCTACGCATCCACGCTGAGACCACGTGAGCACCAAATCAATACCAACATTTGCTTTTACGACAGAGAACTACCTGACTCGGCAAATAAATCGATGATGGAAAGAGAAATAAATGAATACTACCCTCGAAAGTACGAGATATATACTGACGGCTCCAAGTCACCTTTAGGCGTAGGATGCGCCGTATATGACAGGGTATCAAACTGTAGTGAAATATATAAACTAGATCCGCGATGTACTATCTTCACAGCAGAAATGGCAGCTATATGGAAGGCATTAGAATACGTCGGCCGAATCGCTACGGACAAAAGCTTACACTACTTGATACTCACTGACAGTAGAAGCACACTAGTAAAGATCAAGGCCGCTGGAACAAAATTAAGCTGGTTGGAATACAAAATCTTAAACGAGCTGGATAGATTAATTAACGATGGGTATCGGGTTTGCTTTTTGTGGGTCAAAGGGCACGCTTGCTTTGCCGGCAACGTTATGGCTGACAGCCTAGCCAAAAATGCCCTGTCTGTAGGATCTGAAATTGACGTATTGACAGAATATGACCTCAAAATTAGTCATTCCGCAGACTTAATCAAGAAATGCGAACTAGAGTGGGCCCGCTCCCAAAAAGTCAGAGGTAGAAAATACGCACAAGTTCAGCCGCTTCTGAGAAGCTCGTCTTGGTTTTCGACAACATCCCTGAAAAGGAATGATATCATCACTATCAATAGGCTACGGTTCGGTCACTCTAAATTAATGTTTATGCACCTGTTCGAGAGCGAAGACGTGGCAGCTTCATGCGAGTGTGCATCTGAAAAAAATGAAAGACACTTTATCCTCGAGTGCCCAAAATATAATCCGCAAAGAAAGGAATTATACCAAACAGTTAAAGCAGAAAAATTAGCCTTGCCGGTGCACTTACCTCAACTATTAGAGAATCCTGTGGGGCTCCCAAAAACAACTAGTGCCTTATGCAAATTCATACGTGACATAAACTTACCGATCTAAAACAACAAATGCATATCATGGCTAATGTGCTTAGTACACAAAGCCCCCCCCCAAAAAAAAAACCCTATAAATTGTCGATTTGGCTGAAAAAAAGTGATTCGAACGAAATTTTATCCAAGCCTTATGCTTTACGAGGTTTACTGAGGCCACATACTGCCATTTCTCAATCAAAACAACAGATGAATGTTTGTTATTTTGGCCGATTGTTTCATTTTGCCGGACTGTCCTCAGTTCATTATTTATTTGTTGCAACGATACTGCCTGTATCGAAAGTGCCATAACACGAACGCTTTGGCGAAAAACTGCGTACCCTTTCGACCCTCAGCCAAAGAACGGTATCCCACCGGTTAATGCTCTCAAAATATAAACCCCGAAAAAAAAAAAAAAGTTTCCACTCAGGCAACATCATGCTCTCTATAAGGGTGTGGTGGTTGGGGGCGGGTAATTTCGTGATGTCGACAGTTCTCCTTTGAAGGAATAATTGAGCCTCCTCCGCCCCCCACCCCCAAATTTGGAAGCTAAATTAACTCGACTCGAAAAAAAAAAAAAAAAAATTGTACCTATGCAGATTTTTACCGTTCCTGTGTGCTTTCACGACCTCTCCTCCTTTATAATCTGCCGCGCAATTATTTCTTTTTTTTTGTTTCTTTGCCTAAACAGTACTGTAAAGGTGTGGAGGGCGTGTAAAGGCGTGGAGGGAGATAAATCTAATTTATCCTTGAAGATTTTTTTTATTATTATTATTTATAATAAGCGCCCTGTCACGGGTTATCGGGGGGTGGGGGGTGGGGGGGAAGCACACCTTTAAGTGAATCTCAAAACAATTTTGAAAGCTTGGAGTCTCGTAAAAACTTGTTATTTTCTAAAATTACGAGCTTTACCGAACCTGCCCCCCCTCGCCACCACCCACCCCTTTGGCTTCACCCTTATACTCCGCTTTTTTTCTTTTTTTTGCAATAATGGTAGAAGCACAAATCGGAGATTCTTGTCTAATTACCCGTGACTTTGCTCCAGAGTTATACGAGAATGGAGCTGCGGTGCTCCTGAGTCCTGAGAAGACGGTTAAGTGTGATGGGGGGGGTGGGTGTGGGGGGTTTATTGAGCTGGAAGGATTGGGAGAACTATTTTTCTTGGAAAGTCAAAAGGGATGCTGAGGATATTCTGAAGTGTAGCCATCCTACCGTTTTGCCCCATTCTACTTGGTTCGATGTGGGGTGGGGGGTGGGGGGGGTTGGACGTTGTGGCGGCTTCCATTCAGTGTGGACTGGATGGGAAACCTCTTTGACTCTTGCGGAATTCAGACTGACGGGCGGGAGAGGGAGAACGATTTTTTTTTTTTTCAAAATGCCTTAAGACGAAAGACATAAATGGTCGTTGAACCTTTTCACCGTCATTTCTGTGTATCCGTGGAAAACAGCAAGCGAGCGCCTTGGCGAGGACGCCTACTCGCCCGCGTGTGTGTGAGTGGTGAATGACTTTGAAAATTGTCAAAAGTGGGCGATCTGGTTTCAAACTTCCTTATGTACCTATCTCCCCCCTTCCCCCCCGTAGCAACGTCCTACACGTTATTTTTCTAGTTCGGCGACTTAAAATGAATAGTCGAGAGTACAAGAATGCATTGTGTATTCCTCCAATCTATATCTCCCCTCCCCCCCTCACCCGTTACCTCATTCTTAAGATCTTGTTAAGGGAGCATACACACAAAAGGTGTTTCGCTAATGAATCTACCCCGCCTACTCTACCCCATCGCTACTCCCGCTCACCGTTACCGTCAGAGAGAAAGGCAAATGGTTTGGTGAGGTCGAAATCATTTGAAGTTGGTGGGTATTGGAATGGCATTACAATGGAACGCGGTAATTAAATGCCATTCTTTTTTTGTTGGGGGATTTTTTTTTTCTTATTCATTTTGCCAAAGATGGTCGCCCTTGTCTTAAAAAGGTATTGGAGGGCAAGGAATTGACGCGTTCAAGATGCTTCCCCCCCCCCCTTCAAGCTGTATTTACCCTACAAAAATACGTCCATCACGGCGGGCGATTATTGAGGGTAAGTCACTAGCCGGAAACAAGGATGAATTAAAAAGAAAACAAAATTCGTTAATTAGCCGTGAAAATGCTCCCACTCGACAGCAATAATTTACAACGCGGGGATTACGACGAACAGAAAAGATTAGAGTCAATCCTAGCTCACCGCCACGTTGCTGTTTTTTTTTTTCTCGCTTGAATAAACAAAGCTATCTACGTAGGTATGCGACTAATTAACGAGGAATTAAAAAAAATGACGATCAATCAAATTTCAAAGTTCTTTAATTAACGAAGAATCCACATTAAGCGTGCTTGTTAGTTTCTTCATTGCGCGCACTGGGGCCCGCTTCAACCCGGTACTGCATCTGTACAATTCCGAACGGTAGTATCAGCTTATTTTCGTGACGACGGAGCGATGACGACGTGCCTTGGTTCCTCCATCACGGGATGCATGCTTGAGTGTCGCGGCGTGGGGCTCCCAATGTTTATGCACGTGTTTAGGCCACATCACACGTCAAATCTTTTTCAGGCCCTCTTACTATGGCAAAGGGTCAAATTTAGCTCACCGACTCCATTTGTTCTCGCAGGGACAAGACACAAACCGTTCAGGGATGATGGGGCCGCAACACCCCGTGGCAGTTGTGGCGTCACAATTTTAATTTTTTATTACCCCCGCCACATGAAAACCAAAAAAAAAATCTGTTCATTCAGTTCTAGACATTCTAATTTGGTATGCTTACATGGACGATATCCTGATTTTCTCTCGCGATGCAAACGAGCATCAAGTTCATCTCCGTGGTGTCTTCCAACGCCTCTCGCAACACGGCATCCTTGTTAATGCCAAGAAAACCGTCCTCGGATCCCCTTCAGTCCTTTTCTTAGGCTACCGAGTCACAGCAGACGGTATTCGACATCCTCTAGAACGAATCCAAGCACTTCAAGACTTTCCCCAACCATCCACAGCTCAAGGTCTCCGCCGATTCCTCGGCATGATCAATTTTTACCGTCGCTTCATCCCTTCGGCTTCAGAACTCCAAGCTCCTCATCACGCCACGCTCTCTCAACTTCGTGGCAATCAACCAATTCACTGGACCACGGAAACTGAAAATGCTTTCACCGCCGCAGAGCTTGCTCTCTTCACTGACGCCCCCCAAACAACTATTGGCGCATCGCTTCAGCAAAAAGTCGGTGACTCTTGGCAGCCATTGGCCTTCTTCTCAAAAAAGCTGACCCCACGTCAAGCGGAATGGCCTGCTTTCTACAGAGAACTGCATGCGGTCTACTCGGCGATCCAGCATTTCCGCCATTATTCTGGAAGCACAACATTTCGTTGTCTACACCGACCACAAACCCCTCATCTACGCCTTCAACCAAAAGAAGGAGAAGCTTCCACCCATTCAATTAAACCAACTCTCTTTCATCGCCCAATTCTCCACAGATATTCGACACGTCAGCGGCACCGCCAACGTAGTCGCCGATGCCCTCACTCGCGTCGATTCCATCTCCGCAAACTCGACACACTCGCCCGTGCGCAACTTGAAGACGATGAACTTCACGACCTCATGGCATCACCTTCGTCTCTTTAGCTCAGTCGCGTCAACGCACCCGGCTCGGACGTCACCCTTATGTGCGACACGTCGACACAAAGTCCTCTCGTCCTTACGTACCTTTCTCCATGCGCCGACAAATATTTCATTCCCTCCATGACCTAAGCCACCCCGGTGTCAAAACTTCTACGAAGCTTGTCACCCATCGATTCGTCTGGCCAAACATCTGTCGCGATTGCCGTACATGGACGCAGGCATGCATCCCTTGCCAACGTGCGAAAATAACACGTCATGTTCACTCTCCAACCGGCCATTTCCAGCCCCCCCCCCCACATCCCGCTTCGAACACATTGACGTCGACCTCATCGGACCGTTGCCACCTGCTCAAAAATTTCGATATTGCCTCACTGTCATCGACAGATTTACGCGATGGCCAGAAGTATGTCCCTTCGAAGACATCTCTGCTCCCACCGTTGCACGCGCTCTCGTCAAAACCTGGATTTCCCGATTCGGCTGCCCCGCACGGATCACGACAGATCAAGAGCGACAGTTCGAATCCCAGCTATTCAAGACTCTAGGAGTCACTTTTGGCACCGAGCGCATCCGCTCCACACCTTATCATTCATGCTCCAACGGCATGATTGAACGTTTCAAGCACACCACCGGGAACGCCCACACGAAGCCGAGTGTGCCGTGTCACAGCTCGCCGCAGCCTTATTGTGTAAAGGGCAATGGCTGGATTCGCAACCCAGGCCCGCTGTATAAATGAGCCGGTTTCTTCCTCCGTGTCCAGTTGAGACATGTGCTTCATAAATAATGTCATAAAATTCGTCGTAGCGTGCGAAGAAAATCACCTCATCCGATTGTTCCGAAGCCAAAGGACAAATCAACTTGTCCACGCCACCAACGCTGAGAATATCAAATCTTCTTAACCGACGATATTGCCGCGATGTTTTTGAAACCGTTCCTTTCGCTTCTTTCACTTCACTTAAATATGTTTCGTACATTGCTTTCGTAAAGTACGAAGTATTGTCCGTAGTTTTAACTTCGAAAACTGGCTTCATCGCAGTAGCGGATCCAAGGGAGGGGCCTCAGGGGCCATGGCCCCTCCCTTGGAGTACGGCCCCATTCTGGAATCGCGAGGTCACAGGATATTATTTTTGGTGAAAGCCAAGCTCCCAGAATATTACGAAAGATTGAAAATCGCCGCATTAAACTTGAAAAGAGGGCAAAATCGTTGTTTTTGACAAAATTTCGTCCCCAACGACCCTGAGAATAGAATTTGCATGAATCTCGTAGGCGAAATAATTTAAGATTTCGTCCCCAACGAAATAGCCAAACTATGACTGTTCAGCTTCCTAAAAATGGCTAAACTGGCTGTAATCGCGCCCCAAAGTGGCAAAATTGACGATTAGCGCCTTGCAAAGGGCTGAACTGACTATATGTATATTTGCGCCCTAAAAATTGCCAAACTTGAAATTCCTGCTCTCTATGATTGACTTCAAGTTCCCTAAAAATGGCTAAGCTGACGATTATCGCAGCCCTAAAAATATCTAAATCAACCATTTTCACGCCAGAAATGGCCAAACTGTCTATTTTCGCGCCAAAAATGGTCAATACTGACTATTCGCGCCTTTGGCTTGACGGTCCCCAAAAACGGCTAAACTAAACTATTTGCCTCTGCCAACCATTTCCCACCTGAAAAAGCCGAAACAGATGATTCCTGCCCCGAAAAGTGCAAATTCGACCATTCTGAATGGCCAAACTGACCATTGGCGCCTTTGGCTTTACGTGACTGTAAACGCCGTGAAAAAAATGGCAAAACTGGCGATTCGCGCTCTAAAAATGGCTAAACTGACTTTACGAACCCTAATTCGCACGCTCTAAAAATACCTGAACAGGTGATTCCCCGTCCTGAAAATGGCAAAAACTAAGCATTCGCGCGTAAAATATGGCTAAACGTGCATTGTCTGCTGTAAAAATGGCCAAACTGGCAATTCCCGCTCTAAAAAAAAAGGCAAAACCGACCATTCGGACCTGAAACGGCATGGATTCTTGCACTGAAAATATCACCATGGCTAATATTATAACTGCTTGTGAAAATTACCTGACAATTTGCACCGTAGAAATGGCAAACTGACGATTTGCGCCCACAAAATGGTTAAATTAACGATTCGAGCCTTGATAATGGCTAACTGAGTTCGTGCGGGATACATACTTGTTACTTGCCAAGTAACGAGCAAAATTTTGTCTAATTTTTTCGTCGGTTTCCAGGCAATTTGCTAGAAATTGATTGATATTATGCTCGTTATTTTGGCAAGTACCGCACTACTACCGCATGTGTGTACCCGGTCTAAAAACTACTTTTCCGTAGAGTCCGACTAAAAAAGACTGATTCGTGGGCCCTGAAAATGTCACACTGACTATTCACGCCCGCTAGTAACGGCCATACTGACAGTTTGCGCTGTAAAAATTGCCAAACTGGTGACTATATTCACTCTCAAAAATTGGTAAAACTTACGATTCGCGCTTGAACTTGAGCTGAAAATGACTTGGTTGACTAATCACGCTCTAAAAACTGCTAACGAACCATTCGCTATTCACGCCCTTAAAAGTTGAATTAACTAAATCGTTGAACCATTCGTCCCCCCCCCCCCACCGAATAGGGGGCACATGATTTTTCATCAAACGTACTCCAATTGCGGGTCCCATAGTGTGCAATGGCCCCTTCCTTGAGCCGACTCTGGATCCGCGCATGCTTCATCGCCTCATAAAAGCGATCGCTTTCCACCGACATGGTTGAAAAATTGACTGTCAACAACAAACTGAATCGCATGGAAGGTTTCGGTTCGTTGGGGTTATAACAAGATCGGGCTTTTACCGCTTTGCATTGTCACAACTAAGGACCTCCCGGTAGTCATCGGGTAAAAGCCCGATCTACAGAGCTTCATCGGGCATTTACTAGGTTTCTTGGTAAATTCGCGAATTTCCCGGTAAATGCTAGTTTTTACCGGGAGTCGGGGTTTTCCTGTAACATATACATTACACCATCGATGTTCTCGTTTGACATAAATGCGTTAATGTTTGGTGAGAAAGAATGGAAGGCTCGCTAATGAATTTAGTACGACTCACCGTTGAAGTAGTGGCAGGCCCGGCTGAGGGTGACGTTTGCTCCGGAGAAAGCCGTAGAATCGAGTCTAAGTACTTAATTAGCGAGCACACAGGGACTTTACGTTAATTTTACGACAACAGCACAATCGTGGTCTGGTCTGACAAGCGTCAAGGAAAGAACTAATCACAGCCTTTTCCTGGGCCAAAGGGCTACGTATGAATAGTAAAGGGAGGAGGGGTGGATTGTTTTTAATTGGCGATCGCACTGGCGTAAACACCGCCCACCCAAAATGAAATTTTGAGATGCCTTCGACTTGCGGATATAAGCGCGGGAAGAAAGTATAGCGTTCAACGATACTATAAGGAAAGGCTGAATAAATTTATAAAAAATACAAATAAATAAATCCCCATAAAACTAGGGTAACGTTTCAATATTAACAATAGAAAACAAGAGTAAGCAATATAAACCCAATGAATATAATATGATGAATAATTAAATAAGTGAATAAATAAATATACTACGTGCTTCCAAACTAAAGGTGCTGACTAGCGCCTTCGAGACTGTCTTCGGGATCGGGAGGCACTATTGGCACTAGCTTTGCCATCGGCCGACAGTAGACCCCCTTTGAAGTTCTGACTTCAGTACTTCTTGCGATGCCGTCCTCCCCGACGTTTAATTTTAGCACACGGGCTAATGGCCAATCCAACGGTTTCAAGTCCGTACCGCGTAACATAACGGCATCGCCCACTTCCGGTAATCGTCGCCGCTTAGTCCATTTTGTTCGCTGTATTAAGGTGTTTAGATACTCGGAGGACCAACGTTTCCAAATCTCCTGGACGGCCCGCTGAACGACCTGCCACCGGGAAAGATAATTCGGAGACGTATCAAGTAGCGAACATTCGGGGGGACAGACCAAAGGAGCGCCCACGAGGAAGTGCCCGGGGCTTAAGAAATCTGCGTTATCTTCGGGGAATGCGGCTTTGAAACATAAAGGGCGACTATTCAATACGGCTTCGATTCGAGCTAAGACGGTGGAAAATTCTTCGTACGTTAGATGGTGATTTCCGATGCTGCGTACTAAGTGCCGTTTTATGGACTTCACGGCGGCTTCCCATAAACCGCCCATCCACGGAGCCTCAGGAGGATTAAAGCGGTACTCGATCGCTTTCAGTGATAAGTACTCGGTTACTTCAGGTTCGCTTTCTTTGAGAAACCGAATGATAGCTTTCTGCTGATTGGCTGCTCCAACAAAATTGAGGCCTCGGTCACAAAAGATGCGTTCACACAAGCCCCGTCGGGCAATAAATCGATCGAGGGCCGCTTTGAAGCAGGCTGAAGTCAAATCCGTTGTAAGTTCGATATGCACTGCCTTGACGCTCATACACACGAACACACAGACATAAGCTTTCGTTAGGCGAGCGTTTCGACGACTACTTTCTTTAATTAGGAAGGGTCCAGCCATGTCTACACCCGCATGAAGAAACGGTCTGGTCGGTGACACTCGATCTTCCGGTAAGTCACCCATGAAGGGATGCGTCTGTACAGATCGAAACCTGTGACACGTCAAGCAACTGCGAATTCTTTTTCGAAGAAGTGAACGCAACCCTAGAATCGAGAAGGAGCGCTGAATCATAGCTTGAGTTGCTTGCGGCCCAGCATGCAGGAGATAAACGTGATAATAGTCACACAACAGGACAGCCAGACGCGTTTTTGACGACAATAAGAGGGGAAGCTTAGCGGAAGAGCTGAGTTGCGACCACCCTATTCGGCCGCCCACCCTTAGCAGTTGTTGTTCGTCGAGATAAGGAGACCATGGAAGTAATCGCCTTGAAACTGGTTGTCCATTTTGCAGTGACCGGATATCTCGTCGAAACGTTTCCTCTTGAGCCCTTTTTACACAAAGAGTTGTGACAGAGTTCAATTCTTCGATGGCCAGCGGACCAGTACGTCTTTCGGCCAAATCATGACGAGCGTTGAAGATAAATCGTCTCACCCAAGCGACTACTCGTTGATACTTCGTCCACGACGAATATTTGAAGGAGAGACAATGGATCAGATCGTTAGCGTTCGGTGCAGGATCAGGGTCTACGACGTTAATCAGCGTGACAGGGGTTTCTTTCGATTCAGAAATAGAGTCGAGCAAAGGCGCATTTCACGCAGTTGGTGGCGACTTGAGAAATTTTGGTCCATGCCACCATATGTCCGAGGAAAGGAGGTCTGGTGGGAGGAGTCCACGAGATGCACAATCGGCGGCATTTTCTCTCGATGAAATGTGATTCCACTGTCCCAACTGAGTAGTATCTAGAATTCTTACGACTCTATTTGCCACATAAGTTTTGAGTTTGTGGGGTGGCGTTCGTAACCAGGACAATACAACTTGTGAGTCAGTGAAAAGACAAATTTTAGGAGTGGTGCATAAACGACGTTGTAGATAAGTGAGAGATTTGAGCAACTTCGCCAGTAAGAGTGCTCCGTTTAGTTCTAGCCGAGGAATCGTTTGTACTTTTAACGGAGCTACCCTTGACTTTCACACTTTGAATTTTCACAGGGAGAAGACCTTAGATACACAGCGGCGGCATAACCACGATTACTGGCATCACACATGCCGATTAACTGATATTCCGTCGCATTTGAGTGTTTAAATAAACGGGAGATTTTAATATCACCCAACGACGGGAGTTGTGAAGCGAACGCCGCCCACCTTGTAGCCACATCTTCAGGAAATGGTTCGTCCCAACCAAGTTCCATCGCCCACAAGTCCTGCAGGAAACATTTCGCCCAGAACACCACCGGACATAACCATCCGAGGGGATCAAATATGGAGGCCACGTGTGACAACACGGCACGTTTGGTGGTAGCTGACCTGAAATGCACCGTTCTGTAGCCGAATACGTCTTCCTGCGGATTCCAATATAAACCAAGGATAGGGAAAATTTTGTCGTCGGGTCTTATGGTGATGCCGGGAGCTTGATGTTCGACTGGGATTGTTTTCAATACGTGTTTGGAGTTGGAGGCCCATTTTCTGAGTTCGAATCCAGCGAATCCGAGTAGTTGAGTAAGTTCATCCTTGAAACGAATCGCTTCCCCATCGTCGGCGAGTGAAACACAAATGTCGTCCATGAAGCACGATTCCATGGTGGCTTGCTTCGCGAGTGGGAATCCATCGCCGTAGTCGTCTACCAATTGTCGTAGCAAACGTTGTGCGAGAAAGGGCGCGGAACTCACGCCGTAAGTAACTGTACATAACTCGTACTCCTCTACGGGCACGGTATCGTTGGGGCGTCAGAGGATGTGCTGGAACACGCGGTCATCTGGGTGCAGCCAGATGTGTCTATACATCATTTTAATGTCAGTGGTAAGCGCAATTGCCCCCAGACGGAAACACGTCAGAATTTCAGTTATGTCTTTCTGCAGAGGTGGTCCGGTAAGCAACCTCTCGTTGAGCGAGACACCCGAGAAGTCGGGACAGGAGGCGTCGAAGACGACGCGTATAGGAGAGGTTGGCGAATCGCGCGTTATAGCGAAGTGAGGAATGAAGTATTTTCCTCCGTTTTTCGCGAGTCGCATATGGCCTCGATCTAAGTATTCCTGCATGAATTCGTTGTAGGCCACTTTCATTTTGACATTTTTTTTCAGCTTATTTTCAAGATTAATCCATCGTCGAAATGCGGTTGAATGACTGTCACCGAAGGGCGGTAATTCTTTGTTTTCCTTGAAAGGGAGGCGGACCACATACGCGCCAGAAGAATTCCTCGACTGTGTGGAGACGAAATGCTGTTCGGCCTTCTCGTCATCTGGGTCGCGGCACATTATTTTTTCCACTTCTTCGGCTTGCCAGAATTTCTGAAGAGTTTCGTCTGAGCGCTCTTCTACGACGTTGAGAGAGATGTTTGCCTCCGATGATGTTCTCGATGGTTGCGGGACCGAGCCGATGACTACCCAGCCGAACACCGTCTCAAACGCAGCCGGTCGACCCTGTCGAATTGAACACCCGGCTCGTACAATGTCGGGATATAACTCTGCGCCCAAGAGCAGGTCAATTTTACGTTTTACGTGGAACGCGTTGTCAGCCAGGGGTAAATCGTTTACGTTTTGATGAACATCGGGTGTTAGTGAGACACTTGGCAAATCTGCGCACACCTTTCTCAGAATATGTGCCTCGAGGCACCACTGCTTGCCGTTTTCAGGTTTTTCTGCCAAAATGCATTTCACTTTGCCTGTAGAGATAGCGACGTTTCGATTCATGACTCCACTGAGTTGCAGAGATGACTTATTGATTGGAAGCTTTAATCGTTGAACTCTTCCGGTCGTTATTAAGTTGATTTGAGAGCCTGGGTCAATCAACAGCCTAATGGGTAACCACACCCCATCTTGACCTCTTAGCCACGCTTGAGCGGTACCGAGTAGAACAGTTGAAGCTTTGGCAGACTCTGGTCAGGAGACGTTCGTGAGGACCTTTGGAGAGCCAGCACCATTAATTGACGCGACTATTTGACGACGATCCGTTGAAGTGACGAGGGCGTGGGCTCCATCTGAAATGGGCTTGTCTTCGTTCGTTGAGGTGTTTGCGTTATTACTGTTATTGAGCGTTTCGAGTTCTTCGTTATGCAGTAAAGAATGATGCTTCGCGCTGCCACAAAGTTTGCATTTGTGTTGAGACTTACAATGCACTCTCAAGTGTAATCCGAGACACGCGAAGCAACGTGATGTTGATTTGATGAGCGTGTAACGTTCGCCTGGAGATATTTCGCTGAATTTAGGACAGCAATAAATGGAATGTGTGCCTGCACACATGTCACACCTCAAAGGGCTTGATTTTGAACCCCCGTTAGAATTTCCTTTCACAGGAGTAGTGAGTAGAGACGTTGAGGAAATTGCCTTTGGGGTAATCCTAGGCGATAGAAACTGTGTCCGCGAAGACGGTTTGTGGAGAGACGAAAAGGAAGGACATGTGGATTCCTTGAAGCCACCTGAGAATTCTTTCATACGACAATGCTCCTGAACGAAATGTATAAGCTGCTGAAATGTAGGGAGTTTTTCGGTGTCCCCGGTAGACCTTTCAAATTGCAATCGAAAGCTAGCCGGGAGTGCTCGAGACGCCAATTGAAACATTATGAAATTACTATGGAATATCGAGGTTGTTAAACGCGGCGTAATTTGTACTAAAAACATCAAGAAATGTTTGTAGCTCTGACGTAGACTCAGATTTCAACGGCCTGAACTCAAACATTTTATTAAGGTAGTGGGTAGCTGACGCTCGGCTGGAACCATAGCGATTTTGAATCAAATTGTATGCGACATGATAATTTGCGTCCGCAAGATCCAGGTTTTCGATTAATTTAAGAGGAGGACCCGATAGCAAAGAGCGCAAGTACGTTAATTTCGTTACGTTGGTGTATGGCCCTTTATGAACAACCTCATTGTACAGGGCTATGAAATTATGAAAGGTATTTATGTCACCTGCCCAGTTAGGAACCATAATTTTGGGTAAACGCACATCGGGTGTACTTGGTGAAATTGGAGTCATGCGATGTTTAAGCGACGCTTCTGTAGCGCGTACCTCGAAATAAATCTGATCGAAAGCGTTTGAGCATCGACACTTATTCTGTCCTTCGGATCCACAGCGGCGTTTAAATCTGTTAACGCGTCTTGGAACGACTCGAATTTTTCTTTTAAAATATTTAATTCGCTTCATCGCGCTAAGAATGTACTAATTGACGCGGCCCCTGTTTGTTTTGATACATCGAAAGTGGCTTGCAGTTGGGCGAATACGCCTTCCCTGCGTAGCTTTAAGACTTCCATTTTATTTTTAATTAAATCTAACTCCATTTTTTTTTTTAAACTTAAATTAAGCTATTATTAAGTGACGTTGGCCCAAAGGCGGAATATTTGTATTTATTTTCTCCGTAAAGGAAAGGAAAGAAAAGAGAAGGTGAAACACAAGATTGTGCCTCAGTAAAGAACGTTTTATAAATATAAGGTGATAAACTCCAGAAAAAAAATGACCTTGACCAACGGTTGTGCTTTTCGTTTTTAAATGTCTTTCAATTGACCTATTTATGCGGGTATACTAATTAAATTATTGGGGAAGGGTCCCTACCTTGGACACTTTTTTTTCAATACACTGAAACCATGGCTTAGTGGCAAATTTTTTTCATTTTTTTTATACAATCTGGTAGCCCCACTTGCCAACTACTTATTTCTGTGAATACAAGATTTTTGGACGACCTACACAAGCGTGAAACATTTATTAGTGAAAAGTGTCATTCTGTCCAAGGTTCGAACCCGGTCACTTACGTTGGACATGTAGGTCCCCAACGTTGGACACCTACTGTTCAAGGTTCGTCTCCGCTAGGATGAAAAGGAAAAGTATCATTTCAAACTCTAACGAGTTTAATAGGACGTTATAATATTATTATATTTCAGGGAAAAATCACGAAGACTATAGAAATAAAATCTCGAGAACAAAACTTAACTATATTATCACTGACAGCGAGTTGGTAACTTGACTTGGTATCGAAAGCTTATAAGGTTAAAAGGCCATGAACCAAGCTGTCCAGAACTCCTCCTCAGAAGAAAATTTATGGTTGAGGCACACGTTTCTTTTTGGTTGGCTGGCGTCTGGTGGTGAACGAGCTCTTTTCATGGCCTTCTTTGCTCTTCGGCATCCAAAATCAATTCAATAAAATACATCATGGACCTTAAGCATGCAAAAAGTACAAGCCTTACACTGTCCAAGGTAGGAACACTTCTGACTGTCCAAGGTTGGATACTCTCACTTTTGGGACAAAAATTTGAATGCTGGTCAATCACCTCCATCAATCAGTAAAACAATCAATGGAATAGACGGCCAAGAGCCTCTTTTATCGTTATCAATAAAATGAGATGGCCAAAAATTACTTACCCGTGCAGCAGGAGATATGAAAGTTAGCTGCTAAAATTTAGTTGGCACCACCAAATTTAAACGAACACTTTTATCTCCAGTAAAGGAACTACCATATTATTAATAACTAAATAAAACGTTCTGCCACAACACCTTGCACTACTCAAATTTGTTAGGACTCATTGAGCGATTGCTGTCCAGGGAAAACCATCAAGTGTCCAAGGTAGGGACCCTTCCCTACTTTGTAATCTTATTACTCTGGTACGTTGGTTCAGATCCGGTTCGGATTAGACCATGTTCTCGTTTGACATAAAAGCATTAATGTTTGGTGAGAAAGAATGGAAGGCTCGCTAATGAATTTAGTACGACTCACCGTTGAAGTAGTGGCAGGCCCGGCTGAGGGTGACGTTTGCTCCGGAGAAAGCCGTAGAATCGAGTCTAAGTACTTAATTAGCGAGCACACAGGGACTTTACGTTAATTTTACGACAACAGCACAATCGTGGTCTGGTCTGACAAGCGTCAAGGAAAGAACTAATCACAGCCTTTTCCTGGGCCAAAGGGCTACGTATAAATAGTAAAGGGAGGAGGGGTGGATTGTTTTTAATTGGCGATCGCACTGGCGTAAACAATCGAGGTGCGCGGTTTTGTACTATTTGTATTTTCGGTGATTTGGGTGCGATGTCGAGGCTTGTCGTGTTGGTGGTGAAGGAGGAGGGAGGGCACTGTGCCTGTTACCCCTGGGCTCTGCCTTTTTTGGGGGCCCGAACGATTTTGGAAATCAAGAAAGGGAAGTAAAAAAGCAACGAATGGCATTACTGTGGTCGGAGCTCTTCTGAGGTAGGACCTTTGCTGTGGTTGGAGAATTGTTGAGGTTGTGCCTTTTTAGGGGTTGGAGCTTCACTGTTGTTGAAGCCTGGCCGGTTGATAGATTGGAAGGATTTGGCACCGGGTCTTTTAATCCTAATAAGTATACGCCCTTCCTTGAGGGGGCTTGGATTCTGGAAAACAAGAAAATGAGTAAAATTTCAATCAAAATTATTTTATCAATGAATTAACATAATGCTCAGCTTTCACGGACTAATTATTTTGATATTTTACAGGTGAGGAACTCGTTTTTCTTCGAACGTTCGAACTGCTCAAGCTTCTGCAGAAGCGGGGTAAGTCCGAGCTCTATTCATTTTGAACGCTCTCGTTACTCAAGCCCCTGTTATCGATTCGAACGTCAAATATTGCTCCAACATTGGTTCTTGAATTTTGACCATTTTCAACATTAAGTCGAGGGCCCTCAGTGTTGGTTGGAGGGGGTGGTAAAGCATCTCTTAACAGAATTTCCATTATTATTAAGTGCGATACTCTTAAGAGTGGCCGTGATACTTTTGTGAGTCATTCAAACCTACGCCTAACAGGAGAAATCGAGGTCTTAAACCTTAAAAAAAACGAGACAGTGATCGTCGTTTTCGCTCGATTAGTAATAATGTCGCTTCCCGTAGTAAAGAGGACTGTAAGGGAATAATGAAAAACAAAGTATAAAAAAGGTTTAACATGTTCATGCCCATCAAGGTGGACATCTTTGAACATGGCAATAGCGGTAGCGGAACTTTTTTTTTTTTTTTTAAGGAAGAGACTGTTTGTATCCTTTCTACACTCCCGTTAATTCTTAAGTCATATACACACTCCACAAGGGTAATTAGGAGTGATTTAACGGCAGAGGGAGGGGGGATGGAAGAAAAACGGATCGTTGACCTTATAGGGGCGTAGGAGGATGATCTTTGTAGAGCTGCTATATGGTGGGTTGTGGAAGGCGGGGTGGTTGTTAACGCGTCGATGAGATAACGCCGCCTATAAATCCTCACCCCCCCCCCCACCATTATACTCAAACCCGTGCACCGGTTTTGGAGGGCCGAATAGGTTCGCTTCACGAGGATCCTCGACCGGTTTTCAATATCCCATCTCATTAAAATAATTTACATCCGATATTGCCGGGGGTTCGAGACCCATCAAAAACTTCTTAGCCGGTCGGGGCGCAGCAAGTGCATCGTATACGCATCCGCCTCTAAGCGCTTCTTTAAAATGTCTCCTCCTCCTCCACCACACTGCAAATCTCGCAGCACTGAATTTCATGTCCCCGAAGGACATTCGCCCCTCTCCAGTCACAGCAGCCACCGCGACGCGTCCCTGTTCGAAGGCTGCACGCCTTGTATGGCAAAACCTACGGGCGGTCGTCTCTCTTTCAACCGCCCCCTCGCCTCATCCTCGCGAGGGCATTTCACCGATGTGTTCACTCCCTCACAATGTTCGCGAAGCGAAAGTAAAAAACCTGCTGGACTTTATCCGCGCCGTTACACAATACGCGCCTTTCGTTATTTAAAAAAAAAAAAAAAACGACATTCCCTTTCTATTAAAAAACGGGGTAACGATGTCGATCAAATTGCCGTTTACCCACTTTTTTATTTAAATAATAAAAAATTTAGTTCAAATGTCGTACTCGAGTATAAAATCAACAAAATTAAAATACGAAAATGGAAACGACTAGTGTCGCAATAGAATTTCGAGAGATTTTGAGGTCGCACAAACTTGCAAATGTCTTGCCCCCTTTGACACACAAAACAATAGACAAACGTGTAATCAAAATGAATGACATCCTACGACCTTCCATTATGCCGTACTGTTAATGATTAGGTGGTGAGTGAGGTGTTTACGCCGATTGGTACCTAAACGTTTATCAGTAAACGTTTAAATGCCGCCGCCCGGCGCTTCGAAGAAATTCTAATGAGCGCGCGACTTTGACCCATCCCAGTGCACAATGTTTTTTTCGTCGAATGAGTCATTTCCGACAGGGCTTTTCATCTCACCATCTCCACGCCTAAACGACAGTGGAGGAATGTGAGCCGCGCCTGTTAAGTATGAAATCCTTGAAATTCCCTTATTTTCAAAGAAATCGGTCCACCAATGATTATAATGACATGGGTGGGGTGGAGTTAAGTGATCGCCTGTGGGCATAGTTTTTGTAATTTTTGCTCTTTTCCATTTTTTTTATTAGACGGGCATTTTGATCGTAATTTTAGTTGTAGAGGGGATGGGGGGGGGGGAAACGTTTCCGTTGGCAACAAATTCAAGTTTTTATCGGTTTCTGAGGGTAGAATACCCAAGGGTCTGGTGTGGGGGTTGATTTTTGACTAGTCCAGACCCACAAAATCCAAATTATTGATAGAACAAATCTCCAAATAGGCTGTCTGAATAAGCCAACTAGCAGAAAAACGAGCAGACGATACAAGCAGAAAAAACTGGCATATTCGACCATCTACTTGACTTGAAACAGTGGCCATTTTGCGCCTAATAAGTCGAAAAATTTGGTAGACCCAATTGAAGCCGATAATTTGTTGGACAATAGACGCTTTCAAATTTAGAAACATGAAAATTCGGCTAAACCCAAACTGAGTTGGTTCAACGGGGACTGTCGACCCTTGAAAGTTGCGTCTACATTCGGAAACAGTCGTCAGTTTTCGATGAATTGTTAGGAAACTGACAAAAAAAAACAGGAAACTAAAAAAAAATGTTAGGAAACTGGCAATAATAGTCAGGAAACAGATAATTAATAAATAGTCGGAAAACTGATTTAAGAAGTCCGTAAATCAACGCATGTGAACCTGGCACAACACATGTCAGAAAATTTAACGAAAAATGAATCAATCGTTTGTTTACCGTTTGATTACGTTTGTTTTGCCAAAATTTTCGTTTGTTTAGCATTCGGAATATGATTTTTTTTTTTAAAACAGCATGTGTCGGGCTAAATTCACGCAACCCGACACATGGGCGGAATCGTTTGTTTCGCGGCATATTCCGTCTCATTCTCGTTTGTCTTCGTTTGTTTAGCATTTTGAATTTATATTTTCTTAAAAAATCAGCCTGTGTCGGGCTAAGTTATACAAAAAACGTCGAAATACGAAAAATGTTTATTACTACACCCGCCGTAACTCTCGAACTGTTCATTCAAGTAAGATTATCCTTTATTATCTCGGGGATCATTTTTGTGGGCAATTTGATGAAGATTATTTTTGTGAATGCTCATTTTCACGCTAAACCGCGTAGATTTCGAAATATTTGAGAAATACTGGAACAAAATGAGAATTTACTAACTTAACACCCCCTCCTACACAAACCCATAGCTCCAAATGGTGGAACTTTTTACCAATCAATATGTGGGTTGTGAGAAACAATTTGGCGTTGAAGGGAAACTTTCACTTTGGATGTTGGGGTATAGGTCTAATTGCACCGAAGACAAACGAGAATGAGACGGAATATGCCGTTAAACAAACGATTCCGTCCATATGTCGGGTTGCGTGAACTTAGCCCGACATATACTGTTTTTCGAAAAATTCATACATGAAATGGTAAACAAACGAAAATTCCGGCTAAACAAACGTAAACAAACGATAATGAGACGGAATATGCCGCGAAACAAACGATTCCGCCCATGTGTCGGGTTGCGTGAACTTAGCCCGACACATGCTGTTTTTAAAACAAAATCATATTCCGAATGCTAAACAAACGAAAATTTTGGCAAAACAAACGTAAACAAACGGTAAACAAACGATTGATTTATTTTTCGTTAAATTTTCTGACATGTGTTGTGCCAGGTTCACATGCGTCGTAAATCAGCGTCGTTTACAAATATTGGCCTTTTCTAAAGTTTAGCCGCGAATAAGAACTTTGCCTTATTTTTAGCCGCGGTTCAACGTTTTGTTTCAATTTTGTCAGAGAATGAAAGTTTTTTTTTCTCAATTTCAGCCACGAATGAGTACTTTTTCCTAATTATAGCCGCGAAGTCCCCTCCATGATACCACGGCTTTTCCTTTTTCCTCAATTATAGACTCGAATGAGCGTTTTTTTTTCTTGTTTTTAGCTGCGAATTGACGCTTTTTCGCAATTTCGGTCGCAAATGAGCTCGAAATGAGTTTTTTGAACGAGCGGAAGACTGCGGAATTAACATTTGGCCCCTTCACGCGAGAAAGTTTTGGTTATTTGAAAAATCAAATCCTTGAAATAGGGATTTTTAGAGAGCCAGCCCCTCGAAATTGTCATTCAGAGGCCAGACGTGTTTATTTGAAGTAAACTCAAAATTCAAATCCTTTTTTATGTTTGGGAAATGGTGTTTCATTGACTAGAACGTGTAAAAAACATGTTGTATAAACCTGGATTGCTCACAGCTGACTGGAGGGGCGTGGAGGGGGCGCGCCGCCGTCCCGCTGATAAATAATGACCACCCTCACCCCGTCCCTTTCATTCATTATTATATCTGTCATTATTTTGAAACTCCACCCCTCTCATCCCATCATTCTGATGGCCACACTTTATCAGCAGTGTTGAGCAATCCAGTTCTTTTATAATACCGTCGCGTGTAAATCAAGATTCTAGATAAGATGGAGCGTGCCATGCCGTTATTTGCCAATGAAATGTGTCGTTTTCAATAAATAGATCTTCCAGTTATTGAAGTTATAACGATAGTGAAGTAAATAAAGTAGAAGAACCCTGCAAGAAGGTACGAATTGTACACGTTCAATTCGGGACTGCAAAAAAAAAAAAACGCAAAATTAGCAATGTGGATGTTGGATGGGGAGGGGGCACAGTTTCTGCGGCGTACTCTCCCGACGTAGACTTTTCAACTGCGGTGAGGGTCGAAATTATCCCCATGATGAAAACGACGACTCCCAAAAGGAAATGACCCTTGAAGCTCGCCGTTTGAATTCTCTCGCTTTGCGGTATAGCGTCACAGCCGAAAACCAAAGCTCCCAAGCACCACTGTACAAACATGGAAGGAGTTTACGTTTTGACATCGACCCCCTCCCCCCCGCCGCCCACCCGCCCCAGCCATGCAACAAAAACCTGCAGGGCGAATAACAACACCGTGACAAAACCGAAAATACTGTGAAAGCTACGCAGGTGGAATCCATCGTCGATGAATTTGAAGCATAAACCGGCCAGGGAGCAAGCGACTGCGACCAGTTGAGCCAGTGCGTGAATGAGTTTCATTCGAGTCTCGTCGGTGATTCGTCGCCAACGGAAAAGTCTGTAGGACAGAATCGCTGTAAAAATAAGCCGCCAAAATAGAGATTTTTTTTTTTTGTCCCCCGGCAAAATTTCAACGAAAAGAAAAACTCACACGTCCCACTCACGTTTACTAGACCTAAAGTCATGGCAAACGGATGATAAGCGCTCAACGACGACGTCGTATCTTTTATGGCGACGTTCAATATGCAGGCGATGGCCACCAAACCAAAAATTTGCGCCACGATGAAGCTTATCATCATTTTTACGAGGGCGGAGAAATTAATTTTTTTTTAATGAAAAAAAAAAGCGGTGTTTTCAGCGTGGTAAACAAGAGGAGACTAGATTTCGACCGTAATCTAAAACATCGTTGAGGTGTTTTATCTCTCGCTTAATTTGTTTTACCTCGAAATTTTTTAAATTGTGTTGCGCAAGAATTTCTAATTGTATTGTTAAGTAGATAGGTGGATGGGGGAAATAGGCGAGCCGTTGAAGGGGTTCCTACCGTCTGATTCCTTGGCACATTTTGATTTAAACCCAGCACAAACTTTCCCGCGCGAAATTCGGCAGCAAAATTGGTTTTTTGAAAGTGCTAAACGCTGGAAATTGATTTTTTGAAAACGCCAACTCGGTCAATTTCGTTATTGAATGAATCAGATCCACGAGGTATAGCGTTTTGTAAGAGTCAAATATGCGAAATTGACTTATTTTTGAAAGCGAGCCACACTCTTGACCTTCATAGATTGAGTAGCAGGGCAGATGTGGTGCAGTGGCGTATGCGAACTTTTTTGAATTTGAGGGGTTCCACAACCCGCAGAACAGATCGACCGACCCACAACTTTGCGCGGTCCATCAAGTCTCGCGCGGGACTGTATTGATACCTGTATTGGTACCTTTGATGCTTGTGGAATAATCATTACCTCTGGTTTGGGACGAAATTTGAACTTGGCGATTTGACATACAGGACAGGTTTTCACATATTGAAGAATAGATGACTTCATTCCGGGCCAAAAAAATCTCTTCCTCACCTTTAAATAGGTACGAAGAAAACCGTCGTGCCCTCCAGAATCTGGATCATCGTGGTACGGACGTAGCACTTCAACAATATTCTGGGGATTCACCTCTATTCTCCCAGCGAGTTTTTGCAGTGCATTTATTGGGGACGGTGCATCTTCAAGGCATAATCGAGATAAAGCGTCAGCATCTTCCATTTCTTTTCCGCAACGGTGGTTGATAATTAGATCAAAACCCATCAAAAATACCTGCCACCGCCCCAATCGACCTTTCGGTTCCTTCAGGTTTAAAATGAAACTGAGCGCTTGGTGATCTGTATGAACGACGAATGGGCGAGCTTCAAGATATAGGTCCTGAAATATTCAATTGCCTTAACTACTGCTAAACCACGCTTAACTACTGCAAACAAACTCTCCCACGCGTAATCGCTGAGATACCCTGGAGGGCGACGTTGGCGTTGAGGTCGCCCCTCGACCAAAACTCCATTTTGGTCGGCCAAGCCACCAACTGGGGGGCTGTTCTTGATTGTGTGGTGGCTGATTCGGAATGCCATCATTAACGCAGGCGTCGGGCCACTGGTTTCCCATAGGAATTGCTATTGGTAGCAGAGGGGTACGTGGGCCTTGCCTTGCGGGGGCGGCCACAGAGTGTCGATCTTCTTCAAAGGAAACCTTCTTCTTCGACGGCGTTTTCGACAGCGGTGGTTGCGTTGGTGTGACTAGCGTACTTCGCATTTGATCGATGTGCCAAATGTCGAGTAATGGTGATGGTAATGGTCGAGTGGATGTGATGGTAAGGCCAGTGTCGAGGCGTACGACGATGTAATGGAGACGACCAACTCGCTCCTTTATTACACCGAACTTCCATGTTGGTTTTTTGTTATGGTACCAGCTCACCTGAACGCGTTCTCCCACGCGGAGTTGTCGGTGTCCAGGTAACGGAATGGGCCGTTTGGGGGAGGGTCGAGTGTGTCCCGGGGACATGATGGCGAGGCGCGTTCGAAGGTTTCAGCCGAGGTAAAGTTCGGCAGGCGTCTTCCCACAGGCAAGTGGCGTGGCGCGGTATCGGAAGAGGATTTCTCGTACCATGTCTCGGAGAGGCAGATGGGTGTGCGAATGTGACATTCGAAGTAGTTTTTTCTTGATTGTTTGCACGGAACGCTCCTCTAAGCCGTTAGTGGCGGGGTGTCCGGGAGCCGTGAATTTTTGCTCTATGCCACGATATCCGCAGTAGTTTTGGAATACTGAGCTTTTAAAGATTGTTGCGTTATCCGTGACGAGGACTCGGGGATAGCCATGAAAACTGAATAATGTCTTCCAGCTGGTTCATGGTCAGTTCCGATGTAGGAACGGATTTTGAAACTTTTACCTCGAACCACTTTGACTTGGCATCCACGAGTATTAGGAAGTTGTGTCCGAGGAATTCACCCGCGTAGTCAACGTGAATGCGCTCAAAATTGTCCATTGGGTCGTCCCAAGAGTGACTCGGTACTTTAGAGGGACTCTTTTGAGCTAATGCACAAGCTTCGCATGATTTTGCAAGTTTTTCGATGTCACGGTCGATGGTTGCCCAGTAGCAGTATCGGCGAGCCAATTGTTTCATTTTAACGATACCCACATGGGTGTGGTGGAGTTCGTCCAAGAAGGTGGAACGTAGACGAGCCGGAATAATGACACGATAGCCTTTGAAAAGAATATCGTTGTTCACACTTAAATCCGGATCCATCCGCTTTCCAGTACGCAGATCCTTAATTAATTGGGCTAGCTCTGGATCCCTCGCAGTTGCGGTGGCGATCAAGTCACTCGAGAGAGAGACGGTAGAAATTTGGTTTAGAGTTTGGTCCTGCATGTCTGTGACTTCTTTGCTCAAGGCTTCACTGATGCCACGGGAAGGCGAATTATGAGCTGGTAGGTGCCTGGAAAAATAATCGACGTTTTGGTGTTTACTTGCTTCTCTCTACCGTATTTTGTAATTGAAACCGTTCAGAAAAACGGCGTAGCGCAGTAGGCGTGTTGCCGTCATAGCCGGAAGTTTCGAACTTTGGTGGAAGATTCTAGTCAAAGGCTTGTTGTCGGTGATCAGTGTAAATTCACGCCCGTACACGTACATGTAGAATTTTTCCACGGTGAAGACTATCGCAAGAGCTTCGCGGTCGAGCTGACTGTAATTTCTTTCCGACGGAGTCAATGCTCGAGAGACAAAAGCTACAGGATGTTCATGTCCATCCAAAACATGAGACATAACGCCGGCTATGCCTGTAGGGCTGGCGTCGCAAGCAACGACGACCGGTAGCGTTGGATCGTAGGGAGTGAGCAATCGGTCGCTGCTGATTTCGAGTTTAAGTTTGGTGAAGGCTGACTCACATGTGGAAGACCAGAGGAATTTTTGGTTCTTTTCGAGTAACCGACGTAACGGGTGGGAAATGCTTGAGAGGTTTGGTATAAACAGGGCGTAGAACGTTACCATGCCGAGGAAACGACGGAGTTCTTCCACATTGGTAGGCCTGCGTAAATTCTGTATCATTTTTACTTTCTGAGGGCACTTACTAATTTTGTTTCGGCGTATGATGTACCCAAGGTAGGAGATTTCTTCCTGAAAAAAGGTGCATTTTTGCCGATTTAGATGCAGGTTGTTTTTCTGCAAACGTTCGAGACACTTAAGAAGGCGTAACTTGCACTCCTCGAACGAGTCGCCAAAAATAATGTTATCATCAAAATATGACAGGACACCGTCAAGTCCCGTGAGTATTTGATCGAGGATTCTATTAAATTCACTGGGAGCCGTCTTCACTCCAAAGGAGAGGCGATTTACGAGATATGTACCTCGATGGGTCGAAATCGTTTGTATTTGTTTGCTCGTGTCGTCCACTGGTACATGTAGGTAGGCTTTGTATAGGTCAAGACGACAGAAATAAGGCGAATTCCAGAGTTGTGTCAGTATGTCGTCAATCCGGCGAATAGGGTAATGTGCCCCCTGCAATTGGGGGTTAACGCCGACTTTATAGTCGACGCACAACCTAACTTTCCCGTCCGAATAACCACCAAAGGTGAGCCCCAATCGCTCATTTCGACTTTTGTAATAATGTTGTCTCGCTCGAGTTCGTCCAGCTCTATTTCGACAGCAGCACGTAAGGCATGGGGGACTTCTCTTTCCCTGATGAAGACGGGTTTGGCGTTTTCACGGAGCTTGAGCGAGCATGTAAACTTGGGAACGCATCCGACGGTTGGTTGGAAAATGTCCTGAAATTTTTCGATAATGTCTGATTCTGGATCGACTGTGTTTAGAGGTGTAATCCGTGAAGGATGAATTTTGTGATCAATGTCGGTCAAATTGATTTTTAAGTGGCGAATCCACGTCCTGCCCATTAAAGGGGAAAATTGTGATGGGACTACGTATAGCTCCTCTTTGGATTCAATGTTATTGTATGTCACTGTAACATCAATTTTTCCCAGTGGGCTGAATATTTCGGCGGTGTAGGTGCGGAATTTCACTCTCGAAGGCCGAATCGGCTGTTGAAGGCCGAGACGATAGAATTCTTTTTCAGGGAGTAACGTCAACCCTGCGCCCGAGTCGACTTCGAAAGTTTGTCGTTTTCCGTCAATCAGTACATCTGCGAAGTATTTTTCGTCAGATCCGTAAACGTCAACAACCGAATTGATGCCCAGAGAGTCCAGGTGGTTGGTTGAGTCAGAAAGGCTAGATGTTGTATAAACAGTTTGCTTCGTCAAGGTCGTGATGCATACTGTATGAACGTGTCCAGAACGACCACACGCCGTGCACTTGAGTTTACGCCTGTCCACTCGGCACTCGGACGCCTTATGCGTGTTTTTCGCGCAGCGGAGGCATAGACCTGAATTTCCGAGGGCGCCGTAGTCAACTTTACGGCTTTTCCGATTTGGCCGTGTTGAACGGGACACTGAGCGGCCCGTCGAACGCGAACGCCTAGGGCTCTGTGGTCTGGAAAGTCGTGAAACACGGTGTACTTCGTCGCCAGTTTTATCGCGGCTTAGCTCTTTGCTGTGCTCAAGTGACGCTTCGAAAGCTACCGCGGAGTCGACGGCGGTTTGCAAAACTAGATCGTTTCGAAGAAGGAGCTGCTCTCGCATGCGCTGGTCCTGTAATCCCCGAATGAACTGGGCACGTAACAGCATATCTTGCATATTTTTGTCACAATCGCATGTGCACTTGCAGCCGCAACTAAACCCACAATCTGCAATATGTTGCTTGAGGCAAGCGACGAACGCCGAGAGACAGAATTGTCGAATTCCAGAGTTGTGTCAGTATGTCGTCAATCCGGCGAATAGGGTAATGTGCCCCCTGCAATTGGGGGTTAACGCCGACTTTATAGTCGACGCACAACCTAACTTTCCCGTCCGAATAACCACCAAAGGTGAGCCCCAATCGCTCATTTCGACTTTTGTAATAATGTTGTCTCGCTCGAGTTCGTCCAGCTCTATTTCGACAGCAGCACGTAAGGCATGGGGGACTTCTCTTTCCCTGATGAAGACGGGTTTGGCGTTTTCACGGAGCTTGAGCGAGCATGTAAACTTGGGAACGCATCCGACGGTTGGTTGGAAAATGTCCTGAAATTTTTCGATAATGTCTGATTCTGGATCGACTGTGTTTAGAGGTGTAATCCGTGAAGGATGAATTTTGTGATCAATGTCGGTCAAATTGATTTTTAAGTGGCGAATCCACGTCCTGCCCATTAAAGGGGAAAATTGTGATGGGACTACGTATAGCTCCTCTTTGGATTCAATGTTATTGTATGTCACTGTAACATCAATTTTTCCCAGTGGGCTGAATATTTCGGCGGTGTAGGTGCGGAATTTCACTCTCGAAGGCCGAATCGGCTGTTGAAGGCCGAGACGATAGAATTCTTTTTCAGGGAGTAACGTCAACCCTGCGCCCGAGTCGACTTCGAAAGTTTGTCGTTTTCCGTCAATCAGTACATCTGCGAAGTATTTTTCGTCAGATCCGTAAACGTCAACAACCGAATTGATGCCCAGAGAGTCCAGGTGGTTGGTTGAGTCAGAAAGGCTAGATGTTGTATAAACAGTTTGCTTCGTCAAGGTCGTGATGCATACTGTATGAACGTGTCCAGAACGACCACACGCCGTGCACTTGAGTTTACGCCTGTCCACTCGGCACTCGGACGCCTTATACGTGTTTTTCGCGCAGCGGAGGCATAGACCTGAATTTCCGAGGGCGCCGTAGTCAACTTTACGGCTTTTCCGATTTGGCCGTGTTGAACGGGACACTGAGCGGCCCGTCGAACGCGAACGCCTAGGGCTCTGTGGTCTGGAAAGTCGTGAAACACGGTGTACTTCGTCGCCAGCTTTATCGCGGCTTAGCTCTTTGCTGTGCTCAAGTGACGCTTCGAAAGCTACCGCGGAGTCGACGGCGGTTTGCAAAACTAGATCGTTTCGAAGAAGGAGCTGCTCTCGCATGCGCTGGTCCTGTAATCCCCGAATGAACTGGGCACGTAACAGCATATCTTGCATATTTTTGTCACAATCGCATGTGCACTTGCAGCCGCAACTAAACCCACAATCTGCAATATGTTGCTTGAGGCAAGCGACGAACGCCGAGATAGACTGTTGGGGGGACTGCACGCAGTTGAAGAATCTGTGTTGTTCCACAACAATATTGACCTTGGGACAAAGGTGTTTCTCGACCAGATTAGGTCAACCGATGCACCCGTGTCCAAAAGGGCGTGAATTTTAGTACCATTTCCGACTAACTCGTCTGTGAGTAGCTGAGTGAATGACTTATGGTACCAGAGTAAGAAGACAAGTTTTCTTTAATATTATAACTAAAGTACGCGACACGAAATAAGGCGGGTGTGACTCATCGACTAAAAAACCAACGTTGCGCATTATAGTCCCAAAGATGCGATGAAAAGCTCAAGTCTACACCCATAGCTGGCAACGTTGCGCTCCCATCGTTGTCACTTTGGAGAGCTGTGAGCCGGTGAGCGTTCGTAAAACCCCACCCCACATCACCACCCACAACGCACGGAGTGGCAACAGGGCATGGGAGGACCGATGAGTCACACCCGCCTTATTTCGTGTCGCGTACTTTAGGGGAACAATCAAGTGAATCAATGGAGCTCACCCACGGTTTTCCCTTTGGCACGGTTTTGTTGAAATTGCTCGACCAAGGTTTGATTTTCTCCATCGCAAGCCGGAGTTGCTCTTTTTCTTCAATACGCTGTACCATCAATTGATTTTGAATAGGTTCTGGAAGGCCAATCATCATCAAGATGTTGAAAGCTCTGGCAGGCAAAACTCCGTAGGCGAGATTTAGAAGACGTTGCTTTTCGTAGTAGTATTCCATGAGTGGCCCAACTCCTATACGACCATGAGTTCGCTCGCTCGGCCAGTTGTAACATATTTTGGCCGAAAGCAGACTGAAACAGTTCTTTCCAATGAGACCAGGGCCGCTCAGTCCCGTTGCCAAGTAGTGAAAAAAAAACATTTCTCGGCGATGCTCCCAGGAACGAGATTTGAAATAAGGTTATTCATCTTCTTTTCATAGAGTGCCAACCAAACCTTAGTATCTTCGTTTTTACCATCAAACTTAGGAATTGACATTTTTTGAGGTGATTCTCGACTTGCTTGGAAACAACATTTCATCGAGGATGTAAAATCTTGAAGCAATTCTCCCGACTGCAGTCCTACCGACTGCGCCAAAATGTATTGATACCAAAATACTTTCTTTATTCAAACTCCAAAATCTTACCTTCCAAAATCTTTGCTTAAGTTGGAAATATGGGATCACTACAGGACCCTGCAATGAGCCCAAAAAGTTTACATAGGTACGCCAACTCAGCAACACATCTGGATGGGTCTGATGGAGGACGCCCCCCCCCCCCGTACTGACTTCAAATTTCTCAATTCACAGTCTGATCTGAGAGATCCAAACTGCATCCGCGGTGCAAAAGCGGTGGTACGAGCTTTTTTTGGCCGGGACCGACTGCATTTTTCAATTTGAGCATCGTCCGACGGACTCATAAACACGTTCGAACTTCGACTCAGCTCGGAAAACTTTGAGAAAATCGCCCAAAAAAATACGCCCATCCAATAATTATGGGCGTTTTTGGCAAAAATGACGTATACGAATTTTCTTGTGGGAGAGCGGCCGCTTGATTGTCAGCCCTGAAGACGACGGAAGAAAAGTCTCCTTGGCAAGAATGGTGATGCCCGCTGCCCCAAGCTTATTGGGCGGTATGCATTTGTACCTCGAACGCTTTGACGTCTACTTCTTTGGTTCTTTGTGGAATGGGGTGGGGGACGTTAATCTTGGGTTCTGCAACTTTATTGGGAGCTTACTAAGTGAAGGAATGGGACAGGCTAAACGACAATCCAGAATTCACGGGGAGCGTTGGCTGAGTTTGTTTGGTGCTGGGATGGGGGGGGGGAGGATGGAAAAGTGCAGGTTTACCTTTCCAGTTACTTGAACATCGGTGTCAGCGAGCACTATGATTGCTTGTTTCTTCTTCTTCTTCTTTCTTCACTTTCTAACAATGAAAAAAAGCCCGTTTTGACGCAAGATTCTATAATATTGTCGAGGGGGAAAGGTCCTTGTTTATTTTAACGAGACGACCCCCCCCCCCTTTCTTAGCCTTCCATCCCACTCCACAGATTTTCTTCAGTTCTTACTTCTTTGTCTTGAGTTTTTTTTTTAAAAGAAAAAAATTGCATAAATACAACCTTGATAAATGAGAAGAAGGCCTTGATCTTTAGAAATAAAAAACACGGTATTTTCTTCCCGTTAGCCCTGCATTACCCTGCAATTGGCGTCCTAAAAGAATTCAACATAACGAGGTTCTTCCCCCCCCCCCCCACAACCAACAACGGCCTATGTAGTGCTCACGTTTGCTAGTCTTTTTTTTTGGGTTTCTATTTACCCTTCACCTATTTAAAGAAAATAATTGACGCTGCTGAGTGAAGAGTGAGAGGGTGCGCGATGTTGCTGGCCAGTCAGAAAAACTTTGACTTTGGAATCTCAAATTGGCATTAACTGTAAAAAAAAAAAAAAACTAACAGAACCCGGCCGCTTTTTATTTCTTTCATTATTATGGAAGATAGGCGGTGCGCGGCCAGATTAGTGCGAGGGGATAGGTGAGAGGTTGTTGTGAGGAGAGGGGGGGGGCGGGGTTGGTTCGAAACAAAAAATTATCGCTCATCTCTCTTGGCGAAGAAGTTGGTTGATGAAGTGATTGTGGCGAATTATAATTCTCGGCGTGGTTGCACTCGAAGCTAACGTTTTTTTAGCCTGAAATACGGAAAAAAGAAAGAAAGAAAAAAACAACATGAAAATAAGAAGGGGGGGGGGGTTATAAGTCAAAAAGAGCCCCGTTAGGTGAGGAAGCAAGATAGTTGGTGTTATGGGCTGAGAGACATTCAATTTACTGAAACAGATCTCTACGAAAAAAAAAAAAAAAAAAATGTTTTCATCTCGGAAAGAATTACGCGAAGCGTGGAAGTTTGAAACTTCTTTTTCCTCTAAAGGTCGACATGTCAGTCGTTTTACTTAGAAACCCCTTCCATTTCCCCCTTTTCCATAGCAATTGAGATGCTGCGAAAGATCTGATGGTTGGTAAAGGGGACAGGGGGGGGGGGGTCGTTAATGCAAAGACCCTCACACCGTTCTGTCTCTCCCGCTTATTTAGATGGAAACTTTGAACTCTCCGGGTTGTTCAAAAAGAGTGTGAGAATTTTTTTTTTTTTTTCAGACCTCATTTGATTGCTCAACTTTCAATTTTTTGTGTCGAACTTCTTCCCCGGGCTCTGTGTTGCGTAAGCTCGCAATAACAACGTTGATCGTGTCTGACGATCATCAATTTTAACTGCTCCCCCTCCCCTCCCCACTATAAACCTGCTCCACCTAGTCGTCAACTTTGAAGGGACGAAAAAAACACTTCGACGAAAGTATCAAGGCACGTACGGCCCTAATCGATGTATTGGGTTGCATTTGTTAGCCCTGAACCTTGACATGAATTGGTGTATGTCGAGACTCATCTCTCCTTCTGTTTTTATGCAAATAATAAAAATAAATTAAAGTAAAATAATCGGCATACGAGCAGTGAGATTGTATTTGATACACCCTCGCACATTGAACACGCTTTAGCATATCTTTGAATGTCATCAGACATTTTCAGCCAAAACACACGAGTTTTTGCTAGACGTAAATCAGCTTCACCGCTCTTATGACCCTTGTGAAGTTTCTTCATGATTGTGTTCCGCAGGCCGAATGGAACGAAAATTTGCTGATTTTTAATTACAATGCCGTCTGACGAAGTGATTTGCTCTCGAATTTTCCACCAATCTCGCATTTTTGGTGGCACCGACTTTTCATCCTCACCGCTTTCTGTGAACTGTAGTAACAGCTTCCCTTCTTCGTCCTGTTGGGTGTATTCACGAATGGTGCTCAGCGTTGGGTCACTGATCGCCAACCCTATTAAAGGATTTGTTTCTTCCATCACTTTAGCAATTATTAGATCAGATTCATTCCCACCCGTAGGCAACCGAGACATGGCATCAGCAATACAGACGTCGGTTCCTTTGGTAAACTGCACTTTAACGTCGAAGCCGACGAGCTGCAATAGCATACGTTGGATTCTTTTGGGAGTATCACACAGATTACGTTTGAATATAATCTCGAGTGGTTTGTGATCTGTTTGAACAAGTACCTCTCGGCCGAAAATGTATTGTTCGAAGCACTTCATCCCGAAAAGAATTGCTAGGGTCTCTTTCTCGATCTGTGCATATTTTGTCTCGCTCTTGGTTAAGGTGCGGGATGCCTAAGCGACAGGTCTACCATTTTGGATTAGAGCAGCGCCCAATCCATAGCTGCTAGCGTCCACTTGAAGGCGTAATGCTATTCGATGCGTCAAAATATTTGAGAGTAGGTGCATTTTGCAACTTATCTTTTAACAAAATCCAGGAATCCTCCATTTCATCTGTTCATTCACCACTATAGGCTCTCAATGGGGCTGCCTTTTGCGATAAACCCGGTACAAATTTCGACAAATAGTTGACCATGCCGAGAAACGACAACATCTGAGACGCGTCTTGAGGACGAGGCATTTCTTGATCGCTCGGATTTTTTTCAGGGTCTGCTTTGAGTCCACTGGACGTGAAAATATGTCCCATGTAGCGTATTTCTGATTTCGCGAAGACACATTTGTTTTTGTTCAATCGCAGATTTCGTTCTTTGGCTCGCTGAAATTACAGCCTCGACCTTTTTGTCACGATCTTTCATCGCTTCCGCCTGAGTGTTTTCTTTCACCATAAATCAAAATATCGTCTACGATCGCAATGACACCTGATAACCCATCCATGATGTCGTAAATTCTCCTTTGGAATTCCTCTGGAGCCACAGATATCCCAAACGGACATTTATTATAACAATAACGACCGTAAGGCGTCCAAAACGTAGTCAATTCTTGGGATTCTTTGGCTAAAGGCATTTGAAAAAATCCATTTTTTGCATCAGCCACACTAAAAACTTTGGCTTTTGCGAGTAGTGGTGTGACTAAGTAATGAAACACGCACAAGCGGTTATTTTTTGGTCGCATTATAAAAACCATGTTTGTGGTCCATTGGGTAGCATGATTAACTTTTCGTATAATACCGTTTTTTTTCTAACTGATGTAATTCTGCCTTTATTTTGCTGCGTATGCCGACGGGAAATCTTCTTGGTGACTCAATCACTGGAACAGCGTCTTCACGAAGCTGCAATTTAAGTTCGCCTATTTCGCCTACGGTAGTCTCATCAAAAATGCCTTTGAATTTTTCTAATTGAACTTTTTTAACTTCAACGCTGGAGTGGTGACAAACCAAATCCATCCCAAGTGAAGCCATCGTGTTTAGTAATCAGGAATCATCCCTTGTAAGTCACACGTAAAATGCACTCACCTTCCGACCGTTCGCAGCATTTGCCCCGATGGTGTGATAACCGGCTGCGATCGAAGGCTCTTTATTTGCTTCCAGCCAATTAGGTTGCAGGAGGCGCCGGTGTCTTATCTGCGCGACGCATTCCGTACCATTGATGACAACCTCAACCATGAGTCTGTTAGCTTGTTTTGCCGAGCTTGATGTTCATAATGCTTTCCTCACTGTCCGACAGCACCGAACAGCTGCCTTGTGCCTCTCGAGAATTGACTGCCTTGACCATTTGCTTCGACGAACGACACACCACAGCGAAGTGGTCCCGTTTGCCACAATTCATGCAACTTTTCCCAAACGCCGGGCATTTATTTTTGTCAAATATATGCCGTTTACCACAAAATTTACTACATTGCCCTACGGAACCAGTACAGGAGAGAACTGCGACGGGCCAAACGACAGGATTGGCGGCGCCTTATCACTGATGTCCTTTCCAATGACCCATGGGGGCTCCCCTACCAAATCTGGAAGCGGGAGGCGAATACAGAAGTTATCGCTACATGCATTGAAGATGATGCCAACGTTGACACTGCCTCAGCTGCTTCCAACACTCGCTACCTCTTGCAGCAGCTATTCCCAACTGACGAAACGTCCTTAGACTTACCGTGTGACGCTCAAGTACGCCAGTCAGTGCTTGCTCCCCTTGACACACCCTTACACCCACAATGGACGAATGAACAAGTAGCTACTGCAATGCAAGGATCAGCCACGTCCAAGGCCCCAGGCCCTTCTGGCATTCACGGGGAGCACGTCCGTAACGCTACCCTCAGCAGACATTATGTTGATATGCTAACGAACATATTTAACCGGTGTTTGCATCTAGGATACTTCCCCGTCGCGTGGAAGAGCTGCCGATTACGCCTCCTTCTAAAGGGTCCTCATCGGGACAGGTCACTGCCAGGCTCGTACCGTCCTATAAGCATAATGTCAACTGAGGCTAAAGTTTTCGAGAAGCTTATCCTAACTGCACTGCACCCATTCCTCGAAGCTAGGGCGCACCCATCACAGTATGTTGGCATGCCCGGGTGCTCGACAGCACATGCCATAAACCGGCTCAGGGAGGAACTAGCGACGCCTTCGCGAGATACTACTGTTGTTCTCTTCTTGGACATATCAGGAGCATTTAACGAGCTATGGCAGCCAGCTATCCTAACTGCCCTGCGCGAAACGAGAATCCCATCCAACTTGTATCGCCTCCTTTGTAGTTACTTCACTGGCAGAACTGCACACTGCAATGGCGTAAATACCCTATCACCGCAGGATGTCTCCAAGGAGCGGTCCTCGCCTGCGCCCTTTGGGCTTTAACTTTCAGTGAACTACTGCGACGCCTCACGAATCTTAATTTCCAAACAATCGCGTATGTTGATGACTTGGCCATCATCATTAGAGCCACCGATATTGATCACCTCTGTGACCGTGTCTTTGAAGCCTTGAAGTGCGTAGAACAATGGTGTGATTCAACGCGCCTGCGTCTCGCAATCTCCAAAACACAAACATTCGTCGCTCGGGGCCGAATACGCACCAACCACATATTACTTCGAGACGGGAGAACTCTCCCCCTGACCAAAAAGCCAGTTTACCTTGGCGTAATCTTAGACCGCCGTTTCACAGCTTTGCCACATCTCCAACTGTTACGGGAGCGAGTTCTACCGCTTCGTCGTTTCCTTCGTGGACTGTCCGGCCCAGGATGGGGGGGCATCTCTATCCTCAAGACTCGTATATTACCAGCAGGTACTGGTTCCACGCATCCTTTATGGGTGTATTGCATGGTGGCACCGTGCTAGTCAGCGTGCTAGAAACAAGATTCTCACGATTCAGCGTCTGATACTACTGCAGGTGCTTAAAGCATACGCTACCACAGCGCACTCAACATGCCATGTTCTGGCTGGCGTCCCCCCAATAGACCTTCTTCTCGATGAGAACCTTGCGATACAACTTAAACGCCTGAATTCGGATCTTCCACGGCCAGACTGGATTATGGCAGTTCCTGATGAGCAGGATTTTACCTCGTACCGTCGGGCTGTAAGGAGTGGCAACAACGATGGGACCAAAACAACACCGGACGTCATCTACACAATATCATTCCCTCGATTCAGCAGCGCATGCGTATGCCTCACCTACGCCTACTATCCTACCCTGCAATCCAGCTCCTCACTGGACACGGTAGCTTTAACGGTTAACTCCATTTCTATCGGAGAAGAGACTCGCCGGATTGCCCATGTGGCCACCGAGAGGAGACCGCAGCCCATGTCCTCTGGAGCTGTCCAAATTACACGGATCTCCGCGTCATCTGGAATCAACCTCGATTACCACATCATTTAATCACCTCTCGAGCAGCTGTTCAGCGGTTGAACGGATTTGCTAGGGGATGGTACCATCGAAGAGGTCTCGGGGCAACCATGGCCCACACAAATATCCCGCTTGCTTCAACTTCCTGATTCGGCCTTCTATGCCGAGTTGGATTGATGTTGCGGGTAAACTAAGAGCAGCAATCTCTGATCCCTCTGACCCCACTGATATCTTTCTGACCTCCCCGGCACATTCGTCCCAATCCCCTACACACATTGACTGCTCCAGTTCACTGTCAACTTCCCGGCTGGTCCCTATGTCCGACCGGGTTGATGGTGCTGGTAAATTCCCGCAGCCAAGCGGACGCACCCCGTACTTCATGGCACTTGCACCTGCCTGGCTCCCCACCGCCACTCGGTCTCTACCGAGACGTGCCCACTTTGGCCGGTGGGTGCGGCTGACGGGGAGTTGAAGTACGGGCTAACAGACATTGCACGTGTCGGGCCACTTCCCGATCGTACAAATAGTATGGCTAGACAATAAACTCCAAGGAGTTTAAGTCAGGCCCGAGAAGAAGACACATGTCTGTGGGAGAGCGTCAACTTCCGTTGTTGCAGTAGCCTTCTACGGAAATCATGGTCGCGGATTCCCACTACAAACCTATCACGTACCATTTCTTCTTCAAGTACTCCAAAATCGCAAGAGCCTGCCTTTTCTTTCAAAATTCTCAAAAATTCAGAAAACGACATTCCCTCCTCCTGATAAAGTGAGAAAAAAACGTACCTTTCGTAAACGACATTCTTTTGATGGGTTATTTCGGCATCAAGAGCTGCAATGATTCTGTCAACATTTTCTTCTTCTAGGAGTTTTAATTGCTTGAGAAGTCGCATACCTTCTCTCCCGATGACCGCTTTGAACACAGCCGTTCGCTTCCGGTCGTTTTCCTCCACAAGACCTGTGCCGATTTCGTAGTTTATTTCCACCCATCTTTGAAAAGAAGCCAACTCTCACACAAGTTTTCTCCCACAGCGCATTTTAGGGGTTTCAGGCACGGGTAACGTTGAGACACTCTGACTAAGGAACCTTTAAAGACGAGTAGACGCATACGGCGCCATGTTCGTTCTTATCAGTTTAATAAGAATGGATGGGGGTGGTTTGTTGACATCTACAAAACATCAACAAAAGGTGGATGTTACGAGACTGATAATTGATAAGAGCGAACATGGCGTCTGTGATTTTACCTGTCTGATTATAGGTTCTCTACTCTGACACCATGTTTTCATGCAAATAATAAAATAAATTAAAGTAAAATAATCGGCATACGAGCAGTGAGATTGTATTTGATACACCCGCTTCGATAACCTACTCATTTGTGTAGTAGTCTTTTTTTGTAACATAGCAGCACACCAACACCTTCCACTGGAAGAGTTTTTGGGTAGTAGGGAGGGGCATCCATTCCAAAACAACGTCCGGAGGGGCAGTTGATAAAAAATCCATACAAATGCAGTTTCCGTAGTATAGTCGTGGCAGTATAATTGCACGCCTGTTGATAATAAGAGGTGGAAGGGTGAGGGGGGGGGTTCAATTACCATCATACACGATTTTCGTTTCATTCGCGAAAGAAAACTGCAGTTCCATTTCAAATATCCCGCTAGCCAATCCCCCCCCTCTCTCCACCGCATTACCCATGCCCAAGCATGAAAAAGATTTGGATCGGCGTGAATTCATTCACGACTGTTGTGTTGTTGAATTCCACGCACCCCTCCCTCCCTACAATTTCATTTCATCGCCTTCTTTCGTTTTTTGAGCTCTTAAAAAAGCTTTTTTTAAATTACTTCGAACAGGAGTGTAGAAATTCGTGAGACGGTCGAAGGTTGAAAAATTAAACGGGTACGCTGAGCTAACGAACCGACGAACGGTGTGTGATTGATATGTGAAGGGGTCACAGGGCGAGTTTTTTTTTTTTTCTTTCTTTCTTTTTTTATCTGGGGGAGTAGGCCGGTGCATGGACTCAGAAATGACCTCATCATGCCCCCCCCCCCGCCTGTTGTGGTGGTTCTGCTTATTGGAATGGGCTGCAAACTTTCAAAAATCCGCCAGGTGTTATTGCCTTTCTAAATGAATCGTTATAAGTGACTAAGAATCACGGAATTTCATTAATAAAAATACGAAAAAAAACGTTGAAAATAGTGGAAGAGCAAGAGGACGATTTGAACGCAGGGAGGAGTGCGACCGTGAAATTAAGATAAAAGAGTTTTTTTATGCAAAAAACTTTTCATACGGCAATTTCTACACCTTTTGAAGTACTCAACAATACACATTAAGAGGAAGCAAAAAAATAAGGTCCTTGAATCACAGCCCACGCTACATTTTTTTTCTCTCTCTCTCTCTATCTTTATAAATCTCCTCAAGGATCCGCTATAGCCCACGCCACCGCATATTCAATCTTGAAAAGTCGCTTAACTCAACCCTTCCCACCACTCCTTCTCCACCATAGCCACCAACTACAACCCCCACGCAATGTAACAGGTAGATTGAGTGAAACTGATGGACGGAGAAGTTGTCGATGGTTGGGTGGAGGGTTGTGGGGGGGGGGGAGGGGGAATTTAAAGTTGCACGCATAAAAAAGTCCGTATACACTGCCCACCGGTATACACAATAATTCCTCCGCCTCTGCAGAAACAGGCGGTCAGGGCAGCGATCGCGGCCGATAGTGCGATGGTGGGCAGAGCAAGGACGTTTAAAGAGAGATGTAAGTTGGGGGATAACGTCCCCCCCCCCCACTGTTTCAATCGATAAACAATTTAATATGTAATAGAGATTTCATCCTTTATAGTGCCCCTTAATAGAGATCTGGCCCTCTCAAAAAGAAAATTTCGTGGATTTCGATTTTTTTCCCCCTACGCCGAGCGGTCACGGCTGTTGAGCCATTAAGAGACCTCTGGCAGCCCAATATAGCATAGATATTCTCGACCACTTGGTGTCGTCATTAGAAAAAGATTGTCGTACATCCGCAAGCTGCGGACAGTCAAAAAGGTGGGTCGAAGTCATTGGCTCTGTACTGCTGCAGAGGGAGCAGGCTGGGTCATCTAACATCCGGGGAGTCTGTGGAGGTGTGCATTGAGGTAATCGTGTCCTGTGATGGTTCTGAATGCCGCAACGGATTCATGGCGGGAGAGGTCGGCAGGGACACGATTACTTGGGTTGAGGAGAGCAGCCCACTGCTTTCCCTCAGCCAAACGTTGGTGGGCTCGCCGGGCTTTGTCATTTACACCTGATTTAATAAGCGACTTTGCTGCAACAAAATCCAACTTTATCCCGAGGTAGATGGCACAGTTGGTCTGCCTCAAAACGTCACCATCAAGCGTCAGTGAGACAGAATGGGGCCTTGGTTGATAGTGTAAAGAGCTGGAATTCAGTCTTGACTGTGTTTACCTCCGTCTCGTTGTGAGCTGCCCAGTCCGAGAGGTGTCCTAACGCAATATTCAGGGCAGACTCCAGCGCTGGAATGGAACTTGACGTTGCCCACACAACCAGGTCATCAGCATAGAGAAGCGCGTTCACTCCTGGCACAGAGGAAACTGCAGAGATCACATCATTGATCATAATGTTAAAAAGCAATGGGGTTAGGACAGCACCCTGAAGAACACCGTTTCGGGTCTGCCTGAATAATGATGTCTCAACCTGGTAACGAACTCTGATGAACCTCTGAGCCAGAAAAGACCTGAGTTTAGCAAATAGCCGACCACTTAGCCCCATACTGAAAAGTTTTTGTACCAGCTTCTCCCGATAAACACGATCAAAGGCGGGTTTGAAATCGACAAATACAGCGATGGTGCTCTGCTTATGATGGAAACCATCCTTAATTTCCTGGGTTAACAGTAGGACTTGCTCCATGGTGCCCCTATGCTTCCTGAAGCCTGCCTGTTGGTCGGATAGAAGGTTGTAACGTTCAAGGTACTGCTGCAGCCGCCCCAGAACCAGCCTCTCGAAGACCTTTGAGAGCTATGGGGCGGTAGCTTGCCA
This sequence comes from Corythucha ciliata, assembly GCA_038030265.1. Classification (NCBI taxonomy): domain Eukaryota; kingdom Metazoa; phylum Arthropoda; class Insecta; order Hemiptera; family Tingidae; genus Corythucha; species Corythucha ciliata. The sequence continues at coordinate 52,912,481 of CM075941.1, read as the reverse complement.
CAGTGTCTGCAGGTTTCCCTTTTTTGAGGATGGGCACTATCTCAGCCTTTCTCCACCTGTCCGGGAAATGCTCTCTCCACACCAAATTTAGAAAGGCCAATACTGTCGCCCTGGCACCCAAACCGAGCTTGATCAGAAACTCTGGCAGCAGCTCATCGGGACCAGCACTCTTACCCTTCTTAGTACGTTGCAGTGCTGACTCCAGCTCACTCATGGAGAAGTCCCCATTGAAGAGCTCATGGTCCCCCTCTTGAAGGCATGTTGGGAATGCTGCAGTCCTTGGGGCGTTGGCCTTTGTCTTTGGGCGAAAATTGCTCACCGCTGCGTAATGTTTGCAGAAGAAATGGGCGATATCTTTATCAAAAGTGAGTGTAGCTGTGCCTTTTTTGATGGGGTTTTTCCGAGCTGGGGCGTCATTGTTCAATTTAGATATGAAACGATGTGCTCTGATGCCGTCCCTGCGAAAGTCCAGCTGTTGCAGAAAATTTCTTAATGCTGTCGTTTTGGTTGCAACAATTTCCTTCTTTAGAAGGGCTACTTTTTGCTTCAGGACGATCTAATCAGCTAGGGATCCTGATGTTCGGAAGGTCTCAGCTGCTGTATCGCGATCAATCTTCATGGCTTCCAGGTTTTCATTCCAGAAAGGTACATAATCTTGGACCTGGCCGCGTGGCACACTCTGCAGGGCTGCCTGTAAGATGGCCTTTGTGATTCCCTCAAGAGACTCCTCAATTTTGTTAGTGGACTGTGACGAGCTGGTCCGAAGCAGATGCAAACTTGGTCCAATCTGCCTTTTTGAGGTTCCACCTGGGCCTCCTTTTCTCCTTCAGAGCATATGGGCCGAGTGACTCGCTAATCAGCAAAATGCTGTGGCCAAATGCACCTGGTGGTGGGATAAGAGCAATGGAAGTGCTTGAGGCAATTGAAGAATGGGCCAACACTGCATCTGGTTTTGATGTTGCACCGGTGTATGCCAAGAATGTGGGCTTCCCATCTGGCGTCCCAACATACTCAACCAAGTTTTCATCAATGAAGTCTTCCCAGGTCTTCCCTACTGGCTCTGTGCGCCCATAGTCCCATCTAGTTGAAGGAGCGTTTATGTCCCCACAAAGGATGCAGCGCCGATCCCAAGTGTCCTCAAGTCAAGTCAGATCAGGGTTATTGCGGGGAGGGTTATACACAAAAAAGAGGCGCCGATGGGTCCGCCCCTTTCACACTTTAAGCTCCACCGCCTCCAGTTTGTCAGGGTCGCCCATCTCCTTCCATACGGAAAACTCCACAGTCAGGGTTGCCTTAGCAGCCAGCAGAATGCCTGACGAGCATTGGCGGCTTCTTGGCAGGGCATATGTTTGGTAGCCGTGATGCTGTCCGAAGCCGCTCCTGCCTCCACTACTGCAAAAACATCAACGTCCTTTTCTTTTACGTGCAGTTGGAGCTCGGAGAACTTGGCCTCAGTCAGCCCGCCAGCGTTCCAAAACAGAGTTCTCAGCCGTGGCCTCGGGTCGCGATCGGGGTAGGCGGGGAGAAAGGCCGTTGAAATTGTTTGCTTGATTTCCCTGGCGGGAGTCGTTGCAGGGCCGACAGTTTCGGCTCATGATGTCGCTATAACGTATTGGGCTGGCGTGCGGCGACAGTGCATACGTTCAGTATCCTCTCTACAGGCTGTGCAACTGCAGAGTGCAATATGCATCACCCCCTTACAGGGTACATTTCAAGGTTTCGCTCATTAAAAAATCCATTCAGTGTATTTGGTTCTAATGATTTGGAATTAATGAGTTATAGACTCCTTGAAGGGACCAATTTCGCTTACTTTTGCTCTTTGAAATCCAAATTCCATCCGGACTTGTCTGCATTAAAAAAACAATTTCGCGGGCTTGGCTCGCTAAAAGTCCAAATTCTACAGTCTTGGCTCACTCCATATCCAAATTTCGTGGGCCTTGTTCATTCGAATTCCAAATGGCGCAGGTTTGGCTCGTTGAAAATCCGAATTATCTGGATTTGGCACTTTCAAAAAAAAAAAAAAAAAAATGGAATTTATTCCACGAATAACCAATTTCTCCGAGTTCGCTCTTTTAAAAAACCAATTTCGTGGTCTTAGCTATTTCAGGGGACCAATTTCGTTTGCTTCGCACTCTCAAAATCAAATTTCTAGTTGTTGGCTCAGCCCAACTAAAAAATTGGCAAATTCGGATCATTCAAAATCCAAATTCCGTGCAGTTGGCACTTTTAAAGGAACCAACAATGCTAACTATACCAAATGTTATAGTTAGTGCACTAGTGCGGGGAAGCCTTTTTAGTGGAACCAATTTCGCCTGTTTCGCTCCCTGAGAAACAATTTCAGGGTATTTGGTTCACTAAAATAATACAAGGTCTCAAAATCCAAATTTTTGGGGTTTGGCTCTTTCAGTATCATAAATTCGCGCGATTGGATGTCTGATAGACAAATTTAGCGGAATTGGCTCACTAGGAATCCAAATTCCGTGGTCTTGGCCCCCTCGAAATTGAAATTTCGTGGTCTTGGCGCCTTCGAAAACCGATTTCGCGCGCTTAGCCCTTAAAAGAAAAACCCCATTTTGCTCGCTTCCCTTCTCTAAAAATTAATTTTCGCGGCCTTGCACCATCTCAAAACCCCAAAATTAACGCGATTGGCTCTCACAAAAACAATAATTTCGTGCCGTTGATTCACTCAAATTCCAAATATTTCGCCGTTTAGGCGACTTCAAAGTCGGGGTGTGAAGACTCACGTGTGGTTCCGGGTGTCGGTGAACTTCAAGACGAAGTCATTACGTCCCGTAACAGTGTGACTATAGTTTCTTTGCCGTTTGAGTCACCATTCCCCCTCTCCACTCCTCGTCCCATTCTAAAAGTGATAACTCGGAAAATATGTCGCATGCCGTCATTTTATTTCTTAAAATCTCGAAAAGTTAGCAGATAAGATAAAATATAATTGCACAAAGATATACAAAAATAACGACAACCTATCAATTAACGAATTTTAAACATACATTTTTGGTTTTAGATCTCCACGATAGTTTTTATTTTAAATTTCCTTTTCCTTCAGAACTCCTTTCTCTTGTACTCTGGTTTGCCGACAATGTATAAAACCAGAGCGAAGTAAATGAAATAGAAAAATCCAGAAACGGTGTATAATTTCGTAATTGTACTCGAGCTGTGAATACGCCCCAAATTAGTAATAAGTCCCGAGAAATCGATTTGACAATAAAAGACACTTACGTGCCGGCTTTGTAATTAATTCCAGTCATCGTCGTAACCGTGGCCATAATGAAAATGAGCGCTCCGAGAACTACGTGAACTCTGATACCAGGGGCTCTAATGGAGAGAGGGGCGGTGGGCCAAAGGAATACGAAAAAACTGAAAATCCACTGTAAAAGAGAGTTATTGTTAGGTTCCTGAACGGGAGAGGGGTGTCGCCTGGGAAACTACCTGTAGAGCAAATAGTACTACGGTGATGAATCCAAAAAGACTGTGCAGGGATTCGACTGCCCAACCGAAGGCTTTGAATGATAGGATACCTCCAACGAAGGCGAAACAAAAAGCGACCAAGTGAATGACGGCGTGAATGATTTTAAGTCGAGTTTTTTTTAAACTCGCCAAAATTCTGTAAATAACAATGGCTGCAACAACAAAAACGTCCATAAAAAGCGTTCTTTTATACAACAAATAGCCGCAAAATTCACCACTTACAGAGTCCAAAAAGATACACAAGACCGGCGGGCATCAAAAACGGATGATACTGGAAATTCCTTATGTCGTCCGACGTGTAAGTATTGTCTTGAACGGTTTTAATGACGGCGGCCAAAACACAGGCCACCGCCGTTAAACCAAAAACTTGTGAGCACACAAATAATGGCAGTAGAGGTAGTTCAAGCATGGTTACTGTTTTGATACTGGACGGATCGTGTAATTTCTATACTTCTTTTTAGGAGGCGGGCTGTGCGAGTAAAGTGCGTATTTTTTTTCCTTTCCTCGGCAACTATTTGCGATAAACATTTGTCATCATCCCCCCCCTCGCCAAAACTTTTTCACACCCCCACAAAACCGCGCGTTTTATCAATTGTTTAAAGACACCGCTTGACAAATCGAATTCCTCTTCTTTACAAGCGTGCAGTCAGTCCGTTTATTAATAAAAGTGAGAGAACTATAGCGGTGGGTAAAATTTAGAGCTCACCCTCTCCACCACGACCAGCGGTCGATAAAAAAACGTTTGCTTAGCACAATGACCCGTACAATGAGAACTAGGTGTGTGTAAGTATAGCGTGATGGAAACACACCGCCTCTGCCCCTCACTCGTACAACAGGAAAAGCCGTGATATCTTTTAAAAACTGGGCGAGTATATTGATTTTTCAATTTTTATTACCTTCTCTCCTTCCCCCCCCCCCTTAGAAACGAGTGTGGACCTTTAACGCTCCTATTGAAGAAAGAGTGAAGGTGATGGTGCGGGGCTGAGGGGAGAAATCAACGTGACATAAATCGGTGAACACAATTTGAATAGGTCAAGCCATTCTCGTTCTCCAGGCAAAACCATCTGAACTTTTATCCAAATTAAATCGCCTTTGGGACGTAATAAAAAAGGCTTGAAAACCCAATAAATTGAACTGTTACGTTTCGTAAATATTTGTCATAGCTTGGGAGAGAGAGAGAGATAACAAGGTAAACTTTTCGTACAAAAGGTCGCCGGCTTTTTCTTCGTATTTTTCTTTTGTTTCAGTGTTCCCTGAAATATCGTTGTTGTCATCAATAAAGTGAAAAAACACAGGCCCCAAAAAATTCGTGTGGGTCCACGATGCCTCCCCCCCCCACCATCGTAACAGAAAGGTCTGAGGTTAATACATCATCTCCCCCCCCCCACCCCCATACACACACCAAATGACCACCGCACTGACTTCTAAAGCTAAACACAAACGGAATTTATTGTGACCTAACCGGTCCAAATTTGTTTTTTGGAATAGTGAAACAAGTGAAGTTTGAGAACTCCGTGAAATTTGGATTTTGATTGGGCTGACACCGCGGAATTTTGAGTTTGAGAGAGCCACGAATCCACGAATAACTTCAAGTTCCCATTTGAGCAACTTTTTTTGGTGTACAGAATATGTTTTGTTTTATGGTGCTTCCACTAAGGAAACAGTTTCAAGTCTCATTTTCTCAGTGGTCTCATCCCTAAGTCTTTCTTTCTTTCTTTCTTCATCCACGAGGAAGATAGCAAGGCAAAAAGGAGGTACCTACTGGGTCAGCTGCTTATTGCCTCTAGGGCTGGAAACATGGCGGCAGACGTAATTGTGCTCTGTCCGATGGCTCCATAATTCTTCATAACGGTTTGATGAAACATCAAACTTGAACATAATGACAAAGGGGGACAAAAGCTGAAGGAAGTGACCACACGAAGTCTCGTAGCAATCGTTTTCTCTGCGCATGACGGAGTCGTTAGTAACATGAAAGGGTGGCGGGGTTAATTATATGTTCCGTTTTCTCTTTCTCTTCGCTTTCAGCCTTTCACACTGTATGGAGTGCAGCAGCTGTGCATGTCTGGTTTCCCGTTCTCCTCAGAAACTTATTCCCCCTGATACTGCGTTCTTTAGTCGTCCCATACCATGATTGGATATGGATATTATGAAATATAAGGGCGCATATCTGGAATGAGTTGTGCAGAGGCCATGTAGCCCTCCTCAAGGAGAAGACTTCACATTCGCAAAAAGTCATCAAAGCGCCTTTTCAAATCTCATCTCATGAATTTATACCGGTCATACTTCACGAAGTTTTGGATAATTTTATCAAAGTACCTAATACGAGGCACGAGCGTGACTTATGCCTGCCTAAAACAGCCGGTTCCTAGCCCAACGAAAAAGACTGGGACAAATCGCATGACCCCACTGCCCCAGAAAATGTATAGAAGAGCAAGAAAACCGTAGCATGACAGCGACAACTGTGAGTCACACCGTAATAAGGTCCCATAGGACCCCGATCGCCTAATAAATCTTTGTCTCCAATTATAAGGATAAGTCTCTGGTAAATCGAATACGATTGTTCGAAGATTCTTCAGTTGTACTGAAATCGTCGAACTTGAAGCTCCCAGGCACCTAACTTAAAGTGAACTGGGTAAGTAGATGCCAAGTCTAAACATGCCTTGATTGGCTGGCTAAGGCTTGCTTTTTCAGCTAGAATGAAGTGAAAATGCGATGCGTGATTGCGATGGATGACATTACTCGGCACATCGGCGGTTAATTCGATCAGCACTTGTGGTCAGATCCCCTTCTCTCTTTCACGACACACCCAACCTTCACTCATCCGACCTGTTTTGTGCATGCCGTGTATCTGGTTCTTTGGCGTTAGCGGACCAAGAGTACCTAGTTTTTAATTTGCGACGAAGGAGGACACTTATTATGTTGCTATATTCGTTCATTTGGAATTATCGACCAGGTATGCACTCATATCGCTTGCTTTTTTAATTTACTTTGCTGTTGACCTTATGTGTTCTTCATCTATGCCAATCAGGACTTTAAGAAGATTTCAAATTAGACCGAAAGCTTGATCATAATCAAGTGCCCGTTCATTTCTTTACAGCAACTCGGTACGTCACTGTTCCGCTGGTCGATAGAAAAGTCACCTATCAACAGTGAGAAGTGTATAATAATAATAATAATAATAATTATTATTATTTATTAGCACGTTCCAACAATTGTTGTATAGCTTCGTCACAGGATTATTAAATCAATAAGTAAAGACTGCCTAATCGAACTCGGAGGTGAACGCGTTTTACGCGTTGACCATTAAAAAGTTCTTCAGCCACTTCTTGAACGTTCGCACTCCCAGAAGCATCGCTCTTGTCGGCCGCTTGTTGTACAATTTTACCTGACTGTGGTTTATGAGTCCTTCGGGTCACGCTATCCGCAAGCCAATGCGGCCGGTTTCCGCCATAACCCTATTGAGTAGCTGCAAGCCCCCTTTAATTTGTCCAAAAATGGGATTTTTGATTTTTTTAAACGATTGTGCCGATTTCACCCACCGGGAGGGCCGTGAGGCCTGAAGAGGCCTGTTCGGATCGAGGCTCTGCCTCACGGGCGGGCTCCCAGGCTGTCTGGTGAATAAAAGTGTCAGGTTGTGGTTATAGATTATGTTTTATTCTCTCTTATTTTATGCGGACAGTATTATTCTGATCAATTTTACTAGACTTTTTTCCACTAGTGCAGCTCGCCAATCCCACTCTAAACCCTTCTAAAGCCAAACACTACTTGTAGAGCCTTTTTTGTATTTATTTTCCTGTATCTATTTTGGATGTATGATCAAGATCAGCGGTCGTCAACCGGAGATTCGTAGTTTTCCAATTGACAGCTTCAGAACGAATGAGATTGACTTTACAATTTTTCTTTTTTCAACGAATTGAGGCAATAAATATTTGAAACTGGAAGAATTATATTAATATTAATTAGGTTTATGATGATTTCTTCAATTTTATTATTATTACAGTATTTCAGTAGCAAAATCATTACGGCATTGTAGGCAGGATGAGCTGAGGGGTCCGTCGACCGTGGACTTGTGTTGATTGGGTCTGTGAGTTTGAAAAGGCCAACGATGGTCCAGGGCTAACGTTCAACCGTCGCTTCCGTGTGATTCTTAAGTGTAAAGAGGCGGCCACACTCTTTACTTCATGGGACAATATTGATATACGATTCAAGGGATTCTGGGTCAATTAATTATTATTTTAGGCCAGTCAAAAAGAACACTAAAAATAGCTAAAATAACAAGTAAGCGGCTAGTTATGATTTTTTAGTTTCTTGTTAGAACCAGTACCAGTAGTGTATATCCAAGTTTGCAGCATCGAAAAACCTGTGCTACTTTCGTAGCAGTCGAAAAACCGCGGAATATTAGCACTCTTCTCGTTTTTCTTTTATAATCTTTCCTAAACTACGCTTTCTTCGACAATACACGTGAACTACGTTTTTTAAGTAGATATATTAAATACGCTATACAATTTGAAACCTGATCCAGCTCTGTAGGTCAGACGTTAGCCAAGATGCAGCTCTTCAAAATTGGTAATTTGTTTTGCCAAAATGATGGAATTTTTGGCTTTGTTTTGTGTGAAACGTACCACTGAGCAATGTTCTATCACAAATTGAACGCTAACAGCGCCAAATGAAGTTTTAGAGGGAGATTTTCAACTTTTTATAAACTTAAAATCTCTTTAAAAAACAATAAATTATTAATTTTGAAGAGCTGTATCTTGGCTACTATATCTGCCCCACAGAGCTGGGCTATGTCGCAAATTGTAGCGAATTTAATTTACTTGAAAATTGTAGTTCGCGTTTATTAACGAAGAATGCATAGTTTAGGAGATGTAGTAAAAGCACTGGAAAAAGTGCAAATGTTCCGCAGTTTTTCGAGTGCTATGAAAATAGCACAGGTCTTTCGAAGCTGCAAACTTGGATTTAGACTACTGGTATTGGTCCTAACAACACATTAAAAAATCAGAACCAGCCGTTTAATTGCGATTTTATTGTTCTTGTTGCATCCCATTTTCAATTTTATCTAATTGTACTCAAAGAGATTATGGGCCGTATTCAGAAACCAACCTTTACGTCCCCTTAGGAGCTCCTTTAGTTAAGGTTCCTTTAGCGATTCCTTTAAAAATCGTATTCATAAACGTTCCTTTAGAGTTCCTCGGCAGTTCCTTTAGCTAAAGGGGCCTTTAAGCAAATAAACAATGAAAATATGCTTTTAATGGTGACTGTACGCTTTATCATGTGAAACCTCTCGCTATTTAAGCCTTCAAAAGCCCATTAGTTATCAAAATTGTATGAAATGCCAGCCTATTAACATTGCGTAATTTTAATTTATTGATGAGCGTGGACAAGTTCAAGACCGAAGAGAACCGCAAAGTTTGTGCGGAAAGCGGCCATTGTCCCACAAGGGAATGCCCTGCTGGAGACTGCGTGATCGAGCAACGGCTACGGTTCTATTTTGGAAAATTCGAATGTAGCCAACGGGTGACAACATCTACAAATTCCATCCTTGGGCCGCAAAACACAACTACTTTGAGACTCATCCAGACTCCCGTCACCTACGGAGATTTTAAGCGGAGTATATGTGCACAATAATTGCAGCCGACGACACCGGGGAAACCACCCAATCTGAAAAATGGAACGGATGATTCTCTCACTCTTTGGCCACTGGGAAAATATATAAGCTGTTTAATTAGCCCCGCAATGCTTTCAGACACTTCCTTTATGTTCACGATTCCACCGGCGTCACCGGTTGGCTGACACCACGTAGGTCACAAAACTGTCTGCGAGGGCCGTTGCTCGGTACCTATGAGGAATGAGTTTGTCCTGTGAATTTCGAAGGAAATGTAACGCTCTTCAACGTGTGACTCAGAAGACGTTTTCGTGGAACGCGCAGTATTCGAGTGATAGGCAAAAATCCGTTTAAAACTCCAGGGGAATAACGCAGTTCTCAGCCCCCACTGAAGTTCTAAAGAGGAGTTTTGGATGGAAGAGAAGCCTTTTAGCTCCAGGGGGTCTCACGAGGTGGCGCCGACAACGATGAGCGAGGGCTTTCGTGCGCCCTTGCGACTGGGGCCTTATTCCGAACGGTTGGGAAGAAAATGCCGCAAGAGGGATCCAGGGACCCCGTATAAAACGAATTGGATTCAGATAGTGTGCTTCTTCTGTGTCGCTCATTACGCCATTGGAGATCCGAAATAAGTTTGAGCGAGTCGAAAAACACAATACATTCTTCCATTTCTCACATTTACCGAGGGAAAATAATTACAGTAGAAACACTACAACACAAGACAAGGCTTAAAGGAACTGTAAAGGAAGCTCCCGAGCTTCCTTAGAGTTATCATAAGTATAACTAGAGAACCTATAATCAGACAGGTAAAATCACAGACGCCATGTTCGCTCTTATCAATTATCAGTCTTGTAAAATCCACCTTTTGTGGATGTCAACAAACCACCCCCAACCATTCTTATTAAACTGATAAGAACGAACATGGCGCCGTATGCGTCTACTCGTCTTTAAAGGTTCCTTAGTATAACCAGCAAATAACATTCTTTAAAGGAACCACGAAGGTAAAAGTGGCTTTGTGAATACAATTTTTTCATGCCTTAAAGAACTCCTTTACAGTTCCTTAGCCAATGCGGATAAGGTTGGTTTCTGAGTACAAATTCCTGCTATAAGGAGCCACAAAGGTTAAGGTCTCATAAAGGTGCGTTTCTGAATACGGCCCTCACTCTCATTGTAAGCTCTTCCACAGGGTTCTGGAAATTTCACAGGAATTAACGGATCGTGTTCCTTTACATAATTAATAATACGTCAGTAGAACGTCAATGTAGTCGAATATACCAATTTAGCAGTAAAATACTAACTTCGAACTCCTCGAGGAAATCAGCAAATTCACCTCAGGACGGGAACTGAACATTGGGCGTATAGAAAGGGCAATTATCCATCCAAGAAAACTCGCCTTTAATCGTGAACTACAGGTGTTTCCTTCTCATGTCAAAAACCGACATTTTTACCATAGTTAATGATACTTTAGCCACTGATTTTCAAATGTTGTCCTCAGCAACTTACTGTTTTCGTTAATTACTATTTTAGCTGGGCCTCTCAAGCTGAATATCCGGCATAATATTGGCGTATAGTCGGAGGCAGTTAAGAAATTGAAGTTCCTGCAGTACAAAATGCTCTAAATTCTCTCTAATTTTGGGTTTCACTGGCGTTTATGAGTACAAGTGACAATAAAAATATCAAAACAATAACCCTTGTAAGTTACCTTAGCAACAGCAAGCTTAGCTTTTTTAATTGATTGAGCTTCTACATGTGGTAGTGTTATCTAGCGTGATAAATTTTCCCAACCCCGGATTGGTTTCAACTTCATCACTAGGGAGCTGAATAACTTGGTTTTCTATACAACTTTGGGTCTGTGTAAGAATAACCAGAGCTGTTCGAATGAACAGGAAAAGCAAATCTATATTTTTATAATAATAAATCAAAAGTAAGTCACATAATTATGATCACTCACATAGGTAAACACATGTACCTATGGAGATCTCATTACATCTTCCTTTTTCTCACGGACGATAAAAATTCGGTTTTTTGACTGTCCGGCAGTATCTTGTTCTGTAGGTTGCAGTTTTGCGGCTAACGTCAGCTGAAGTGGGGGGAGGGGAGTCTAAACCCTCAACGTCATTCGCGTTCATCACTCAAAGCCAAGATTCATCTTTCTGGGGTTCCCGACATCTTAAGGTTTTTCCGCCAGGTTGAAGAACTGTATAGTTTCCTTCTATAATACATTTTCTTGCTATCTGCTTAGCAACACAAGTATTTGAGGCATGAACAGTGAGGGGGGAGGGGTGCCGCATAGGCGGCAAAAAGCAAGATCCCGGTCTGATTGCCACCTGTACGCGTCTACTTACCTTGGTGATCGTCTCTACTCGATTTAGTTAGTGTCTTGAAACTGAAACATCTTGTTTCCGCTAGAGAAACTTTGTTTCATGAAACTGCACCTTTTTTTTTATCTTTACCGACTCGATATGGGAAAGAGTTTTATTTCAGAAACAGGGTTTTCATGAAACTGTTTCAATTCTGTGAAACATTTCCCTTTTTTGTTTCAGTTTCTTGAAATTGTTTCCCGGCTTTTAAACCCACGAAATTACCATTTCGAGAGCGTCATCCAGTCCACGTTCGTGCTTGAATGAGCGAAACGAGTGAAATTTGTGAAAACTCCGCGAAAATTGGTTCACGATAGGGGCAAACCATCGAAATTTGACTATGGCGGGAGACCAAGCCCGCAAATTTTGCATTTTGAGTGAGCCAACCTCGTGTAATTTGGGGGCTCAAAGGGCTAAATTTGGTGCAATTTCTCTTTGAACCTTCTAAAAAATTAGGATTTTTATGAACCAAACTTGCTATATTTGGATTTTCAATAAGCCTGACCCTCGAAATTGGCCAACTTCGCGTTATTCGTTATTAATTCAATAAGCTAAATCTGAGAAGTTTTTCTCTTCATATAGGTAGGTATAACTCGTCCAATTTGGATAAATCAAGGCGTCTATACCCCGTACTCGCACCAGTATAGCACACGTGGTTCACGGATCTCTCAATTTTCACGCCTACCCCACCTCTGGCAGTTGTCTGTCGTTCAGCACTCACTTTTTCACCGCAGTATAGGAATAATAAACCCCGGTAGCGGTATAGTGTTCAACGAGGAAAACGTTCATTCGAACCATTTAAGGGAATTTTACCGCATTTGAGCGCGCAACCGGGGTAAAACCCGAGTGACGACGGGTGAGTTGTGAGTTGTCCCTCAAAGGAGCTCTTTGTAAAGTTCTGAGAAGTTGAAAGAAATAAAGAAAAAATACAGTTAAAATGTAATTATTACGCGAAGGTTAATAGTTTTGTGACGGGAAGACAATTTTTTTTTGTTTCTAAAGAAAAAAGCGCCTTTTGCGGTACTTGCAATGGAGTTTTTTTTTTTTTTTGTTAATAACAGGGCAAGGAAGATAATTTGATTACTCTTAGGGCGAGGGAATGGAGGGCGCGGTATAAAGATGTTTCTTCGGAACAACTCCCCCCCTCCCCCGCCACAGTATCCTTCTCTACATTTTTTGTTGGTCGGAGAAAATATGGAAGGAAAGGAGACTCTGTATAAAGGGAAGAATTATAATTATGTAGTCGTGATACTACCGTATTGCGTATAAAAAAGGGACAAAAGAAGCGCCATCCCATTTCTCGCGAGGAGGACGCGAGCGGTGGGACTTTTTTCGTGTTATTTTTCTCACGCCCATTCCGAAAAGGGCCTTTTTTGTTGCCTAATTTATGGCCGGGTAAATGGTGTAACTTAGTGCTGAGGATTGGTGTGGGAGAGAGGTACAGTCAAATTTGTTTACAGCCGTTCCTTTAGACGAGACGAGAAAAAATTGGACAAGGGAGAGTAAGACATTTTACCCGACTCATTTTTACTGTTTTTTTAAATTAAAAAAAAATTGTAATTCCCGTTTAATTGCCACGGCATCTTATAATTAGCTCAATCCTCTCGCTTAGAATGCATAAAGGTGTCTAATAAACTAGTCAGGCAGACGAATATGGAAGGTGAAAGTAGGCTATGTCCCAAGTCTCAGAGCCCATATTACGTCATAAAAAAAGAAGGTGAGAGGCCTCTGATAGTAAATGCGGTTGCCTTGATTTGGGCTCGCGAGTCATTTTTTCGTTGCTCAATCCTCACCCATTTAATGACCATTTTAAAGACTCTCCCACTATACCTTGGGGGGCGGGGTACCGTTGACTGGATTTAGACACGAGGTTTCATGCAAACAAGAAGTCATGCAGAGTTTCGTGTTTTAACGTTTAATCTTTTATCAACGTGTGAAATAGCTGTGATGAAGAGAGGAGAGGGAGGGAGAGTTTAATTGCGTTCATAGTACGCCCGTTGGTAAACACGCGCATAATAATACCGGCGTAACTGTTTCTTTGTGTAGTATTCGATATAGTGGCGATTGATGTGGAGGTGAATGAGCGCGAGGTTTTACCCGGCGGCAGCCCGTTGTTCCCGCATCGCTAAAAATTGAACAATTAAAACGACCTTTCCAGGGCTAAATTAATTTTTAAGCGAAGGTTTTTTTTTGCCCCCCTGAAGCGACCAGTATAAGAAGGGCCTTTGCTCGAAGGTCTATCAAGTTGGAGACACAAAAGCTCAATATTGCGCTTTTGTTCCTTTTCCGCACCAACGTACTTTGCGGCTATAAAAAAACCGCAGAAACCAAAAATTATGTCATTTTCCTTTCTCCCTCTCTCTACAGTTTGACCGAGTGTAACGACAAGACCCCAAGAGGCTTTTTTCCCCTTGCCATAGCGTCACTATACTTCAGGTAATAACAGGGGAGATATTCCCCTCTTTTCAGTTTTATTTTCATTTAACAAAGAAAATGAGGGGGAGGGGAGGGATTCATACCGCACACATCGAATGGAAACAGATGGCAAGTGAGCGGGCCAAGGTGATAGGCGGTGGAGCTGTGAAGGGTTGAACTGAATCATTATAGAAGCGATATTAATGCCGGCGAGTTAACCTCAACCTTTGACTGTCAGAGGTGGATGGGTGGGTGGTTGAGGGAGGGGGTGTGACAAATGAGTTTTATGTAGGGCGCTTTATTGGTTCATGAAAGTCGGAGAAAAGAATAATTTTGAGAGCGCGCACAACACCCAAGAGCACCATGGCGACCTCAAATGGCTCTTGTGGTGTCTTGTTGAATAGTCATCAAGGCGATTCAAGTGAATTCCGACACGATAATCCACGGAATGGTACCAAGCCGAGCGGACTCCATCAGTTTTGGTAAAAAAATCATCGTTTGAGGGTTTAAACGAGGTGAACTTGGTGTGCTGGAAAATGTCAGTCCGGTCCACAAAATTGGATCATTTCAGTTAGAATACGGTCATTTAGCTCAAACATTGTTTAAAAGAGCGAAACACGCGAATTTGGTTTTCGTAAGAGTCAAAATCGCGATTTTTTCCATAGAAGATCCAGGCGCGAGAAATTGTTTTTTAAAGAAGCCAAACCCGCGAAAGCGGTGAGGGGATTTCTTAAAAAGCCAAATTTTTCAGCGCTGCCTCTCCCAAAATCCAATTTTGTGAATTTTGACTTTTAGAAGGACCAATTTTGCTGGATGGACCCTTGAAAACAAAATTTCGCAGTGTTTGGCTCCTTAAAAGTTGATGGCCACGAATATTAAGTCAGCTCGGAATCGTTTTTTTCCACGACAACCATACTTGCTGTCCCTATCGGGATCGGGCAACGCTGCCATAGAAATCCCGCCCACGCCGATCTATCATCGTGTGCGTCCAAGAGTCCACCAATCATGATCGAGAAAACTTGGATGCCAAACAAAAGGTGCCCGTGCCCGATGGGATCGCGGAATTAAAACAATTTTTGAAGCGTTTGGCTCTTTGAGAAAGCCAATTTGACATGTTCAGCTCTTGTAATAAACAATTTTACGAGTTTGCCTCCTTAAAACACCAATTTCGACGCATGTGAACTTGGCACAACACATGTCAGAAAATTTACAGAAAAATGAATCAATCGTTTGCTTACGTTTGTTTTGCCAAAATTATCGTTTGATTACCATTCCATGTACAATTTTATTTTAAAAAACTGTCTGTGTCGGGCTAAGTTCACGCTACCCGACACGTAGCCGAAATCGTTTGTTTCGCGTCACCTTTCATCTCGATCTCGTTTCCAAAATTTCCTTTGGACGAGGGCTTGTAATTGAGTGGGCCCTAAATGCCCGAACGTAACGTGGTAAAATAAGACGATCAGTCAAGACAAATGTGACGAATAGGGAAGGACCATAGGATGTTTAGCATCATTAGGCAGGCCCGAATGTTCCAGACGGCCTCCCACTCGAATGATACCCTCGGAGTCGATGAACGGGTCTAGTTTATCTTATCGTTTATCGGGTCTTATTTATCCGAAAATCCGATAAATTGTTCATGAGGAACCCAAAACTTAAGCGACCTCGACATTTCAGAAGTAACACACTGGCCCTGATTGACGATATTTCGGACAAACCCGAAAACAGTAGGACGTTATCCTTAAAAGTTTGGGGTAACTTGAACAAGACTTTAACAACGATGAAAATTCCGAAACCTTTACTGTGAGAAAACTAACCTTTCGGTGGAACGACCTTTCTCTCTTCTAGATCCGACGACGAAAATGTCTTGGATGGCACACTGTCAGGCCAGAGGCTTTCCGACAAAATTAACTTTGGACCATGAAACCAATCTGAACAAGATAAAAACTGGTCACAATCAAGCCCCCGTGATGCTATGTCCGCCACGTTTCCCGTTGCCGGAACATGACTCCACCACGCCGCATCGGTCAGTTCTTGCACTAAGCTGATTCGATTAGCGACAAAAGTTTGCCATTTATTTGGCGTTGATTTGATCCAACGAAGGACGATGCTAGAATCAGTCCAACAACAGAAACGAGACACGGGAATTCTAGACCGAAAAATCTCCGAAACGAAATGAAATAATTGTGCTAAGAGCACAGCTCCACAAAGTTCCAATCGAGGTATCGACAAAACCTTTTTTTGTTGGAGCGATACGAGTTTTCGCGGTAATCAAAAAACTGTTAGGCAATGAATTTTCGAATTTAGGGACGAGGTAGACAGCAGCAGCGTATGCAACACTACTGGCGTCGCAAAATCCGTGGAGTTCATATCGATTGGGTTGTTCAATGGTATATATAGGACGAGGGATTTCAATGCTCCTTAATTTAGGGAGCGATGAATGAAACTGTTGCCACTGTTCAAGCAACTCGATCGGCAAAGATTCATCCCAATCCTTTAAATTCCACAATTGCTGGATCAAGAGTTTAGCTGGAACTGTGACAGGGGCGAGCCAACCCAACGGATCATATACCCGCGCTATACATGACAATATGCCTCGTTTAGTGGACACGAATTCGGACAAATTAACCCTATACGTAAAATAGTCTTGAAAAGGGTCCCAATTCAATCCTAAAACCTTAAAAAACTGAGCATTACTGTCTAATTCCAACGTGTCGAAGCCCCGTCTGTCATTTTCACTGACACCTGACAGCACTTGAGCTTCATTTGAATCCCACTTTTTTATTTCGAAGCAGCCTTTTGCAAGAATTTTCGACAAATCTTCTCGTAATTTGATACCTTCTGTCACATTGCAAACTGAGGTCAAACAGTCATCGACATAAAAGTCTTCGAGCAAGACTCGAGAGGCTACGAGGAACAAACTCCCTTCGTCCGTACACAATTGTCGGAGGGTACGGAGCGCCAAATACGGCGAACACGTTAAACCAAACGGCACAGTAGATAGCCGATAAACCGAGACTGGCAAAATACTGGACGATCCCGCCACAATACTTTCAAAAAATCCCGATCTTCATCTCGTATTTGGATCTGGCAATACATTTTTTTTATATCTCCAACTAAGGCAATTGGTTTGAGACGAAACCGAATCAAAATATCGACAATATCAGTTTGCAACTTTGGCCTTGGCAATAGACAATCATTCAATGATCTTCCATTTTCCGATCGAGCGGCTCCATCGAAAACAATTCGAAGACTCGTGGAAGTGCTTTCTTTCTAAACACCATGGTGGGGTCAATAATAAGTCGATTCACCCGATTTGGAGAGGGCAGGTTCCAAATAACCCTCCTCGATATAGGTTTTCATTACGTCCCGATAGGATAGTTCAAAACTTGAAGAGTGACTAAAACGGCGCTCAAGAGATTTTAAACGAGAGAGCGCTTGTGCGTGTGACTCGCCTAATTCTGGCTCACCGGGGGCGAAGGGCAAAGACACGACGTACCGACCATTGTCATCCCTACAACATGACTCACGGTAAATAGTCTCACATTGAACAAATGAGCGTCTCGTTGCGATTTGTCTTTGAGAAGACCATTCGAGAAGATTTTTTAACTTTCGTGGACTGTTACAAATCGATTGACACCGATGAGGTCGTTGAAAAAGAGAAAAGACTGACCGGTAAAGCGCTTGGTCAGATAGTGTTTGACGTCTGTGAAAAATTTGGCTTGGACTTAGAATCTAAATGTGTCGGCATTGACACTGATAACTGTTCTGTAATGGTCTCTGAGTTGAAAGGCGCCATGAAAGTAATCAGGGAAAAGGCGATAATGGCGGTAAGGTGTCCGTGCTTCAATCACATTCTCAATAACTCACTGAAGGCTACAAACCAGAATTTGTCATGCAAAAACACTATCAGCAAAATGAAGGAATTGATTTCGTTCATAAAGTCATCAGCAAAATTAAACGCTATTTTTTAGAAACACCTTCGAGGCGCCTTCTCCGGTCTGTGCGAGACCCGCTTGCAAGAAAAACACGACGGGGTCTTACATTTCTCCCTCAACCTTCGCCTTCTGTGTGCGGCACTTGAAGAGATTAGTAACTGGGTACCGTCAGAATCATCTTCAAAGGCTTATTCTCTTTTAAAATCGGTGTGTGACAGCGAGTTCATAATCGTGACGTTCGCCTTGAGCGATATATTGTCAACCACACGGCCTCTTAGCTTAACATTGCAAAAGCCGCGTCTCTGGATGCCATTGCAGCTTGCAATTCAGTGAGAGACACTATCGCCGTGTTGGAAAGACACAGAAGTAACGGTGAAGATTACTTCAGTCGTATTTTCAAGCAGGCTTCTGAATCGGCGGCTGAAATCAATGTGCAAATCGAAGTCCCTCGATTAACGAAAGGGCAGACACTAAGGTCTAATCACCCATTCGGAAGTGCTGAAGAGTACTACAGAAGGGCCATTTTTATTCCTCTTCTGGATGCAGTTGTGAACGACCTTCAAGATCGGTTTCCAGCAGAAGTGCTCGATTCTTTTGACCTGGGGATAGTGCTCCCTTTCACCATGAATTTCGGAAACGATTCGGACGAAAACGACAAAAAAATACGCGCCATTGCAAAGAAATACGAGGCCGCTCTAGGCAAAAAGGCAGTGGCACTAAAAGCTGAGTACGAGATGTGGGTGGAGAGACAAAAGCGGATGAAAAGAGAACAAGCCAAGATCCCGGAAAATAATAATAATAATAATAATAATAATTTTATTGCCAGCATAAATGAATTTATAAGGCATTGTCAAAATATAATAGAGAAACAACTCATTTGGAGCGTAGAGCAAGGTCAAACTCTGCGATCGAGTAAGGCTCAAGATCAAGGATAAGGTGGCGAACCTGAGTCTTGAATTTAGCCAGTGAGATGCTGTGGTCCTTGAGGTGGGAAGGGAGGGCATTATAAAGACTCACGCCCACGGAGCTTGGGTTCAACCTGGCAGAAGCAGCTAGGCGCACAAATGGTGCAGAAAGGTCGTCAGCACGTCGCGTCGAGTAATGGTGAGAGGCAAAGTTGAGAGGAAACTCGGTCAAGTGTGACCGCACAAAGAGCAAAATGCTGAGTATGTAAGCACCATGGAAGGTCAACACACTCAGCTTCCTGAACGACCCACGGCACGACTGGCGTGGATGCAGTCCGCAAAGCACACGAATAGCGGCCTTTTGGAAGTGGAAGATTTTCACTGCTCCCGAGGAATTCCCCCAGGCAAGAATACCGTACGTCATAAGGGAATAGAAGAGCCCGAAGAAAACCAGTCGCAGCGCCTCAGCTGACACGACCGAAGGTGGCCCTTGATAGGTGGGGCGAAAGGTGTTCGATGTGACTGTCCCAGGACATACGGGAATCGATGAAGAGACCTAGGAACTTGACAAACTTATGGGGCCCTTTGAGATCATAAACTAAGTCTTGAGTTTTATTGTCGTTAAGAACGAGACGATTGGCCAAACACCATGATTCTATTAGCGAAGTTGCCGCTTCCAGCTCATTAAAAAGCTCGGCCTCAGAATCACCCGTGCAGAGTACCGTCGTATCATCGGCGTAGAGAAAGATCTCGGACGAGAGAAGGGACGAGGACGCTAAGCATAAATCGTTAACATAAAGAAGAAATAGGAGGGGACCGAGGATTGAGCCCTGCCTAACTCCAAGGTCCAGAGCCGGAGTAGGGTCCGATCTGACTCCCCCGTACGCCACGCACTGCAGCCAGCCGACGAGGTATGAATGTAGAAAACTGACGGAACGCTCATCGAAACCGTAATAACGAAGTTTCTCAGATAGGATCCCGACGTCAATGGAGTCAAAAGCCCGAGAGAGGTCGAAAAGTCTGAGACCCACCTTTGAGCCAGACTTAAGCCCGCACATCACCGATTGGAGCAAACGAATAGCGGCGATGGAAGTAGAACGGCCCCTCCTAAAACCATGCTGATTCTCGGCGAGAATCTTATTCTGTTCAAGGAAGTCCAGTAACTGATTAAGGACGAGACGCTCGACTACGCGTGTGAAAACTGGGATGATAGAGATTGGCCGAAAGTCACTGTAAACTTGGTTGCCCTTTTTCGGTACGAGAGTCACAACAGATATCTTCAGGCACTCAGGGAAAGAGCCAGTCTCAAAAAAGCTGTTGATGACAGAAGAAAGTGGTTCTGCAATAAGGTCAGCTGACGACTCTACAATATCGACGTTTAACCAGTAGTAGTCGTACGAAGTAGAGTTCTTCAAACTGGCGATAGCTCTAAAAACATCCTCGACCGAGACACTCTTAAGGGAGAAGGAGGCGCTGAAATCCGGGTGCAAGAAATCGCGGAAGCTAGAAGGAGAATCGGGCAGCGATTCGACACCGGTGGCGGCCGCATTAATAAAGAAATTGTTAAATCCATCGGCATCAAGACCACTGACAGGTCCAGACGAGCCCAGAGCACCCAACGGCAGTACGCCCTTGACCACGTTCCATACCGTTTTATTGAAATTGCTGGTATTATTTATTATCAGGGAATCGTTATATGCCTTTTTCGCTTCAAGTACGCTTGTTCGGAAGTCCTTGCGAGCGGAACGAAGGAGAGGCGTAATAACTGACGGGGCGAATGTTGAAGAAGAATTTCGGAGAGCGGAAAGATCCTCACAGCGGCGCTTCTTCAGCCGAAGTGCTTCGGTAAACCAGGGGTTCCGCCTCCTCTGAGGGTCAGGAATTTTGACACTCTGAAGCGGCACCGCAAGGTCCACGGCCGAAAGGAATGTGTGAATAAATGCATCAGCCCTCAATTTAGGACATACTTCGGAATAAGTGGAGAACCAGAGCCCGTTATATGCAGAGAGAAAGTGCCTCAGAGCAAGAAGACTCTCCGGGGAAATGAGACGCGAAATTCTGGATCCAGGAGAGTCGAGGCAATTGTGGAGCTGAATCGAAAATTCCTGAGCACGGTGGTCCGAAAGGTGGAGTGAACTGTGGCCAGAGAAAAATGATGAAGACGAGAAGTTCGTTATGAAATTATCGAGGCAGGAGCCTTTGCCGGTGTAGTGAGTTCTTGTGGGCCCGGTGATAGTCAATGACAAACCAAACGAGGCGATAACGTCTCTGAAGGCCAAGCAGTTACTAGAATCCTCATCGAAGTCAATATTGAAATCGCCCGCCAACACAAAAGGAGCGGAATACGAGAAAGCCTTGGTCAGAAAGGCGTCGAAGAGCTCGAGAAAATAGCGAAATTGTGAGCTAGGAGGCTGGTAAATGCAGCATATTACTAAGTCAGGTGCGGCCAACCGCACGGCAGAGACCTCGAGTACTCCTTCAACTGAAAAATGGGTCAGCGGCGTAATCTCACGCGCAGGCAACGAAGACTTAACGAAAATTGCTGAGCCCCCGTGGATTATGAAATTTCTTGAGAAAAAGGAGACGCACTTAAAATCAGAAGGAGAAAAAACATCGATTCCAGTACTTGGAAGCCAGTGCTCGGTTGCTGCAATAACACAGACATCTTCACGATCTTGGAGGAAAATATTTATTTCATCAATTCTATTACTGATGCCCTGCATATTTGAGTGAACTATTGTGAAAGGAGAGCCTCCAGTACCTCCTAGTCAGCTGGATTCAGCCCGACCAGCAGTCAATGTCTTGGACACGCTCGACGATTGTGATGAAGATATTTTCCCAGGAATTTATACTTTGATAACAATCCTGGCCACACTTCCTATTAGTGTGGCTATACGGCAGAACGATATTTCTCGACTTTGCGCCGCCTTAAAACTTGGCTTAGGTCGAGAATGGGCGAAGAACGTCTGAACGGATTGGCCTTGCTGCATATTCATAGAGACGTAATAAACTCAGTTGAGAACATCATCGATCGGTACGCCGCAGGAGGCAGTAGGAGGCGTGAATTCCTACTGTAGTGCATTTAATGTTATTTTATTTTTGAACTTTTTGTTTTTTATATGAACAAGCTCCTCATATTTTTTCGTTTTTTTGAAGTTTAACACAAAAAATATTTACTTTAAAAAACTTACCGCCTGATCCAGAAACCAGTCCAGTTAACAAAATAAGTTACTTATTTTGCACACTCCATTCATAGTCTTTGACAATTGATGGGACACCTTCCATATCACTCTATACCAGAGCGTATCCATTGAAAGAACGAGTGGTGATGGTGGGGCTGGGGGCGAGGGGGGGTAAAATTATTGGTGTGCCCCGCCTCCCCAAGCGGAAATCCTGGATCCGCGCCTGAGCCGGAATCGTTTGTTTCGTGGCGTATTCTGCCTAGTTCATGTTTGTTTAGCGCAACTTTTCGTGTCAAAAGTTTCATGAAAAAAACGACTCTGGCTATGTGTCGGGTTGCGTTAACTTAGCCAGGCAAAGAGAGTTTTTAAAAATAAAATCGTATATGAAATTATGAACAAACGAAACTTTTGGCTAAACAAACTAGATCGAGACGGAATATGCCGCGAAACAAACGATTCTGGCCGTGTCGGGTGGCGTGAACTTAGCCCGACACATACAGTTTTTTATTTTTATTTTTATTTAAAGTATTATTCGAAATGGTGAAAAAACGATAATTTTGGCAAAACAAACGATTGATTCATTTGTCGGTAAATTTTCTGACATGTGTTGTGCCAGGTTCATATGCGTCCAATTTCGCGTTTTTTGCTCATAAGAAAACCACATTCACGTGCCTTGCTCTTACAATAAGTTATTTCTCGGGTTTGTCTCCTTAAAATAACAATTTTCCTATGTTCTTTCTAACAAGTTGTTCCTTCCTAACAATGTCCTTCCTTAACAATATTTCTTAAGAAAACCAATTTTGCCAAATTGGTTTTTCGAATGCTCTAAACCTGCGAAATAGTAGTTTTAGAAGCCAGATCCAAGAAATTCGCCTGTGAAAGATCTATAAGCCCTCCCCGAAACTGAGTTTTAGCCGCCTGCGTTTCTGCTACATAGAAGGTGGGGGGAGGGTGTTTAAAATCAGCGCGAAAGCCACGTTTTTTGTTTTAAAAGAGACGAATAAACGTTTTAATGGCTTTCCCTTAAGTAGTGACTTTGGGTTTTCCTCCTCGTTGAAATCTGTCAAATCCCCCTCACCGATGATCCGAACGGAAAAACAAAAAAAAAAACCCTCGAATCTTTTAAGATTTATCCAAGCGGGAAGATCTCAAGTCTGGAAAAAAAAAAAAAAAAATCCGACACAGTTCATCAGATTTGTTAACGAGGTTGCACGGGGTGATAACCCTCGTCACTATCGAAAGGACGAACTTGGAAATCGTTTTGACGTACAAGGCAAACAGAGAGGATGCATTATTTAAACATTGAAATAGGAATATTTCTTCTCCGGGATGAAGAAAGCCCTCCCTCACTTCCCCTCCACCCGTCTTTTGACTTGACTCGCTGTTTTCAAAAAGACATCCGAAAGAGAGAAAGAGGATTTTTTTTTTTTTTTTTTAAAGACCGAAGTCAGCCTCCAAGAAGAACGAAGTAGCGATGTTTTGTTTCATTTCAGGGCGAAACGAGAAGATTGCTCTATTCAACCTCCACCCCCCACCATTTACATCTATTCAAACGCTCTTAGCCATCCACAGAAACCCCCCACCCCACCCCTACCACCTCAAATGCCCTTTATATGTTCAACACTCACCTTTGGCTTACACCCAAGTTCTCTCCACAATGCCTGAGCCTATTGTTTTGCTTCTCAATTTCACCGAATGCATTATTCAAAAAAGTACTACCCCCACACCCCACCCGCCCACCAATAGTCCCTCTGAAGGAATTTTTTAAAGTGAAAAGAGATGCAATAGGGGAGGGACGGCAAAGCATCGCGCTAATGCTGGAATCTTGAGCTTTTTCAAGCTTTTTTTTTTATTATTTTATTTGAAAAGGAAAAGAGTTCCCTACCTGGAACTAAAAAGCCAACCCGAAAGGCGAAAAAAGTGACACACTAATGATTGAGTCAATCACACGGAAATTAATGTTGAACAAGACTATTCATTCCCCCCCCCCCCATCTTTTTTTCTCGTCAATCCCGTAAGGCTCCTTATTTATCCCGCCCACCCTGACAAGTCAAACGATTCCTCCTGGGAACTGGGGCGACACTTTTTTCCTTCCAATTCAAACAGTTAGTTTTTCTTACTTTTCCATGTTTTCCATTGGAAAACGGTAAGATTTTTTTTTTTTTTTACATCCTTAAACTCATCGTCCACACACAACGCTCATTCTAAAACGTTATGTTGGTCAATAGTGTTGAAGCGTATATACATATATAGAGGAGCCCGTACGCGCGGTTTTCCCTTTCACGGCTCCAGATTCCCCGCTATTATAGAGAGAGATAAAAAATAAAAAAAACAAGAATGTGGTTTTAACAGAAAGGTCTTCGGATATTATGTAATCGTTCCTCAAATGAATTTATCCAATTATTATTCCGAATTACCATCCAAGAAAATTAGAGAAACTTCATAATTTGTTCAAATGCGTTTTATCAGTTGTTTGAAATTCGCCCTGAAGTCGGCCACGAAGCCGACAATTTTCATCGTGAAAATCAACCTCCCCCCCCCCCACCACCACCACCAAATCGCCCAACCAAACCCACAAATTTTCTCAGAAACACTGAAGTAATAAAAAAAAAGTTATGGGTCGTCAAAACGGGGAGTAGGCGATTTTCAAGGATTTATCTCGCGCGAACAAACACGAAAAAAATGTTACACAATTAAAACAGGTTCAACCCACCCGGTACTTTTTTTTTTTTTTTTTTTCATCCTTGAGGCTTTTTAAAACGATTTTGCAACCATACTTTGAAAGGCAGTAGGCCAAAAACGTTATAATAAAGAGTTTATTTGACTTCACAGGGACAGAATAGCCTTGATTGATGCTTCAAAAAATTTTTTGTTAAAAAAACGTTTCTTCTTCAGAAGTAGAGTTGATGGGTAGGCGGGGGGTGGGGGGGGGTGGAGGCTCCTTCGGAAACAACTCTTTGTACAAAAATAAGAACGCAATTTGTGATAAAAACCAACCTTGAGTGGGGAAGTATGGGCTAACCCTAGAACAAATGCATTGGAAATGAAGTTTTAAACAAGCCACACGCCCCCCCCCCCACCTCTTCACGATATTCCCACAGTAACTCGCTTTTTGTTCCTTTTTATTGTCATTTGGGCGCCAGGGCGGTTCATTTTTTTGTTTTTTTTTTTCGTTGACCCTAACAGGTGTGGGTGCTAGGGGGTTTGGAGAGCGCAACTCTGTTGATCAGTCGACCGTAAATTTAAGGCTGAAAATGATGAAAATTAATTCCAGTTGGTTTCGAACTCGGGGGGAAAGAAGAGAATTTTTGCAATGCTGGAGAGAGAGAGAGAGAGAGAGTGAGGAGAAATTGTTCAGTGATACTTTTTGAAAGAGATGGGAAGGGGAATCGCCGAAAAGGTTTACAGCAAACAGCACCATATGGTACGCTTGATAATCCTATAGTATAGTCTACAGAAATGGACTATAAATACTTTTGAGAAGTACAGGACAGACTTCTCATATCCGATGAATGACGGGGAGGGGTGTCGAAATTTGTAAAGAAACCGGCCCTCTTTGCTCTGAATCAATTAGCAGCAAAATTGCCAGATTTATTAGTGCTAAGCGCTCAAATTTCAGCATTCGAAGTAGCTACGACCTAGCCTAAGGAGGAAAAAAGGCGGTCAAAATCAAATTTCACGAGTTTTTTGGCTACTCAAAAATATAGGGGAGATAGATTCCCCCTCCCCAAGAGCTACAAGTATACTAACGAAAAGGGCAATGTAGTACCCATTTTAGGAGGTATAATGAAACCGTTTAGGAACGACAGTAAACGAACAGAATTTATTGAATTGAAATAAAAAAGTAACGAAAATGTAAAAACAAGGACAAACTTCTTTTTCTCATCAAGTTCCAAGTGCCAAGTGATTTTTTTTATTTACCATCTGTTTTCTCGTGGTGGTTTATAAAATGTGACAATGACGCCACATCACCCCCCCCCCCTACGCAGTCGATGAGGCCGGCGTTAAGAAACGAACGCGGCGACTCGGCCGCAAGCTGTCGATTCGAGTGTTCGTGTCGAGGGGTGGCGATTCAAGGTATGCCGGTTTAACTCGGTCTAACGAGACCGTGCAGGCTTTGCTTCCCATTCGAAGGGTGATGGTCTTCTTCAATAAGTCCCGGCTGAGGATGGGATGGGGTCCGGAGTAGCGGGGCTGGAGGGGTCGTCAAGGGAAGCATCGTCGCGAAGAAAAGCGTGCGTACAATGGGCGAGTTCTTTGAAAATGAAAGAGCCCGGTTTCGAATGACGCGATGCTGGAATCGGGCGTAATTTAACGAAGTGACGACGTAGCCGGTCCAGAAAGTGAGATACGTCAGTCGAGTCGTCCGAGTAACGGTCACATAAAAATTCTCCCGGAAGGCGTACTGGTTCTCCGTAGACAAGTTCCGCGGCTGTAGATTGAAGATCTTCTTTGAAAGCCGATCGAATGCCGAGCAAAATCAGTTTTAGCCGCCTGCGTTTCTGCTACATCACAACGCTGCACAAACAAATTTTCTTTAGAGGGGGGGGGAGGGTGTTTAAAATCAGCGCGAAAGCCACGTTTTTTGTTTTAAAAGAGACGAATAAACGTTTTAATGGCTTTCCCTTAGTAGTGACTTTGGGTTTTCCTCCTCGTTGAAATCTGTCAAATCCCCCTCACCGATGATCCGAACGGAAAAACAAAAAAAAAACCCTCGAATCTTTTAAGATTTATCCAAGCGGGAAGATCTCAAGTCTGGAAAAAAAAAAAAAAAAAATCCGACACAGTTCATCAGATTTGTTAACGAGGTTGCACGGGGTGATAACCCTCGTCACTATCGAAAGGACGAACTTGGAAATCGTTTTGGCGTACAAGGCAAACAGAGAGGATGCATTATTTAAACATTGAAATAGGAATATTTCTTCTCCGGGATGATGAAAGCCCTCCCTCACTTCCCCTCCACCCGTCTTTTGACTTGACTCGCTGTTTTCAAAAAGACATCCGAAAGAGAGAAAGAGGATTTTTTTTTTTTTTAAAGACCGAAGTCAGCCTCCAAGAAGAACGAAGTAGCGATGTTTTGTTTCATTTCAGGGCGAAACGAGAAGATTGCTCTATTCAACCTCCACCCCCCACCATTTACATCTATTCAAACGCTCTTAGCCATCCACAGAAACCCCCCACCCCACCCCTACCACCTCAAATGCCCTTTATATGTTCAACACTCACCTTTGGCTTACACCCAAGTTCTCTCCACAATGCCTGAGCCTATTGTTTTGCTTCTCAATTTCACCGAATGCATTATTCAAAAAAGTACTACCCCCACACCCCACCCGCCCACCAATAGTCCCTCTGAAGGAATTTTTTAAAGTGAAAAGAGATGCAATAGGGGAGGGACGGCAAAGCATCGCGCTAATGCTGGAATCTTGAGCTTTTTCAAGCTTTTTTTTTTATTATTTTATTTGAAAAGGAAAAGAGTTCCCTACCTGGAACTAAAAAGCCAACCCGAAAGGCGAAAAAAGTGACACACTAATGATTGAGTCAATCACACGGAAATTAATGTTGAACAAGACTATTCATTCCCCCCCCCCCCATCTTTTTTTCTAGTCAATCCCGTAAGGCTCCTTATTTATCCCGCCCACCCTGACAAGTCAAACGATTCCTCCTGGGAACTGGGGCGACACTTTTTTCCTTCCAATTCAAACAGTTAGTTTTTCTTACTTTTCCATGTTTTCCATTGGAAAACGGTAAGATTTTTTTTTTTTTTTTACATCCTTAAACTCATCGTCCACACACAACGCTCATTCTAAAACGTTATGTTGGTCAATAGTGTTGAAGCGTATATACATATATAGAGGAGCCCGTACGCGCGGTTTTCCCTTTCACGGCTCCAGATTCCCCGCTATTATAGAGAGAGATAAAAAATAAAAAAAACAAGAATGTGGTTTTAACAGAAAGGTCTTCGGATATTATGTAATCGTTCCTCAAATGAATTTATCCAATTATTATTCCGAATTACCATCCAAGAAAATTAGAGAAACTTCATAATTTGTTCAAATGCGTTTTATCAGTTGTTTGAAATTCGCCCTGAAGTCGGCCACGAAGCCGACAATTTTCATCGTGAAAATCAACCTCCCCCCCCCCCCACCACCACCACCAAATCGCCCAACCAAACCCACAAATTTTCTCAGAAACACTGAAGTAATAAAAAAAAAGTTATGGGTCGTCAAAACGGGGAGTAGGCGATTTTCAAGGATTTATCTCGCGCGAACAAACACGAAAAAAATGTTACACAATTAAAACAGGTTCAACCCACCCGGTACTTTTTTTTTTTTTTTTTTTCATCCTTGAGGCTTTTTAAAACGATTTTGCAACCATACTTTGAAAGGCAGTAGGCCAAAAACGTTATAATAAAGAGTTTATTTGACTTCACAGGGACAGAATAGCCTTGATTGATGCTTCAAAAAATTTTTTAACGAAAGAGCCAGGTTTCGAATGACGCGATGCTGGAATCGGGCGTGACGACGTAGCCGGTCCAGAAAGTGAGATACGCCAGTCGAGTCGTCCGAGTAACGGTCACAGAAAAATTCTCCCGGAAGGCGTACTGGTTCTCCGTAGACAAGTTCTGCGGCTGTAGATTGAAGATCTTCTTTGAAAGCCGATCGAATGCCGAGCAAAATCAGTGGAAGGGTTTCAGTCCAAAGAGAGTTGGCGTAACACGCGATGGCGGCCTTCAGTTGTCGATGAAGTCGCTCGATTTGACCATTAGAGGCAGGGTGATAACTGGTTGTTTGCGCGACTTCGATGCCAAACCGTTGAGACAGGGTTCGAAAAAGGTTTGACGTGAATTGAGAGCCACGGTCGGTTGTCAATCGAGACGGAACGCCAAAACGAGAAATCCAACCTGAAACAAAGGCATGAGCAACGGTTTCAGCGTGAATGTCTTTTAACGGGATGACTTCGGGCCAACGAGTGAATCTATCAATACACGTGAGACAATATTTAAAATCGTCCGAAGAGGGAAGGGGACCGATAATGTCGATGTGGACATGTGAAAAACGAGATGAAGGAAGATCAAAGTGTCCCAAAGGAGAAGATACATGACGAGTTACTTTTGTTCTCTGACAAGCGAGACACGATCGAGTCCACGACTGGATGTCTTTCTTAACAGATGGCCAGACAAAACGATCCGTGACCAATTTAACCGTTGCTCGGACACCGGGATGACTCAGATTATGAATAAGGTGAAAAATCTGACGACGACAAGGGGCGAGGGTTGACACGTCGCAGTATAACTTGAAGTTGTCACCTGGAAAATGTACATTTTGCAATTTTAAACCGGTGTCACCTGATTGCAGCCAGTGTTTCAGCTCGCCGTCGTTGGTTTGGGCGTCGGCGATGGCTTTGTAATCGACCGAATGAGAAACTGCTTCGACCCTGGATAGAAAATCAGCCACGACGTTTTCTGATCCACTGATGTGCCGAATATCAGTTGAAAACTGTGAAATAAAAATGAGTTGGTTGCGTTCAACCGGAGGCATTTTGTCACGTTTTTGGGAAAAGACGAAGGTTAGTGGCTTGTGGCCCGTGTAGATCGTGAACACTTGCCCTTCCAAGGCATGGCGAAAGTGGTGAACGCCTTCATAAACTGCCAGAAGTTCTCTATAAAAGGGTGGCCAATCGGAATGCCGTGGCGACAACTTTTTGGAAAAGAAAGCCAGTGGCTGCCAAGCGTTGTCTACGAATTGTTGGATAACGGCTCCGATTGCTTTCAAGGAAACATCTGTGAACAAGGCTAGAGGGGCTTCGGGCTTGGGGAAACAGAGAAGGATGGACCGCGAAAGGCTGTCTTTACACGTTTGAAACGCGTTTTCGAGAAGAGGAGTCCAAGTTATTTTTGCCGAGCCTTTTGACTTGGGACCAGCGAGGATGCCATGAAGTGGGGCTTGGGCTTCAGCGGCCATGGGAATGTGATGCCTGTAAAAATTAAGCATACCCAGGAAACGACGAAGATCTGAGACAGTGTGGGGTTTCGGAAACGAGACGATAGCTTCAACGCGATCGGCAGGAGGCGAGACTCCTGAGCCGGACACTTGGTAGCCGAGGAAAACGAGTTCTGACTGGGCGAAAATACACTTCGCTGGATTGACAACAACGCCAAATTGAGACAGACGACGGAAAAGAATATCGAGGTGTTTGGCGTGTTCTTCTTCGTTTTTTGAAAACACGAGAATATCATCTATGTAAACGAAAACAAAATTAAGACCACGAGTTACTTCGTCCATGAATCTTTGGAATGTCTGGGCTGCGTTTCGAAGACCAAAAGTCATGAAGGGGAATTCGAAAAGCCCAAATGGAGTGCTTATAGCGGTTTTGCACACGTCGTCAAGATGTACCGGGATTTGCTGGTAGGCTTTGACGAGATCGATGAGAGTGAAAACGGTAGATCCATGTATGCTGTGAACAAAATCATGAATATGCTTGACTGGATACCTATCCGGTACGGTTCTGGAGTTGAGTGCGCGATAATTGCCGCACGGTCTCCAACCGCTGCCTCCTTTTTTCTTGACGATGTGAAGAGGTGACGACCACGAGCTGTCGGATGGACGTGCCGTTCCATTTTGGAGCATTACGTCAAATTCACATTTCGCGGCGCTTAGTCGTTCACCCGAGAGACGGCGAGGTCGGCAGGAGACAGGAGGACCGTTTTGTGTTCGAATGTAATGAACTGTCGAATGTTTAATTTCTCGATTTAAACCAGGAGGGCGAGTTGTCTCTGGGAAACGAGTGAAAATGTCATTCGCGAGGCGACCGTTTACTGCCTTGACGCTTATTTGAGCGACGTTCGACGTTTGACATGTGATTTTGAGCCCGGTTTTTCCATCGAGTAAGCGTTGGAGTCGACAATCTGGTAACAGATGGTAATTTGCGAGAAAATCTGAACCAATAATTGGAATGCTAACGTCAGCAATTATAAATGCCCAACGAAAATCGCGGCGCAAACCAATATCAAGTGATACGTTATACAGACCGTAGGTAGCGATGTCACTGTTATTAGCGGCACTCAACGTATGGTTGGACTTGTGTAAAATCCTTCCCGTGAGTAACCGTCGAGGGTAGCAAGAAACATCAGAACCGGTGTCGATTAAAAATTTTTGTTTTGAACGACGCTCAAAAATAAATAAGCGGTTTTTAGAAGGCGTCGTTGAGGCAGTCGTTGCCGGTTTCATTGACTGCCGCTCTCGTTTCCCTGAAAATTACAGGGCTGGACACACTTGGTGGCCTTATTTTGAAAACGAAAGTGGTACCAGCAGAATTTCTGATCGGGGGTGTAGTGTTTACTTCGGGAGCGAGAACGATTACGTTGCTTACCATGGTTGCCTTGGCGATAGTTTTGAGTGGTTGCTAGGCGCTCGAGTTGATGTGAAAGTTGGTCGATCCGTTGATTTAATATTTGAAGCGAATTTTGGGAAAAATGACTTTCCTGTTGGGAGCTCGTAGCGGTAGAAAATACAGACGGCTGAGTCGGTGAAATTTCGACGATTCTGTCCGCTAAAACGGCTAATTGATCGAGGCCGAGTTCCGGTTGCGAGGCAAGAATTGCTGACACGGTATTTGGAAGGCGCTGTAGCCATATTTGTTTCAATAGACCGTCGCTTACCGCTGACGACGACGCGAGGGCACGAAGATGACGTAGGAATTGGGAGGGTTTTCTGTCACCAAGATCTTCTTCGCTAATGAGCTGTTTAACACGCCGTTCTTCGGATAAAGATAGGCGCAGACAAAGTTCCCGTTTCAAAATTTCGTATGTTTGTCGTTCCGCGGGGCCAGTAATGATATCCTCGACTTCAGCTGCAGCTCGGGTCTCCAGCTGCGAGACGACGTAATAGTAGCGCGTTTGGTCAGCCGTGATGTCGGCTAGAGCGAACTGAGCTTCAGCCTGGGCGAACCACAATGTGGGCTTGTCCGCCCAAAACGGTGGAAGCTTGGCCGAAACTCTGTAAACTGCTTCTGGTAGACCAGGTGCTGGAGCTGGAGCAAAAGCTTCATGTGGGGCGGCTTGCATTTCGATCAGTTGAGCGGTTGCCGGTTAACAAAAAAAAAAATTGTTCGAATCGGGGTCACCAATTTAGGAGGTATAATGAAACCGTTTAGGAACGACAGTAAACGAACGGAGTTTATTGAATTGAAATAAAAAAGTAACGAAAATGTAAAAACAAGGACAAACTTATTTTTCTCGTCAAGTTCCAAGTGCCAAGTGATTTTTTTTATTTACCATCTGTTTTCTCGTGGTGGTTTATAAAATGTGACAATGACGCCACACCATGTTCTAAAGAGCTCCATAAAATCTCCAAAAATGTTCCTCGTTTGAAGTTAGGTTTAGCAGATTTTCTCGACTTCAAGCAGTCCGAAAAGGTCCGCGTGCGTCCAGCAGCTTCCTTAGACTTCAGACCCCACGCAGTAGCTTACGGTTGGTAGGGGCGAGGGGGGCGGACCACCTCGGCCCCAAAGCTTAAATACGGATAAATGAGGATTTTAAAATTATCCATGGATGTATAGGTATGTGAAGAGGTTGGACGGTTGGTTCGACAGTAATTTGACTACTTTCTACGAATTTCACCTGGACCTGGAGAATATAACTTTGCAAGTGATTTCAGCAAAGACTGTGGGCTAAATATTCGATTGAGCCCCCTAAAAAGAGCTATAGTGGCTGAAATTGAGAAAATTCGCGGCTAAAAAGAGGAAATAGGTACACCGTGTCCCCAGTAAAGTGCTGATTGGCAATTTGCAACTTGCTGATGCGACTAAAAAAAATGGAGAAACCGCTAATATTCGTGACTAAGAGTGCAAAAAAGTGCTGAGTCGCGGTCTCGTGATGCAACGACTTCCAGACTAAAATTAAGAAAAAATTGCTGATTCACGGTGCACGGTGGCCATTCTAACGAATAAATTGTGGAAATCAACGCAAAAGTGCGTTGTTTTTGGACCAACCCCGCAGTTAAAATTGAGATAACACGTTTATTATGTACCTACAATATTGACATGATAAAAAGACGCTATCAGGTTAAAATTGGGCAAAAATAGCAGTTCACAGCTCCAATTAGCAGAAAACGCTATTTCACAGCTGAAATTGAGAAAAATCGCTAATTTGCGGATATAAAGTTGAGGAAAAACGTTAATTAGTGGATACAAGTGAAGAAAATAAAGCGCGGCTACAATCAAGAAAAACGCTAATTTTCAGTTCAAAATCGAAAAAAGTGTTGATTCTCTGCTAAAAATGCAAACAAATTGCTAATTGCAGCTTAATTTGAGAAAAACGCCAATTCTTTGCAAAAATAGAGAAAATTTGGTAATGCACGGGTGGCGGAAACGCTATACTACGCTGATAAAATTGAGAAAAAGCGCCAATTTTCTGCTAAAATTGAGGTACATCACTAGTTCTCGGATAAAGTGTGGTGAAATTTCTAATTACGCGCCTTCTGAAGGCAACTTTGTGACTGAAATTCGGAAAAACGGCGAATTCACGCACGCGGCTACAAGTAAAAACAACTCTGATTCACGGGCTAGGACTGTGATGGAGCTATATAGTTATATAAAATTTGAATTGTTTGTATAGAAGCGCTTAAACTTCGAGGGTTAGTGGATAAAGCGTGCATGAAGCTGTAGACATAGGAGCCTGCATTGACTGTCTGCATTTAATTTGCAATTGCTAATGCAGTGCTAAAATGTGAAAAAAACCAATAATTTGCGGGTAATATTCAGAAAATCAATAATTAGTCTGGCCAAAATTAAGAGATTTTAAAGGTTATTTTAAGCCTAAATTGAGAAAAAATGCTAATTCACGGCTAAAAAATGGAAAAAATCGTCAATTTACAGCAAAAATTGCGAAAAACGCCAACGGTTTCAGTCACGGTCATTATTCGTGACTGAAATCAATCGATAAAATTCGCTAATTCACAGGTTTGAAACGCTCCTAGCCTGCTAAAATTAAGAAAAAGCGCTAATTCGCGGCTAAAATTGAGAAAAATTATAATTTTCCTGAAAACTTAATTATACGCCATTCGCGGCTTCTGAAGGCAACGTTTGAGGCAGAAATTGAGAAAAAGCGCCAATTTATATAGCAATGGGTGAAAACCCCCGCTAATTCCGGGGTAAAACTGAGAAACATCGCTCTTGCGCTAATTTGCGGGTAAAGTTGACAAAAAGCACTCATTCATGGCTAAAATTGTGAAATTCTCGGCTTAAACTGGTCACAAGCGCTAATTGGCGGATAGAAATGGTAAAAAATAGCGGTAATTAATAAATGTGTGCCAAGTAAAAATTATATTTATTGTTTATACAGAGACGTAGGAGCCTCTTGGAGACTTCTGCCCCGGGCCCCGATAGGTGTATAGGTCAGCCAGTGACCCAACGATACGCGGTTTCATTTTTAAATTTTGGCTATTTCCTCGAAAAATCGCCCAACTGAGAGATTTTAGGGTCAGATGGATATAGTGAATAAATCTGTCGCCGGTATTTTAATTAATAAAATAATTAGACTGATATTATCCGGACGACGATGGAAGGGCATAGCCCAACACGATTCGAGTTTCGAGAAAAAATGGCCCCCCGGCGGGATCTGAACCCGCATCCTCTGGATTACCAGTCCAGCACGCTGCCATTTGCGCCACGGAGACGCCTATGGGAGTCGTGCTCCGAGGGATAAGCTAAGCCGAACCCCACCCAGGTCCATTGTTTCTCTATGCCGAAAGCATAGAGTAATGACTGGCCGGCGTGGTTCAAACGTTTTGAACGTTATCGGCTTGCATCAGGACTGGATTCTCGACCGGAAGAGACACAGGTCAGTGCTCTAGTCTACTACATGGGCGATAAAGCCGAAATTATTCTTGATTCTTTCAATTTATCAAGTCGTGAGGGGAAATCTTACTCAGCTGTTGTCAAAAATTTCGATAATTATTTTCTAAAAAGACGTAACGTTATTTTTGAGCGTGCGAGATTCAATAAAAGAGATCAGATGATTGGGGAGCCAGTACACTACACAACATTCATCACGCCATTCGGGCGCTACGTTTTCAATCGTTTACCTTTTGGTATCAGCTCGGCGCCAGAACATTATCAAAGGCGTACAATCGACATTCTTGATGGCGTGAAAAACTGCGCTAATCTTACGGACGACGTGATTGTACGGGGTAAAAACAATGAGGAACACGACGAAGCACTTAATGAAGTTCTACAGCGCTTCCAAAACCACAACGTGACACTAAATATCGATAAGTGCGTCTTTTGTGAAAGAGAGGTCTCTTTTTTAGGTCATATAATTAACGAAAAAGGCATGATACCTGATCCTAATAAGACAGCTGCAATCCAAAAAATTGATTCTCCTGAAAACATCAATGAACTAAGACGATTCCTCGGGATGTACAATTATTTGACGAAATTTGTAAAAAAAAAAACAGCGCAGAAGTATCCAAACCTCTACTGGATCTACTGAAGAAAAATAATGAATTTCGATGGGGCTACTTTCAAGAGCAGGCATTCCAAAAAATGAAAAATCTTGTCACCGACGCGCCCGTGCTGCAGCTGTACGATCCCAATTATGAGACTAGGATTTGTACAGACGCTTCTTCATTCGCCTTAGGTGCTGTACTCGAGCAAAAGTGAATCAAAACTTTAAACCAGTCATGTACATCTCACGAGCCTTATCTCAAACGGAGGTAAATTACTCCCAGATTGAGAAAGAGGCATTAACTGTAACCTGGGCCTGTAAGCGACTAAGTCTTTACCTCATAGGCAGACAGTTTTCGGTGATAACAGATCACAAGCCTCTTGTGTCTGTCCTAGATCGGAAACCTATCTATGATCTATCACCCCGCCTTCGACGACTTCGACTGCTTTTACAGGCGTACGACTTCAAGATAACTCATTTGCCAGGGAAATTACTATATGTTCCTGACGCACTATCGCGCACAGAGAACCTACCAGAGGTTCGGTGGAAAAGAATACCTCGTTACTCAAGATTATTACTCGAGATACATCGACATCACTTTGATGAGATCTTCAACATCAGCGTCAGTAATCAATCACCTAAAAAAAATTGTTCGCTCAGTTCGGCATTCCTCACCAAATAAGATCGGACAACGGACCACAATTTAGAAGCCACGAATTTCTAACTTTTGCGACCTCTTGGGGAGTCGAGCTCGTCACAAGCTTTACCCTCGTTCAAACGGTCTGGCTGAATCGGCGGTAAAGACAGCCAAAGGGATTTTGACTAAATGCAAAGACATCGAAGCTGGACTTTTATCATACAGGTCAAGCCCCTTAAAAAAACGGTTACTCTCCAAGCGAGCTACTGATGGGGAGAAAAATCAGGACGCGTGTACCGACAATCATTGATAATTTGAAGCCCAAATTGATTGACGATAATAAGCTTCGAACGACGGAGCAATGTTCTCGGTGGAAAATGAAGAACTCTTTCGGCAGACGACATCGAGCTTTCAAACCATTACAAGAACTCGAGAGTGGCGACAAAGTTTGGGTCTCTGATTTCCAATGTTCCGGAGTCGTCAAGGGAACCGCGTTCCTATATCGTTGATACTGAGAGGGGACAGACGAAGTTTACAATAATGATGTCATATTCACGGGAAACACTGAAAAGTACGTGGTAACTTTTCACCTTGAAGGAAAAGAACAAATATTTGAAGTCGATTCTGGCGCAGGACTCACCCTTCTACCGAAAT
This sequence comes from Corythucha ciliata, assembly GCA_038030265.1. Classification (NCBI taxonomy): domain Eukaryota; kingdom Metazoa; phylum Arthropoda; class Insecta; order Hemiptera; family Tingidae; genus Corythucha; species Corythucha ciliata. Next base: position 52,875,864 of record CM075941.1, on the reverse strand, counting down.
GTGACTACGAAAGACTCAACCTCCAATGCCCAATACGCACATCGTCCGTCCGCTTCCGTTCTTACACGGCTGGAACATTCGATCCACTTGGAGTCTGCTTCGTCACGGCCGAATTTAATAATAAAAAATCCAGGGAGCCGCTTTTCATCGTTCCCGATCGTTTCACCCCGCTCTTAGGAAGGGCTTGGATTCGTAAATTTGGCATTGAGTTGAACCAAATCGATAAAAATTCTTGTCAAACTGTTAACTCTGTTGACATTTCTTCAACTATTAAAGAAATTGAACGTTCTTTTGCAGATATTTTTGAACCTAAAGTAGGATGCATCCCTAATTTCACTTTGCATAAACTAAGAAATGCACGCTCGATCTTTATAAAGCCTATCTGCACGTTCAAGTTGACGACAACACAAGTGAAGTACAGACTATTTCTTCCCATCGAGGCACTTACAGGGTGAGGAGACTCAATTTCGGTATCAAAAATGCGCCAAGTGAATTTCACAGGATACTTTCCCAAGTACTCCGAGGTCTGGAAGGTATCACAAGGTACTTCGACGACCTTACAGTTTTTGGAAAAACCTTCCAAGAATGTCGTTCCAACCTGTTGAAAGTTTTACAACGTCTGAAACAGAATAATATGCACTTGAATCGTCGAAAATGCCATTTCTTTAAGACAGAAATATCTTATTTAGGCTACATAATCAAACATAATAGCATCTCCAAGTGTCCAAAAAAAGTAGAAGCAATCACTCAAATTGCGCGTCCTCAAAACGCCGAAGAGGTAAAAAGATTTTTGGGAATGATAACATATTATTCTAAATTCATTCCGAACGTTTCTTCAATAAAGTTTCCATTGCGATGTCTTCTGAAGAAACATCAGCGCTTCACGTGGACTAGCGCATGTGACTTCGCCTTCCAAACATTAAAAGACGAAATTTCTCGCGAAAGGGTTCTCGTTCCGTTCGATCCAGAACTACCGATTACACTGGCTTGTGATGCTAGTCCGACAGGCGTCGCAGGCGTCTTATCCCACATCATAGACGGCACGGAACGACCCATAGCATACACATCACGTTCTCTAACCGCTGCTGAAACGAATTATAGTCAGTTGGATCGAGAAGCCGTCGCGATAATATTCTCGATTACCAAAATTTTTTCACTACCTCTATGGTCGATCGTTCACCCTCATTACGGATAACGCCGCTCTCACCCGTATTTTCCACCAAAATTCAAAATTACCAGCGATCACCAGCACAAGACTTCTACGGTATGCGACATTCCTCCAAAATTTCGACTATACAATCCAGCATAGGAAGGGAGAAGAACATTCAAACGCCGATTTCCTGTCTCGCTCAACGTCACGCACAGACTCTTTCACTGCTGACATGGCTATGGACATGGAACTACGCGATTTGAATAATTAAGTCGTACATCAAATTTCAACTCCCTCTCTTACTTTCGATTCTCTGAAAAATGAAACTTCGAACGACGCTTTCCTCATTCGGCTCAAAAATGATTTATCGACTGGGAAGAATAGAGATCCCGCTTACTCTCTTCAAGACGGTGTTATTTTCTGGTACAATCGCATTGTTATCCCCGAAAAATTACACACGGCGGTTCTCAATGAATTACATCACACACACGTTGGGATCGTGAAAATGAAACAATTAGCCAGACGGTATTGTCACTGGGAAAACATAGACAAGGACATCGAAAAACTAGTTAGTTCGTGCGCAGACTGTGCACTCATTAAAAAAAATCCGGCTAAGGCACCTCTGCACCATTGGGAAGATCCCAACGAGAATTTTGATCGAGTCCATGTTGACTACGCTGGTCCTGTCGACGGTTGCCATCTTCTTGTTCTAGTCGATGCTAAATCAAAATGGCCTGAAATTCGAATGTGTCAAGATTATCCATCGTCTCATTCCACTATACAGCTGCTTTCAGATATTTTTGCGTTTTATGGTTTTCCCCGAGTCGATCTTCAAAAGCGAGCTTTTCTCAGAGTTCTGCTCGGCACACGGGATTCTTCAAAAGTTTACCGCTCCAGGTCATCCTGCCACGAATGGGCTTGTTGAGCGTCAGATCCAAACAATCAAAAATAAACTCAATGCAATGAAGACTTCTACTCTACCATTGGATTCCAAAGTCAGATAAATCATGCTGAAGCTCCGAGCAACCCAACTAGCAGACGGTATAAGCCCTGCCGAAGCCTACCTTGGGCGGAAAGTACGTTTGAAACTGGATGCGATATTACCTCACAAAGAGGATTCGAAGCCTCTAAGACTACCTGGAGTCCGTCAGTTTCAAGTAGGAGATAGAATTCAAGCTAGGTAGTACTCGGATAAACAGAACACATGAAGATTTGGAATAGTGGTAGCGAAATTGGGACATCTTCACTACAGCATTGAACTTGACAATGGTCATACAATTAAAAGGCACGTCGACCAAATTAGGAGCAGTCAAGTTCCAAAAAAATTTTTCGCGACAGAAAAACAACCCTCTCAAGTGGAACCTGAAGAGGAAGCAGTAGTGTGGTTTCATAGGCACCACAATCTGCAGCCTCCTCCTACCGAGCAGGAAGTGCAAGCTGAGCATTCTCCGGTATGCGAGGAAAGTACACAGGATCCGCCATTGCACCCTACCACTAGCCACACCGAAAGAGTCCAACACGACTCCTCGCCACGTTCAAACTCCGGTCTCCAAGAAGAGGAAACCGATTCTCTCAGAAGGTCTCAACGAATTCGAAGAAGACCTGATTACTTGAACGACTACGATTGTAGCAAAGTGGAACATATTAAGCCCGGGAGAATATTATGAATCTGTTTCGACACATGTTTATGTTATTATTAAGGTTTTAAAAATACGATAAAATATAAAAAGATTTGTCAGTGTAGATCACTCAACTAACGCGCGTATTCATCATCCAGTCCTATGACTCCCATAGCAACGGGAGAAATTTGATATAAACATTATTCGAATAAAAGGACTTGAAGTGTTTTTCCTATTTGAATGCAGTTGCAAATTATTTAGAGATAATTATTGTGAGGCAGTAACACTACACCTCCTAGCTCATGGCTTTTTTTTTTTTTTTTTTTTTTTTTTTTTTTTTTTTTTTAGTGCATTTCATTCTGAAAATGCACTATTGGTCTCGTCGTGATGGTGGCAAACATGGGTCATGTGTCATGTTTTTTTCATGTTTCAGAACCTCTAGAACACGAATTCAGTGGTCTCCGGAATTCACACACACACACATATATATATATATATATATATCTTTATGGCCGTTTCCTTGTTAGCACGATAACTCTCGTAGAAGTTAATTTAGCGGAACGCGCTTTGGCACAAAAATCAGTAGTCATAAGACACCGGTCGATATTGCATTTGGGCCAAATCGGTCAAGGTGGAGGGGGGGAAAATCGGGCTTGAAGTCGTCAAAAAATCACTAAAAATCACCAGTTGATTCTAGAAGCATCATATTCGGTACGTATACTCCATGTTAGACTAGCCTTTGATTCCCATTTTAATTTTTTGAAAAAGTCAAGGGGGAGGGGGCGATGTCCTCGGGGTGGAAGTAAGTGTGAGGCCTTGTTAGCACGATAACTCTCGTAGAAATTAATTTAGCAGAACGCGCTTTATCTAAAAAATCAGTAGTCATAAGATCCCGGTCGGTATTGCATTTGGGCCAAATCGGTCAAGGTGTTTTTTTTTTTTTTTTTTTTTTTTGGAACGATGACAATAGGACGATAATATAATATATAATACTTTGGTAACAAGAAGTAAAAAGATTAGTTAATATGATGATAAATAACAATATATAAAAATGTTCATTTGTAACAGATTTGTGCCTTTGGGGCATCAAGGAGTTAGAAGGTCCGAGTGCCATTTTCGTTTCAGGCGTCTGGAAGCGCGAGGAGGTCTAGGACTAGAGAGGATGCCACTGACGAGGGAATTCGGGTGAGCATTTATGCGGTTCGCTAAGCTGTTGTAGGTTGTTGAGAGTGTTTGAAAAACGGGGTTTATGGAGAGATCAGTGCGAAGAGTTTCATTTCTCACGTACCAGGGTGCACCAGTGAGCAAACGCAGCGCTCGTGATTGTACGGTTTCAATGCGTTTGATCTGAGTGTTGCAGGCTGAGCTCCAGATGTCGCTCCCTTACAGCCAAATCGGTCTAATCAGCGTCAGATATAAGAGTCGTTTGACACCAAGAGGGATGTTGGCACTTGTCAGTAGGAAGTAGAGTTGTCGAATTCTATAACGCACTTTGCCAACGGTTTCACTTATAAGGGGTTTCCAGGTTAAACGGCTGTCTAGTGTAAGACCTAGATACCTGACTGAGTCAGCTGTCTCTATTTGTTGTCCTTGGAGGATTAGATTGGGTATGACTACAGCTCTTTTATACGTGAAGCAAACCAAGCGTGTTTTATTTGTGCTAATGCTTATTTTCCAACGGTTGGTCCAAGCGCTCAAGAGATTTACATACTCCTGAAGTGTTGCAAGTGCCTGCTCTCCAGAAACGTGCCTGATTAGAATGGCCTGGTCATCTGCATAGTGTGCAATGGTTGCATCCTGGCACCTGGGGAAGTCGTGTGTAAAGAGGTTGTAGAGGAAGGGGCCTATGATGCTTCCCTGGGGGACTCCAGCTCAAACAGCGTGTGATTTGGAGATAGAGTTTCTGTATTTAACGGCATAAGTCCGGTTGAGTAGGTAGGACTGAAGAATTCGGTAGTAAGTGTCTGGTAGGTGAATTTTAAGCTTGGCTAGCAGCCCTTTATGCCAGACTCGGTCAAACGCCTTCTCAACATCGAGGAACAGACCAAGGCAGACCTGCTTGTTCTCATAGGCTAGGAGGATTTCGTCTACCACTCTATGGAGCTGTTGCGGGCAGGAGTGTAAGGGCCGGAAACCAAATTGCTCTTGAGGAATCAAGGGTTTCAAGTGGAGGACAAGTTCTGGAAGAAGGAGCCGTTCGAAAATGTTTGCCAAGAGGGAGAAAAGGCTGATTGGCCTATAGTTTCTGAGGTCATGGGATGGCTTACCTTTTTTCTTTATCATTATAACTTGCGCGAATTTCCATTTGGCTGGGAAATAAGCTAGCCTGAGCATGGCATTGTAAATCTGCGTCAACTGCACAAGTGCTTTGCGAGGAAGGTTTACCAATAGGGGCCTTGTTATTCCATCGAAACCAGGGGTCTTTTTGGAAGGAGACTTCACAATGGCTGCTTTGACTTGAGTAGGCTTGAAGAATTTCTTGAAGATGGAGAGTTGTAGGGGGCTTTCTAATGTAGTTTCTGTGCATTCATCGAAGTACTGATCTCCGAGTTGATTTGGTGCAAACTGCTCAGTAAGAGCCTCGGCAAATGCTTCCGCCTTTTCTGTTGGTGTACATAGCCAGGTGGAGCCCTTTTTGAGTGGAGGGATTGCATTCTTTTCTTTGGTAATCGTCTTGGTCTTCTGCCAAAGTGATCCATTTGTTGTTTCGAGTTGGGACAGCTCTGCGTTCCTTTGTCCAGTCCTCTCCCTGATTAGTGCGTTCTTTAGTTCCTCTGTGGCTTTGTTGTAGGCCCGCTTGTGTTCTGGAAAGGCTGTGGCACGCCACCGGGCCCTTGCCTGGCATTTGGTGCGATGTAGAGCAGCTATGTGGGGTTGAGTAATGAAGCCAGTAGGTCGGGTGGACACTGATTTGTGTGAGCTAGCAAGATTAGCAGCAAACTGTAAGTTGCGTGTAAATATTGAAGCTGCCTTGTCAACGTCTGATGGTGTTTTTAAGGGTAGTTGTAGGCTTTGAGGCTGTGTTAAGTGCTTCCTGATATATAGTCCAGTTGAATGGGTGTTTCATTAAATTATTTCTTGGAGCAGAAGCTTCGTGATGAGTGCCAAGCATAATTATGGTCGTAAAGTGATCAGAACTAAGGTCAGGTATCACCGTAGGTTGGGTGCATAGATTGTTTGTGCCCTTACCAAGAAAGAAGTCAAGTACGTCTGGAACAACGTTTCTTTTGTCTGGGTAATATGTTGGTTCAATCGGATGATGAACGTCCAAATGAAAACGATGAACTGAACTGAAACGAATCACCTCCTAGCATAAACCTGGGGCCAAGTTCGTGGATAAGACCGATGAAGTCGGCTGGGCATACTTGGTTACTTGGCGCGGAATAGAAGGAGGCTACCTGGTATCGTTTGCTATTGACCGTCATTGTTACTCTAGAAACTTGCATGTTAGTTTCTTGGATGATTGGGAGTTCTTCATGTTCTATTGAAGTTTTGATTAGTAAGAGCGAACCGCCTTCTCTGTTTCCGCTGGGATGATCAGCTCTATAGCATTTGTATTTTTCCAGATAAAAGGGACGATTTTCGGTTAATTTTGTCTCTGTAGCAAGCAAGATGTCGATGTTGTGCATTTGGAGGAACAGTCCGAGTTCACTTAGTTTATTTGCAATGTCCCGGGCATTCCAAGTGCATATTTTTAAAGGATATCTAAAAGTTGGTTCAACCATCTAGTTTAAGTAATTTAGGTATGATTTTCGCTAGAGTTTGTACAAGAGGCTGAATAATAGTTATCAGGCTTTCTATTTTGCTTACTAAGAGATTAATGCTCTGGCCTTCGCTCACAACATTTGAATTAGTGCGTGGCATGTGGGGGAGTATGTAAGAGTTGCTATGAGGTGGTAAAGGAGGAGGGTTATGATTAAGGGTTTCTCCTGGGTTTTTATCAGCCGGAGCGACTCGTGCAGACCGTGATTCCAGAGGCGTGGATCGGCGCATATTCTGTAGCTTCACATGATGTGGACAACCCTTGTAGTTAGCTGTGTGGGCCCCCCCCCCCCACAGTTAGTGCAGATCGGTGGTTCATTAACTGGTTTTGTACATTCATTAGAAGCATGCTGAAGATCACATTTGACACATCGTGGGCGAAGGGAACAAAAATTTTTGCTGTGACCATAGGACTGACATTTGGTGCACTGTATGACGGATCTTTTTGGGCGAGGTGGCTCAATCTGAACCACTGCTTTGTAGAGACGAGTAACATTAAAGATCTCTGAATTTTTTATATTTGGCTCAAGATCAAGGAAGTAAAGTGGCAAAGGAATTTTGGTGACTGGATGCAAAAAGGGTACTACCTGACGTGGCTCAAAGCCAAGTCTTTTAATATCATCTATGAGCAATTTAACATCACAGGTTTGGTGCAGTCCTCTTATAACCTCTCTAAAAGCCCGTTCTGAGTTGGTTTGGTAGGTATAGTAGTGGGCATTAGAATCGCTTAGGTATTTTATCATTTTTCTGTACCCATCTATTGTATCAAATGAAAACTTGATTTTGTCCCCTGTAGAGTAATGTTTGAAGTCGCCAGTATCTAGTGAGCTGATTTGTTGAAGTAGTAAATTAATATTGGTCAAGTTTTTTACAAAGATAGGAGGTGGCTTCATTTGTTTATCTTCTTTAGGGGGCGATGATTGAGATGACTTTTCAGAGGCAGAGGTATGTTGAGTCGGTGATAGCGGTTCGAAACAAATCATAACGATTAACGAAACAAATCATGGTCTCAACATTACTACTTCTGGGACGGCTTAGGGTATCCGTATACAAAATGAAATGCACTCTTTCCGACCGCCAGCTGCCGGAGCGAATTTTTTTATTTTTTTTTTTTTAGAAAAGGCAGTATATCGATGACCTAGTCGTCGAAGCTTGGCAGGCGCGTTGGGCTAGCAGTCCAACGGGTAGGCGTTTTTGTTCGGGTTCGTGCCCGATGATCGGACGAGGCTGGCGGCAGCCAAGTGGTTTACCCTATTGAGCACGCCGCCACGCGCCACTTCTATCCTGACGGGGCACGGCTCTTTCAACGCCAAGTTGTGGTTCTTCCGGCGGCGGGACTCCCTCGGCATTGTTTTTTTGTTGGCGTCAACAATCCCGCAAAATATGTTTTTTTATAGAACAAAACTAGTGAAATTAGTTTTTCGAGTACGGATTAGTTTCGTAGGTAAAGAAACATTAGGAAGCTAAGCACCAAGGAATGTTTTTTTTGAGGAGCCAAACACTGCGAAATTGGTATTTTGAAAGAAACAACACCACGGAATTGGTTATTAAGGTGCCGAACCCACGATTTTTCGATTTTGTGAGGAGTAGTAACGAGCGAAATTGGTTTTTTGGCCTTCTGAAATTCAAACCGCGAGGGCATCCAAAAGATAATTCATAACTTTTTTTTTTCCAGGGATGATCGAAGACCGTAGGGTGTGATGCGGTTGTAGGCGGTGGCATGATGAGGGGAGGGGGGTGGATAGTAAGGAGACACAGAATCACGTTTCGCTCTACATTTTACCCCCTTGATACCCGGCGTGTATAACGTTTTTTCCTCACTCTATCGCTCCGTCTTCTCCTCAAAGGGATATTATTTCAGCCCGGTGGTCGACGACCCCAAAGGGACCCTCTCTTCTTTCATTTTCCGTTGTGTGTTCAACTTAAAAATCAGACATTGCATACAATTTTTTTAAAAAAATCGTTTTTAAGACATTCAAGGGCGCAAAAAGGTAATTTAGCCAGAGTTGTGGTAGCGGTTGAATGATCATGATTCATGACACACTGACGACGGGGCTTGTACAACTCAAACTGACGTTTTTTTTTTGTTTTTTTGTTTTCAAGGAAACGTCTAAAGCTCTATAGATATCCGCTGTAGGACTTGTTGTTGAAGGCACAAAAAAACTGTTAATTTCCCGGGGGAAATCTCTAGCGGGAAATAAACTTTCCGTGGGATTGTCTTTATTCTGGCTCTCAGAACTCTAATTAAAAAAAAAAAAAGCTTTTTGTTTTTTTCCGAAGCTGTTAAGATTTAGCTTTAAAAAACACACAAAAAAGCAGATAAAACGGCGATCAGAGAATAGAGGAACGAGGCATGGTTGTTTCTCTGGAGGCAATTAAACTGTGAGGTAAACTCTTAGCTTAGGCCTCAAAATATCGCATAAAAACCCGAAATTTATATCGTAATCATTTTCTGCGCTCCATTGAAGATTTCAAAAGATAAAAGTTGGCAAACGTTTACAGCTGAATTGTTGGAGGGGGAGAAGGGGGCCTTTAATAATAGGAACGAGGGGAAAAAAAAAAAAAATTTGAGTGATTCACGGTCACAGAGAATGACGCGCCTCCTCGTCCTTCCATCTCCATTCGCACAGTTCTGTCACTTCACTCACCGAACACCGCGACGTTTAAAATCCCATCTGGGAAATTTGATTGACTCTCCCCTGCCCGCCCCTCCGCCCATCCACCCATGCGTCAGCTCGGGCCGGCATCACACGGGATTCCACGGAACACCTTGCTCATATCCTGTCCTTCTCAGCCTAGAGATTTGCGTTAGTAACATCGGAAATGACTTAATGGTTTTGTACCGGTCGAAAGAGCCGAGTAAAATATGTTTTTTTTTTTTTTTTTTTCGTTTTCAAACTGTTTTTTGTAAGTATCGAAGGTCAGGACTAGCCAAGTGTTTCAAAAAGTGACTTTCGATTAAAACTCGCGCGTACCCGTTTGGAATAATTTAAAAATTAAAAAATGAATAAGCTACTCACACGAACAAGAAAAGTGTCCTTGAGAAAAGTAAAGGTGTTTTCCCCCTTAAAAAAAAAGAAAAAAAAGGATTTTCGATAGGTAATGGCCCGTGAATTACTCTGAAATACCAAAAAAAAGTCAACTCCTTTTGTATTTTCCTCTTCAATTTAAACCCTTTTGTCTTATTCAAGCTCTCCCCTCTCCTCTACTTCCCGTAAATCGTGCCCAATTTGTTTCGCTCAATTTCTTAATATCCAGAGCGCTCTCACGAACAACAAAAATATGTTACATTATTCCGATTGGAGAAGGCCAGTCGTATTGTTTTAGCGATGTGTTTTTGCAGGAGGGTCGACGGGAAGGGGGGTGGAGGACAAAAACAATAAAATCGTTAAGTTAATTTAACACGCCACTGTGGGAGCAAGGATGAGGGGGGGGGGAGATTAAGAAACAATAGGAAGAGAAAAAGTTTTTCCATGTTAGATACGGTTAAAGGGTTTTTTTTTTTCCCTCGGAAAGTGAGCGCGCGTCATGGGGTTAAGAATAGGGGGAACAGGGTGGCGTCTTGTAGTTGCAGCTGCGAAGCTTTCAATTGGGCTGAAATTAGAACGCGAAACATGCAACTTCGCAGGAATCAAGGCACGAAACTTGCAATTTAAATGAAATTTAGAGGCTCAAACTTTCAAATTCACTGGTACCTATTTAGCTATACAACCGTCCGTGCTACCACTAAATAAAAAGGCCCAGAAACTTCCCAAAAATTACGACCCAAAACTTGTCAATTCATGGACGTACAGCCGGAAAACTTGCACTTTCGATCAAATTAGAACCTGAAACTGGCAAACTCACTAATATTTATGGCTGAGATTATCAATTTCGCGGTTATTATTTAGCCCCAAAACGTTCAAATTGAATTATGTTTACTTACGACTACCCTAGCGGACCAATAAGAACTATACCTTACGAGGCCCGTTGATCTCTAAATGAACAAGTTGCAATTTCGCTGGCACTTGCATCGAAATTTACATTTTTAGGGAACTAAAGACCACAAACTTTCAATTTTGTGGATATATCAAGTCTCGACTCGAATCTTAACGGATTTTTAGCTACGCGCGATGTAATTTCGTGGGTGTATTTGTCAGCCACTACAAAAAAGGACCGAGACTCCGAATTTCACAAAAGTTATGACCTAAAAACTTGCCATTCTTAAGGATATTTAGACCCAAAATTTGCAATTTCATAAATATTTAGCTCCGAAGAATATAATTTCGCTGCTATATTCGTTAAGCTTTGCTAATTAAGCGGCTATTCCTATAGCTTTGGGTGCTCTCAAGGGCTGGAAGTGCCCGCCCGGAACTAGTAAAAAAAAAAAAAAATTGAGCCCGAGACCTGAAATTCCGCGAAAGCAAAGACCGGAAACTATTCCCCCTGATATTTAGACCTGAAACTTGCAATTTCGCAGATTTCCAACTCCGAATGAAGCAATTTTGCGGATGTCATAGCACCGAACGTTGCAATCGCAGATGTTTTGCTCCAAATATTGCAATTTTGTGGCTAATATAGTTCCAATGTTGCAAATTCAGCGGCTTCTTGGCCGCGTGAACTAGGACTTTCCGAAGTAAACGTGCTCTTCTAGTTCGAGAGCCAGGTGACAGTCCCATTCAAACCGGAAGATCACAGTCATGAAACTTGTTCCATGTTACAGCGTTTGTGCTGGGGCTGAATAGGAATCTCAGCGTCTGTCTGGGGCATTTGCCCTCCGCGGCCGTCAATTTCCCAAATTTTGGACAATGAATTAGCTGAAAGAACGTAGTCTTGTAACTTGACTCATTCAGTAGGCTTGTGAAGCTAAATACGGATATGAACGTCTGTCAGGGGCGTTTGCCCTCAGTGGGCAGTCTAATGCCCTAAATTTGGGGCACGAATAAACCGGATGGACTTGACCATTTGACGGGTATTATGGAGCTGAACACGAATGTGAGCGTCGGTCGGCGACAGCCGAGGGCAGAGGGCAAACTCCATTATACCTGTTGAATGAGGAGAGTTGCACGACAGAGCTCTTCAATTCAGGCAAATGCCCCTGGCAGACGGCGGCAGACGCTTATATTTGTATTCGGCTCCATGAAACTCGACGAATGAGACCACATTTACATGACCAAGTTCATTCGCAGTTAATTAATGTTCCATATTTGAAGAATTTGACTGGCCGCCGAGGGCAAATGCCCTGGACAGACGCTCATATTCGTATTCAGCTTCACAATACCTGTCAAATGTCGCCAGCTCTCGGTCTATTTCTCTTTATTAGTGTGTGTCTCGTGATTTTTAAATCAATTCCAAACAGGCGCGGATCCAGAGTCAGCTTGAGGAGGGGGCCATATTATGAGTCCATCCGGCCCCCTCCCCTAGAAATATACCACACGTCACACAGTTGCTAGACAGACACAGTTTTCAATGCGTCTCAATCACTGATAATTGGAAAATTAAGGAAACCCAAAGGCCGGAAAAGTAAGAAAAAAAAAAAACAACAACATTCAACGTAACGTGAACTGTTAGTTTGGCAAAAATATGCCTCCCACCGAATGAAGTGAAGCTCTTATGTCCCACGGCTAGCGCCGTGATTTTAACCCTCAAAATTTGGGTTTTTTTGGTGAGCGACATCCGGGAAATTACGGTTTATTGAGTGAAACCAGCAAAAAACGGTTCCTAGTGGGCGAAATCGGCGCAATCGGTCACTGAAATAGGCCACCCAGCAAAGTTGGTTTAATGGCAAACCAAATTACCCAAATTGGCCGTTGATAAAATTGACAGTGTCCACATGAAATTGACGATTTGCTCATAAAATTGAAAATTTCCTAATAGAATTGACAATTTCTTCATACTATGCACAATTTCCTCATAAAATTGACAATTTCTCTGTAAAATTGATTATTTCTGCATAAAATGAGAATTTCCTTATATCATATACAATTTCCTCATAGAATTGAAAATTTCCTCATAAAATTGACCATTTCCTCATAAAATCGACACTTTCCTTGTAGAGCATACAATTTCCTCATGAAATTCACGATTTCCTTATAAAATTGACAATTTCCTCATAGAATGGACAATTTCCTCATAAAATTGACAATTTCCCAATAAATTTATTAATTCTTCATAAAATCGACAATTTCCTTGCATCATATACCATTTCCTCATAAAATGGACAATTTTCCCACAAAATAGACAATTTCCTCATAAAATTGACAATTTCCTCATAAAATTGTAAATTTCCTCATAAAATAGACAATTTCCCCATAAACGTCATTATTTCCTCATAAAATTGCCAATTTCCCCGTAAAAGTGACCATTATTTCCTCCTAAAAGGGACAATTTACTCTAAAAATTGACAATTTCCTCATATAAGTGACAGTTTTCTGATAAAATTCACAATTTCTTCATAAAATTGATAATTTCCTTATAAAGCATACAATTCCCTAATAAAATTGACGATTTCCTTATAAAATTGACAATTTCGTCATAAAATGGACAATTTCCTCATAAAAGAGACAATTTCCTATAAAAATTGACAATTTCCTATGAAAATTGACAATTTCACCATAAAATAAAAAATTCCTCATAAAATTCATTATTTCCTCATAAAATTGCCAATTTCCCCGTAAAAGTGACCATTATTTCTTCCTAAAAGGGACAATTTATTCTAAAAATTGAATATTTCCTCATAAAATTGCCAATTTCCCCGTAAAAGTGACCATTATTTCTTCCTAAAAGGGACAATTTACTCTAAAAATTGACAATTTCCTCATATAAGTGACAGTTTTCTGATAAAATTTACCATTTACTCATAAAATTGACATTTCCTAATAAAACATACAATTTCCTAATAAAATTGACGATTTCGTCATAAAAGAGACAATTTCTTATGAAAATTGACAATTTCACTACAAAATAAAAAATTCTTCATAAAATTTATTATTTCCTCATAAAATTGACAATTTCCCCATAAAAGTGACAATTTCATCATAAAAGAGACAATTTCCTATAAATATTGACAACTTCCTCATATAATTGACAATTTTCTCATAAAATTGACCATTTCCTCGTAAAATGGACAATTTCTTCATAAAATTGACAGTTTCCTCATAAAATTGACAATTTCCTCATAAAATTGACTATTTCCTCATAAAAGAGACGATTTCCTATAAAAATTGACAATTTTAGCTTCAAATTGACAAAAATGTTTAATTAAATTGACAATGCGCTTATAAAAAGGTCAATTTGAAAATTTCCTCGTGAAACTGACAATTTCGTCCTAGAATTAACGATTCCTAGAAAATTTACGGTTTCCTCTTGAAAGTAACAATTTCCAATTCGAACTAACAATTTCCTTACAAAATTGGAAATTCATTCAAAAAGGGTAATTTTCTCATTATACCTATTGACAATTCCTCATACAATATGTCATTTTATTCATAAAATTGAATATTAGCTTATCAAACTGACAATGTACTCATCAAATTGACGCCTTTTAGACTGAAAATGTCCTCATTAAATCAACCATTATGCTCATAAGCTTAAGATGCCTTACAAAATTGAAAGTTTTCTCATAAAACAGACAATTTCGTTATGAAGTTGCCCATTTTTTCGTGATACTAACGAGTTTTTTTAAAATAAAATATACAATAATGTCACCTTAACATTGCTCTTGGTGAACAGTTTCGCATATGTGTTGCCCTTGACGCTGCATTTCACGTAAATGAACGCCTTGAATGTGGCGATTCACGTGAGTGTTTTCCCGAATGTTTCGTTTTGCCCGCCGTGGGGCATTTTGCGTACAGTTTACTCGTTGTGCCGCGGCCTTTCGAAAGAGTTTTTCCCTTAAATAACTTGGCATTTCGCGCCTCTCGCGAACCTCTGAGAAAATTATCCTAAAATTAGAGGTAATCACCCCTTCTCGATGGGATTTTGGAGGAGGTTTTGATGATTTTTTTTTTGCGCAAGGGAGGGGCCATGAACCAGACATTAGCAACCCTAAAATGCGCAAACAACAAAACAATCTAACCACAGAAACTCCAACAACGGGAAGCTATAACTACAAAAACCTCGAACCAAAAATGCACCACTAACCAAAGAAAAGCTCGTTTCTTAGTACAAAAAAAAACTCAAGCTCAGAAAACCGCCACAAATGCACTATCGAACCCCAAAATGCTGTAACCTTCAGTATAAACCAACAAACAAACACAGTAAACAAGTTTACTATACTAAATAGGTAGCGCCGTAAAAAAATCAGGAGTGGGGTTCCTGTAAACAACGCGTCATCGGGTATGCGAATTGAAAATTGTATAATTAATAATCCAAGGTGTTTAAACTCTTTACAGGTGCCGCAGATCTTCGGCCATTACTGTCTTTCACCTACGGCACGAGCAGTCCCAACCGCTTTTGCGCTGGACCCAGTACATTATAAATTGTTATTGGGTCGTGATTTTTGAGAATTTATAAACTTTAATTTCAAAATAAACTTGCTCTGCTGCTATAGGATGAGCAATCGGCGAGTAAAGAACTGCTGGTGACGTCAGTCCCCCATCCCTCCCGCCTGTTGGCCAGGGGGAAATCTGCAGCACCTATAGAAGAGTTTAGTCCCCTTTGGTAAACACTTAAAAGATTTTGACTAAACAGACGTAAACAAACAAAGGTGTGTCGGTTTTGTGGCGCTAAACAAACGATTCCGTTCTTCGCCCAGGCTGTGTGAAGGCCCGACACTTACAGTTAAAAAAAAAAAAAAAAAGTATCTTGATGTGTCAGGCCAGGTTCACGCACATGCTTCATTCCAAGAATAAAATGATTACATATAAGAATGCCAAGTTTTTAGAAATGTAGAGCAGACTCCGGGACTAATTGCGACCTTGCCTGGGACGCGGTACAAAATTAGCCTAAACCGGGACTGTACCGGGTTGGCAACCCTTAGGCTTCGTACTTTTCACTGACGTCAGCCGCTCCCCCCTCCTCTCATTCTCGTCAGGCTATGGTTTTGATGGTAAATTGAGCGCGTGTTGGATTATTTAACGGATTTCGACGAGTATTATTTAATACCCAGCGATTTAAAACTTCAGGGGTGTTTTTTGGTTGATAAGATTGGAATCTCACTGGAACGAGGAGAATGCGTGATATCAAATTCTCATTCAAAAAGTGTGTGTAACCACTAATAGGAGGAGTAGGACGGGGGGCGTATTTTGACAGGGCAACTAATTATATCCGTGACGGTGTAATAAGAACGCTATTCGCCCAAAAATTTGAGATGCATCTGATTTGCGTATATTTGCCCCGAGCATATACCTCTTGGGCCTCTACTATTTATTATACATATATGTATACATATATAAACGATTTGTTCGAGGCTGTCCAGGCGGATATCGTACAGTATGCGGATGATATAATAATTATGCTCTAATCACGTAGGATCTGACGCCGAAAATGTCCTGATGAACCTGGCAACGACGTTGCCATAGAGATCCCGCCCCCGCCGGTCTATCAAAGCATATTATTATGTGGCATCCAGGAATCTACCAATCATGTTCGAGAAAACTTGGATGCCAAACAAAAGGTGTCCGTCTGGGCATCTGAGAGAGAGAGAGATATTTATTATGAGCACCTAAGTAGGTAACATAATCGTCAACAGAAAATAATAAATTCAAATAAATTAAGTTAAAAACAGAGTTATGTTAACAATAACTTGAGCTTACGTGACGAGATAATTATCACAAGTTCGATATCACAAGCTTACCATCTTTATAACCCAAAATTTGGCTTAGGAACTCCTCGAAAGTATAAAAACTGTTTTCCACAAAAAAAAAATCTTCAACTTCGGAAATTTTCAAAATCCAGACTCACAAATTCAAGCGGAAGGGAATTGTAAAATTTAATGCCCCACCAATCAGCCCTACCCTGCGACTTGGCAAGCCTACAAAAGTGTGTGATTAATCTGCCACAATTCCGAGTAGGATAACTTTGAATGGCCAAATCTTTTCTGGGCTTGTGTACATGAAGAAGGGAAATATACATATAAACCGATGGTAAAGTCATGATCTTCAGGTTACGAAAATCAATTTTACAGTCGTCCCTATATTTTTTATTGCACATAATTCTAACTGCTTTGCGTTGGAGGGAAAAAATAGACTTAGCTCGCGAACTGTGTCCCCATGCAAGCAACCCATATGTGAGTGGCGAGTGAAGCAATGCGAAATACGTGCCTAAAAGCACCGAATTAGAAACAGAATGTTTCATACGCCTAAGAAGAAAAATTACTTTCGACAATTTCTTAGACAAAAATGAACAATGCCGATCCCAAACGAGGCGGTTGTCGATATGCAAGCCCAAGAATTTAACAGAGCGTCTTTCGTCACCGATGGTGGATCTGAAGTCCATAAACTCGGTCTTTTCCCTATTTAGAGCAAGTAGGTTGGCTGAAAACCAGTCCTCAGCTCTATCCAACGCGGCCTCAGCTTTCTCATCCACTGACGTTAACGAGTCATTCTTCACCAAGAGGGTGGTGTCATCAGCAAATAAAACGCAGTGAGTGGATGGACTTAAAGCGGCTGGAAAATCGTTGATGAAAATTAGAAACAGCACTGGCCCCAGAATGGACCCTTGAGGCACACCGTGCTGGACAAGGGACAAATCAGACACATCAGAACCAATTCTTACAGCTTGCTTTCGGTTCGAAAGAAATGATGCAACAAGGTTAACAGCATCGGGTGAAAAGTTGTACCACTTTAATTTAGCCACAAGCACCTTATGTGACACGATGTCAAAAGCTTTCTTGAGGTCAATGAAAATCCCCTTCACGTGCTCCTTCTGTTCGAAACCAGCCAGAACCTCATCAACAAGATCAACAATCGCCGCCGTCGTGCTTTTACCAGCTCTAAAGCCGTACTGATGGGAGGATAAGAGACCCATATCTTTCAAGAAATCTACAATATTACTTTTCATTAATTTCTCCAAGATCTTGGAGAAAACTGGCAAAACTTATAGGTCTGTAATTATTTGGGTCCTAAAGATCGCCCCTCTTATATATAACTGAGACCAAAGACGTTTTAAGACACGTCGGAAAAAGACTAGCAGAAATACAACAATTTATCAAGTACGTAAGTTCGGGAAGAATCTCATCGATAATGCCCGTTAGTATGGGAACGCTCAGGCCAAACCAATCAGGAGCTTTGCTGTTATTCAGTGACAAAACGCATTGCTTCACTGCAAGCTCACTCACATGCTTAAAATCGAATGTCTTAAGAGGTTTATTACTTCGTTTGAAATCAGCAAAATTACTAGTGCCAGCAGTACATCCTGTCGACAACTTTAGAAAAGTAAACATTGAATTCCGCGGCAGTTAGAGGCGGGTCTGAGTGACTCCTAGCTTTGTTCCTAAGATCATTTACGAGATCCAGGAGGCTTTCTGCCTATTGGAAGCGTTGTTTATTTTATTATCACTGTAGGCAATTTTGGCCGCTTGAACAGCCTTTTTAGATTCTTTTCTTAAATTCCGTTTTAGACTCTTGAATGAGTTATCGGCACAGCAATGGGACAGATTGCACACAATTTCGAGTTTTTTCCTCATTTCACGCAACTCATTAGTATACCAACGGTTATCAGCCTTGTTAGACTTTCTCACCTTTACATTCTTTAAGGGAAAACAATCTTCAAAACAAGAGGAGACCGTGTTTACAAATAAAGCCCATCTTCCGTCCAGATCTAGGTCAGTGTTATAAACAAACCCCCAGTCTATTAAAGATAAACAACAACAAAGTGACTGTAAGCTCTCCAGGGTTAAAGGGCGAACTAATTTACTCTCACTCTTCAGCGATGGACTTGTGTTAATATAATCACGATCAATATTAATAATTTGAGCTCTATGGTCAGAAAAACCAGGAACAACGTTCAAAACATGACACCTATCGTTCGGAAAATTTGCGAAAACAGCATCAAGCAAGTTAGCCCCGCGAGTAGAACTCTCATTTTGTAATGAAAACCCGTACATTCTAAGAATATCCAACAAATCTTTCGCCCGTTTATCAGTTGCCTTATTGAAGTGAACGTTGAAGTCACCGGTTATTAGAGTATCGCTACTTAACACCTTTTTTAGCATTCTTTCAAAGCTATCCAAAAATATATTAAACTCCCCATGAGGGGGCCTGTAAACAGTAACAATATTGGTCTTATGATGCACTAATCGTGTGGCTGACATCTCGCAGTAGTTCTCAACGGAATACATGTTAGCTTCAATGATGGGCAGAGCATCGACATTTTCCCGTACAAGAACCGCAGACCCACCGTGCTCAGAATGAACCCGTGAGAAAGCAGATGACAAGAAGAACCCTGGCAGCCGGAAGACATCGTATAGAAACCCTCCCTCATCCACGTTTCACTTAGTAGAACGACGTCTGCAGTTATTTTGTTTTCGCTGAAGAAACCATCAAGGAAATCAGCCTTACTCCTCAAAGAACAAATATTGTAGTGAAAACAAGTAAAATAAGGTGTCACTTCTTCACTGTGTGAATGCGTAAAAAGACGTTCATTCAATTCGTTAGGCATCTGTCGATCAACGAGACGGTTTCTCTCGTATGGTTTCTCTGGTTCAGGAAATTCCTAGGAATTAACTTGACGTCCAATTTAAAGTAGGACGCCTATATTCGACTTCTATGAAGTATATTAGCTTCGGTGTGCTACGTGATGCAAATTGGCTGAGCTAATTGGTGGATCCTTCGAGATGTTTACGCCGGAAAGTTTGTGTCCGTTATTTCATACGACATTGTGTTCTGGGGGTTTTCGTCGGGCTCTAGCCGCATATTTAGATTGCAGAAGAGAGCAGTTCAAATATTAAGCACCAGCGTCAAGGCGAAGCAGCTGTCGCCTTTTGTTTAAGAGATTAAAGTTGCTGTCCTTTCCCTGCGTGTGTTACGTGTGTTTGCCGGTATACACAAAACGCGCGCGCTGTCTCATGAAAAATGCCAACGTTCACAATATTGGGACGAGATCGGCAAACAATATACATCTCCCTCAGTTGAACCACGAGTACATGGCAAACACAATCTTTTTTTTCGCGGGCCTCAAGTTGTATAACAGACTGCCCATAACTTGGTGAACTTTATCGATGCAGTATTTTTCTCGTTGATAACAGCTTCTACAGTATAGATGAGTTTCTGATTTCCGGCCGTTCTGATTCATATTTTTCATAACATGTTGACTTATGTTCAACGCACACTATGGTTTTGAAATTCCTATTTATTACTATTTATTTATTATAACCTATTACCTATTATTACCTATTACCAGTGGCGTCTATCAGGAGGGGGTTGGAGGCGACTTGCCTCCAATTGACGCAGCCAGGGGGGGAAAAGATGATTTTTGTTAACATCCAGGGGGGGATTTGCTCCTCTCTTACTGTGCGAGGGCTTTGGCACACATATTTAAAGTAGTCAAGGCCGGCCTTAGGCATTTGGCGCCGCCAGACGAATCTTTCATCAGTACCCCCATGAAGTAGCCTTCAGGCACAGGCGTAGCAAGGGGCGTGCGGCGTGTGCGGTCCGCACCGGGCATCACTACCCTGGGGGCATCAAACCCGCTGTTATGTTATGCGATCACCGCTACCTAGGAATAGGAAACAAGAACGTGAATTTGTAAGGGAACGTTTTTAGCGAAAACATCGGCCGACGGCCGCAACATTACGGCACGCCTTGCGCCTTCCTAGGAAACCCAAGCAGTAAGCAGCTAAGCTCCCGACCGATCCAACACGCAACATCCGTTGATGAGTGGGGCCACTGGCGGACCTACACGTATCGGGGCCCGGGGCGGAAACCTTCAAGAGGCCCCTAAAAGTCTCTAATTATACATACCTATTACAAACCTCTATTGGTAACCGCTAAGGCCTTTTCCTAATTGTAGCCTAGGCCTTTTCCTTGTTTTAGGCAAATCACCGCTATTTCCCCAACCTATCCGCCAAACAGCGCTTATGCCAAGTTTAATCCACGAATTTCTCCATTTTAGCCGCGAATGAGTGCTTTTTGTCAACTTTACCAGCAAATTAGCGCTTTTCGCCGCAAATTAGTGGGGTATTCCCACCCCTCCCCACCTTATAGACATAAACACGCGCTTTTTCTCAACTTTAGCAGCAAAGTAGCTTTTTTATCCTGTGAATCAGCGACGTTTCTTAACTTTTTCTCGAGTTGGCGTTTTTCACAATTTTCACAAATTAGCGATTTTTTCTAGAAGGAACCAGAGAATTAGCACTTTACTCGGTTTGAACTGAAAATTAGCATTTACTCAATATTAGCCGCAAAATAGCAGGTTTTTCTAAATGTTTACGAAAAATTAGCATTTTCTTGTTCACCATAACCATACGCTACGGATCAGCGTTTTTTTCTCAGTTTTAGCCGCAATTTGCCGGTTTTTCACCCGTGGCCATAAATTGGCGCTTTTTCTCAATTTTAGCCACAAAGTTGACCGAGGAAGCCGCGAATTTTCTCTATTTTAGCCGTCAATTAGCGCTTTTTCGTAATTTTAGCAGCGTAGTAACGTTTCTAACCCGTCTGTTCATTTGAACCACGAATTGGCGTTTTCCGATATTTTAAGTGCAAATTGGCAATTTTTCCATTTTTGGCAGCGTATTAGCACTTTTTTCAATTCAGGCTGAAAATTGACCTTTCTCTTAATTTTAGTCAGAATAATTACTGATTTTCTCAATATTAGCTGCAAGTTAGCGGGTTCTTCTCCATTTTAGCACCGCATCAGCATTCTTTAAATTTTAACTATGGATTAGCGCTTCTTCTCAGTTCTAGCCGTGAATTAGTGTTTTATTTTTGTTTTTTTTTGTTTTTGTTTTTTTTCTTATAGCCATGAATTTGCCGTTTTTCTCAATTTCAGTCACAAAGTTGCCCTCAGAACACGAGATGGCGGAATTAGAAATTCTTGAACACTTTATCCCAAATTTTTCCCCTCAATTTTAGCCGCAAATTACCGCTTTTTTTCACTTTTAGCTGCGTAGAAGCGTTTTTAGCCAGTGAATTCGCGAATTTTCTCAATTTTAGCCACGAGTTGGCGTTTTCCTCAATTTTTAGCCGGGAATAGCACTTTTTCCCTATTTGAGCTGAATACTAGAGTTTTTATTTTATTTATGTCGCGCTAATTAGTGAATGTTTTCAATATTAGCTGCGTTTTTTTGTTTTTTGTTGTTGTTTATTTTTTTTATTTTTTTTTTATTATTTTTTTTTTTTCACATTTCAGTCCCACGTTGGCATTTTTTTTCTTTAATTTTTGCTATGGATTAGCGTTTATTGTTTAGTTTTGGCCTCGAACTTTTAGTGATTTTCCTCAATTTTGGCCACGGGTTAGCTCTTTTTCTCAATTTTAGCCACGAATTGTCGTTTTCCTCATTTTCAGTCACAGATTTCATTTTTAGTAACGAATTAGCACTTTTTCTCAGTTTTAGTTGAAAATTAGTGTTTTTCTTAATGCTAGCCGCCCTAATTAATATATTTTTTCAATTTTAGCCGTGTTGTTTTTTAGATTTTAGGCCCGCATATGCAATTTTTTTTCTACTTTCTGCTTTGGCTTAGCGCTGGTTCTCAGTTTGAGCCTCGAATCTTTCAGAAGCTATACGGATTTGCGTTTTCTCAATTTCAGCCGGGAATTGGTGATATTCTTCATTTTCGTATCAGCGAAATAGCGTTTTTCCTCAACTTTACCCGCGAATTAGTGATTTTTCTCCATATCAGCTGTTAAATAGCGTTTTCTGATAGTTTTGCAGCGAATTAGCAAATCTTTTCGCCATTTCAGTTGTGAATTTGCCATTTTGGCCCAATTTTAATCCGAATTAGCGTTTTTTTTTGTCGATATCAGCCGCGATGTTTTTTTTTTTACTTGTACAACCTTGAATTACAAGCGTGTATTCTCAATTGTAGTCGCGGGCTTGGCCCAAAAACAACACTTTTGCATTGATTTCTACATTTTATCCGCGGAATAGCCCTCATACACTGTGAATCGACGACTTTTTTTCTCAATCTCTGTCTGGAATTTGCATCGTGAGACCACGAATCAGCGCTTTTTCGCAGTTATAGTCACGAATATTAGCGCATTTTCATAAGTTTTTGCCGCGTCACACAGTTCTAAATTGCCTATCAGTATATTAGTGCGCTTGTAAGGACCTAACGAAACTGGGGACGGTCTGTTTTCTCTATTTTATTCATGAATTTTCCTCAAGAAGGCGCAAATTTCTGTATTTCAGCCACCAGATTAGCACTCTCGGGGGCTCAATAGAATAGTCAGCCCACACTCTTTGCTGATATCACCTGTAACGTTATATTCTCCAGGTCGGATATAGACTGAAATTCGTAGAAAGGAGCCAAATCGCTGTCCAACCTTTTCACGTGAATGAACCTAAAAATCCTCATTTTTCCTTATTTAAGCTGTTCGGGGGCCCCGCCTGTCAGGGGGCCCGGGGCGGTCCGCCCCTTGCCCCTTACCGCGGGGTACGCTACTGTGTGTCTGGCTAACTCACTGAGAACTCATAGTTCCGCGCTAATTTATGCTCGCATCGCTGTGTGCTTGGTGATGCTCTTTTGTTCGTGTTTCGGAATAGCGAGGTTGGAATGCCAGGAACTGTCGGTATAATTATGCTATTGAAAGAAAAGGTGATATTTTTCGTTTTGGTTTTAAAAGACGAATGAACGTTAGGGGTATTTATGGTCAAAAGTTTAACCCGAATTTAATCCTCAGGGGGGGGGGGGCATCAAAAAGAGACCCGCACCGGGCATCACTTGCCCTTGCTACGCCCCTGCCTTCAGGAGCCGCGATTTGGCTTTGTCTGCATTTTAACCGCGAATTATGTTTTTTTCCACACTTCAACGCTTCTTCTTAATTTTATCAGTGAATTAGCGGTTTGTCTCCTTTTTATACGCGAATTAGCGATGTTTCTCTATTTTTGCCGTGAATTTGTGTTTTTGCTTATTTTAGCCGCTAATGAGAGATTTCCCCCAATTTTCACCGCGAATTACCGCTTTTTCCCCATACCGCGCTTTCCTCACTCACACTGAATACCATTTGCATAGTATGAAATTCAGCCCCGGAGCCGTTTGTTTCCACTCGTCTTTTTTATTGTGATCAATACTGTTTTGAAAGGTTCCTTGACTCAAGGAAGATTCAAGGAACGTTCATAAAAACAGGCCCTAGGTCCATATTTATGAATATTCCTTGATTCAAGGAACCTTTCAAAACAGTTTTGATCAAAATAAAAAAAACGAGTGGAAACGAACGGCTCCCGGGCTGAATTTTATATTATGCAAATGGTATTCAGTGTCAGTTCAAGAAGAGTCTATGAATTCGCCCCAACAATGTTTTTCCCCGTCGCATTCAACGCACCGTACTTTGTATAAACTCTAATTAGATCCTCTGTGTGTGGGATGCTGTGATGTATATCATCAATTCTGATTGGTGGGGGGGTAAGCTCTTTTCAGGGGGGGGGGAGTGCCTCCAGCTTTCAGGGGGGGGATAGACGCCACTGCCTATTACTACCTATTATTCATTATTTATTACCTATTATTCGCTCGCGTTTTTATCTATTCGTTGAAGTTCCTCACATTTTGTGATGGAAGTGATATGAGCGGCAAATAAAGACAATCTGGCGAGAAGGTGATTCAATCAACAGTTTCGAGTCACTCAAATTCCGCAAAGAAGTTGATTCATTTCTTTCGCTGAGCCTCTCCCCTCCCCCTCACCATTAGGCAAAACGTTCTCGCAGTAAAGTGATTCAACATCACAAAAGAATCGAAACTGGATCAAGACTACGTAGGTATCCACCTCCTAACCCCTTCCCATAGAAAAATCGTCTCTTCGTGCTACGATCATAAAAAAAAAACAACGAAAAATGAACTTCAAAGGTAGAAAATATTCAGGTTAAATGATTCGTAAAGTCACGCTGTTTTTTTTTTTTTTTTTTTTTTCACAATAGAGCCGCACTCGCACCTCTGAGAAGATTCAAATTTAAGTTTTACAATCACCGTTCCAGTTCAGTCTCTTTTTTTTTCCACTATCAACTCGGTATAATAGTCTGAAAGTCCCGCTAAACTCCTTTTTCTCTTATTACCGCCACCCTTTTCCCATCTAAATCTCACACAGACAATATCACTATTTACATATCTCAGTGGTTCATCGAGAAGAACGCAGTGATGAGGTAGTGGTATAAAGGACGGGGGGGGGGGAGGGGACATGCGGAATGAAAAATCGCGGCATAGCTGTTTATATGACCGTGAAAATATTCCTTTAAAGGCCGCCTTTTTTAACGGGTCAAAATATTTTTATTTACCTTGGGCGCGCCCCTTTTTCACTGAAGTATGAAAAATCTTCTTTTTTTTTGACCGACAGACCTCCGGTTAACCCTGCGATTTTAATTAATCCCTTAACGAATTGAGTAAGTGGCGCGCTTCCCCCCAAACCCACCCCCTTATCACGTGAGAGATTACGACGAAGGAAAAGGTCAAATCCTTTAGCGTTATTTTCTTTTTTTGAGATATGATGGGAAGACACGCCGCCGTCCAGGCTACTGCCCTTTCTCACTCACTCTCACGCTCTCTCACACTGCCTCCACGCTCTCCTCGTTCTTTAACACGAGAGATGAATCTCGACTTTAGAAGCCATGGCAAATAGATTTGTTGCAAACAGTTAGATTGAGTTTAAAGTGGATGATCAAGAGGAAAATGCGGTTCGATATCGAATCGACGTCTTTTCTTCCGTTGTTCGAACTCTGAATAAGAAGGAAGCCCGCAATTAAAAAGTAAACCCTACGACCATCCTTGGGACGGTCAATGGTCAATTTAGTTTTAATAGGTGGTAATTCACGAAAAAAAACTGTCGATTCTTTTCAGTTACAAAGGAGAAAACCATTCTGAATTGGTAAAGGCAGGAGGGCCCCCAACCAGAAGAAGTTAACCGTACAACATCCCCGTTTGTAGATTTCTCAAATCTCACGCGAGTTTTGTTGGTGGCTAAACGGGAGGGGGTTGGCAGTCAATAGAAGAGAGAGAGAGAGAGAGAGAAAAAAAAATCGGAAGCCGTCCGGAAAAGAAATGATGGGAAACTACGGGCTCCCTTCAATCCACCCGGTCCTGTAATTCCCTTGATATCGCTAACCCATATAAACTCGCCACACAAAAAGCCGTGAAGAGCCTCACTCCCCCATCAGTAGCGTCAGTAATCGATTTTTTTTTTTCTCTCTGGTAAAGGCGTAACGTCTCACCCAAATACCACACGTATAAGGCAAAAGTGAGGATGAAAAGGAAGAGAGTGAGGGTGACAAAAGAAGTTGAGGGCGTTCGTGAAAAGGATGACTACCCCCCCAACCCACCCGCCCACCCAACCCTCACGTTCCATAAGCGGGGGGCGCCTTTTAAGTGGATGAGGATCGTTTCGATTTCACTCTCAAGAAGGGATAATATGGACGGGGTAAGAGGGCGTGGGTGGTTAAAATCAAAAAAAGAGAAAAGACCTTGACTAATTGGCTCACTTTTACTCGTGTGAAGAACTTAGAGATTATAAAGTATAAGAGCGAGAGAAATGAAAGAGTTTCCGAAACGGTGGGAAGGGGGGAGGGTGGTGGACACTTATTCTTAAGTTAACAATGATAATCATACAAATGGTCGTGTGAGTGGGGGGGGGGGTAGGAGGGAAGCCCTTCGACTAGAAATTTCACACTCGGTCGCTCACGTATTGCCCGCGGACGGTCGTGAAGAGATTTTGTACTGCGAAGGGGGTGGAATTTGACGCTCCAAGTGAAACATTACACCGAGGCAAGAAGGTCAAAAGGTGGGTCTTAATTTTATTTTTCAACATGGTCAGCAAAAAAAAAAAAAAAAACGTTGCTCGACTTGAAAAAACAACACTTAAAACTAACTCATTTTCTCTGTTTTTTAACCATTCCAACGGAGCCCCAAAATGTTGAAATCGTGTTCAGGCGTCAATTGCCACAGAGCAGAACATGGGTCGAAGATGGGGGAGGGGGGAGGGAGTCATCCTTTTTTTGTTAGTTCATCTCTCGAGTGGGAAAAAAGAAACAGTAACAAGGCGTGCTTCCGTTGTTCCCCGCTACTTGATGAACCCTTTCGAAAAAAAAACATTGAAGGACGAAATTTTGAGCAGGACCACGACACACCTGTTGCATCCGAACTGTTAAAAAACTTACGGGGAGCAACTTCAGACCGAATTCATGAATGACTTCAAACCAAAGGCCGGAGATTTCGCCCATTTAAAAACCATTCGGCGGGGTTTGACTATTCAAAAGAACTAAATTCGCGTTTGGCTCTCAACTAAAAGGAGTTCTGCGGGATTTTGAGCGCTTAAAAAAAAACAATTTCCCTGGTTTGTCTCTCGTAAAACCAATTTTCCAGTTAAGACTGCGGGTCAAGATGTAAAAAAAAACAAATTTCAAGGGTGTTGCCCCCCCCCCCCCGTCAAAAACCCAATTGCGAGGATCTGACTCAAAGAAACTCCAATTTTGCGGGTTTGAGTCTTGAATGAACCCATTTCACGGGATTGACTCTTGTGAAAACCATTTTCGGTGGACGGGGGGGGGGGGGCTCGTGGAAAATCCAATTTCGGTGGTTGGACTATCAAGAAACTCAAATTTTGCGGGGTTTTAGTCTTTGAAGAACGAAGTTCGCAGATGTGCTTTCATAAATGAAATTTCGCGGGTTTGGGTGTCTCAATCAGCCGACTTGAGCTGGTTTTCTCATTCAAAATACCAATTTAGGGGCGATGGATCTTACGATCAGAAAAAAAAAAACAATTTCATCGGGGTTGATCTTGCCCAAAAACCTATTTCGTTGGGTCGACTCCCAGTGGCGAGTCGTCCGGTCATCGATAGATTCGCCGATGACTAAATTTTTTTTCGGAAATGAAGGAATATTTGTAGGAAATATTTTTCTTAGAAATCCCTTCTTGGAGAAAAAAAAATGATTTAAACAACGATAATTTCACTCAACTGAGTTCATAGGAGAGGAGGTCTGTTTTTCATCAAATGGGAGAATACTAGAGCGATCTATTGGGTCTTAATAGCGTAACAGATGCGCTATAGCCCGGCCAAAGACTAAAGAAATCGACGGTAGCGCTACTAGCGCCGATTAGTATGTACTTAACCCCCCACCAGTTTTTCGTGCAATCGATATTTTCCGATATTTCTATCAGTGATATGAGTGTTTTTTTCGCCTCAACGGTTTTTTTGTCGTGATTAAAGTAAGTAGACATGAGATAATTAATGATTTTAATACTTTGAGAGACAAAATGTTGTATTTGATTTCAGAAATGAGTGAATGACCGAAAAGAAGAACTTTAGGAAGCCAAGCAAGGCAAATCGTTTTTTCAGTATTTTACCCGGCAGAAGGTAGAGGAAGAGCCTAAGCCCGACATCAACAGTTTGGTGGCTGAGGCGACCGGTGTTTCCCGGTCTTCTGTTTTCCGCATCGTGAAGGAAGCCGAACGATCGACCTCAGAGGGCTCGAGTACGAGTCGGTCACTTTTCACCACACCTACGAGGAAGAACATTCCACATAAGAAGCGAGTCGAGTTTGATTCTTTTACTGACAGTG
The DNA here is from genome assembly GCA_038030265.1 of Corythucha ciliata. Classification (NCBI taxonomy): domain Eukaryota; kingdom Metazoa; phylum Arthropoda; class Insecta; order Hemiptera; family Tingidae; genus Corythucha; species Corythucha ciliata. Next base: position 52,847,716 of record CM075941.1, on the reverse strand, counting down.
CCATTCGTTTTAAAGTTCGCAGTTTTATGCTGTTAAAAAGCAGTGCCCGTCAATTAGGCTTCTCCATAAGGAGTTACTAGAGCAAGGCGTTGCAGACTGCGGTAAGGAGTACATTCGGCAGCGCCTACATCACCTGGGGTTTAAGTGGAAGAAAGGTCAATCCAATCGTAAAATTCTAATTGAGCGGCCAGAAATTGCAGCCCGTAGGGTCTCCTACCTGAGGGAGATAAAAAAACATCGAGAGGCCAACAAGAATATTGTCTTCCTGGATGAAACATACGTACAAGAGGCCCACAACGTTACATCCTGTTGGCAGTCGGAGGACGAATTGGGGGGGCTACTCATAAAATGGGGGCATGAAAATAGTTTCTCGTAATTTTATATTTCAGGCAAGGGCAATCGACTTATTGTTGTTCATGGAGGTGGGGAGCAAGGCTTCGTTAGAGACGGTCTCCTGATTTTCAAATCCTCAAGTACTTCAGGGGACTATCACACGTCCATGAATGCTGAGAATTTCTCGAAATGGCTCAGTACGTGCTTCCTACCCAACGTGCCGGCAGGCAGTGTCATAGTCATGAACAACGCGAGTTATCATTGCATCGAAAGAAACAAAAAGCCGAATTCCGGCAGCCTTAACCGCGTGATTGTCGAATAGTTTTCCCAGCATGGCATCGAATTCTGCGAAACATCAACGAAAGCAGAACTTCTCGAACTCGTGAGAAGCGTTCCCATCGAGAAATACTTCGTGGTGGATGACTTGATCCGATCTTTTGGTCACATACCTCTACGTCTCCCTCCTTATCACCCCGACTTAAATCCGATTGAGTTGGTGTGGGGAGCCATCAAGAACGATCTTGCTCGAAATAGTGTTGGTACATCACTTAGGGAGAAAGAAATTGATTTGTGCAATGATGAAACCGCCCCCCCCCTCTCTTGGTGGATGAACTGCTCTGGCTTTTTGACGTTGGTCTTTGTCATATAAATAAATTTATAATAAATTTTTGTGTAATAAAGGTGCTGAAAGAGTGAAATTCAGTAAAAGAGGTTTTTGAAAGAGCAAAACCCACGAAATTTGGAGTTTGAACAAGCAAATTTCACGAAATTACGATTTTAACGAGACAAATCCACCAAAAGATTTGGAAGAGCAAAAATCCGCAAATCTGGCGATTGTGAGTCAAAAATGGCGATTTTTGTTTTTGAAAGTGCCACATGCCTATGATTAGTTTTGAATCAGACCGTGAGCCAAATTGTTTGGTTTGTCGGTCTAACGATCTGGATTGTGGTGGTGTGAAGTTCCTACTTTTTAGTATAATCGGTGGCGGTGTGTGGGAGGGATTGAGTGGGTGAAAAGGGAAATCGCTGTATTGTTCTCCGAGTAGACTGTGCATTATGAACCCCGCTCTTGGCGCTCAACCTTATCTTACCTGGCAAAAATCGAGTTAGGTAGGAGACCCGGCCCTTGTTTCTTGAAGACGAAATGAATGTTTTTAGGTTGTGGCTACGCTAAAGTTTGCCAAGTGGCAAAGGGACTTATTTTGCTGCCCCCCCCCCCCATGAGCAAAACTGTTGGCCCGCGTCTGGTCAGTTTCAACGAAAACATCCAGTCAAGTAAAAAATGCAAACATGTATTCAGAAAGAAAACAGTCAGACATGGATACCACACAGGCAAGTAGATAACTTTTTAGAACGGCAAGTAAACATATAGGGCCCTCCACACACAGTTTGTCTTGTTTTCGACGCTAACTCGAAAGGGACTTCTGTAAATTGCATTCGTGTTCGACATTGAAACGCTTCGAGTTCGAGTCAAAGACAAGACAACCCGTGTGTGGGGGTCTTAATAAGACTTTTACTTGAGAATTCCGTGAAATCCCGATAGTTTCACCAAAAAAACAACAGATAACTATGTAAAAGTAGATATTTGTGGCTATTTTCCGTCGCTCGGACCAGGAACGTTTTAATTTAACGATGCAGGCTTCAACAGGTTTGTCGAGCAATCGGGTTGTAGTTTTCCTGGTTAAAGACGCGTTTTGAGAAGGTTTGTCTCGACAAAGGACGTTCTTCCGGTCCTAAAACCAAAAATAGGAATCATACCAAGGATGACGATGCGTAGATTGTAAAATAAATAGGAAAATAATTATCATGTTGGCTTACTCACTTCGGCAACTCAGCCTCATAGCTTCGGAAGGAATTGCACAAACAATGAATTCCACGGTACGTTTAAATATCAACCCTTCCGCCGAAAGACCGAAGGGAAAGTGAAGCATTTTAGTATTTGAGCACGAAAAATAAGGATTCTTGACAAAATTTAACAAATCAAAACATCTACCAGTTGTAGTCAGAAAGATCAGTGAACCGCGATCCCCGAGTGATAAGAAGTTTCAAAACTTTAGGAGGTAAACGGCTGTACAATGGAAGGGGTAAGGGGAAGCTCTCAGTGAGAACTTAGGTGGAGATTCGATTGGGGACACAAATCGGAGTGGCTGACATCTAGTGTTATCAGTGAAAAGCTTTAGGAAGCATATAAGACATGATAAATCATTCAGAATGTCGTGATTGTTTGGCTTAAAAGGGCATTCTGTGCGCGATAATATGGTAAGATGATTTTTTATTTTTTTAATTAATGTAAGTATTGCTCACCGAATAAGCGTATGACCGTTCATAATTGTTAAAACCTATTATTTCTTAATCTTGTTAACTACTCCAACAGCCATTTCTTAGTCCTTCCAGAATAAGGTCGATTTACCGAGTATTACTCGTTTCCATACTCTATTATCCACTGCACGAAATGATTTATTTCAGATGGGCTCGGATATTGTTAATCTGCTTGTGATTATCCGCTGCATTGGCGATTTTCAGCGACCATTGATTGAGAGATCTGTTGTTCTCAAAGCGAAACATGTTGAGTGTGACGTTGTTGGTGAAGATGACAATTCCCTTGAATTTTTCGCCCAATGCCTTCCAACGTTTATCTGGGAAAGCCAACCTCATTTTCCAATACAAAAAATTCATTGTGATAGTGACAAGTGACAGGCGCAATTAAAAAATGCACGTATACCTAGGCACGTCAGGAAGTTTTTCTTTCAACTTTATTGTACATAGGTACATTACAGTTGTGCGAGCCAGTTTTAGGAACATGGAGCACGTAAGACAAGAAAGTGCATGATGCCAACTTCATGGATTATTTCGCCCTTTTGAAAGAAAAATTTCCAGGGGGTTAGCTCATTTGTAAAGAGCAATTTATCGGATATCGCTCCTTCAAAAAAAATAAACGGATTTTACCATTGCAAAGTCAACATGTTGCGGACTATAAACTCTTACACAACCAAATTTCACGGTTTTTACTCACTCAAAAGGCCAATTACGAAAAATTGGCTCCCTAAAAAGCCAATTTTGCGGGACTGGCTCAAGAAATAATCCAATCTAATTGGTTTGGGCTGTGACAGTCAAAAATGAAATTCTTGGATTTGGGCTGTTTCACAGTTGAAATCTCGAGGATTTGACACTTACTGAATATAATTTCAACCAAGGTTTAGGCTAATTGGAGGACTAATATAATTTCGCTCCCTAGAAAAAAAACAATCTTTCGGATTGGCTTTGCCAAAACCCAAATTTCACGAATCATGCTCGTCAGGAATCACTATCTTGCGCGGTTGGCTCCCTAAAAGGAGGCCGTCTTATGGATTTCACACGTTTAAATTCAAATTTGTAGGGGTGTTGGCTAATTTTAAAAATCTATTACGCCGATCCGGCTATCTTAAAATACTTGAACGTTTTTAAAAGACTGACCGCGGGACTTGACCGCTCTCTCATGGATACATAAAAAAATCTCAAATTTTGTTTCAAGTGTTACTTCCAAACAGAGTTATTGTTTTTCTGTCCAAGGTTTGCCCCAAAGGTCTGCCAGGACCAGGGGGGTGATTCTGTAACTTGTAAAATTTACGTGTCGTAACTGGAAAGGAGGGGGAGAGGATGTACCACGTTGCCTTGGTTTTTCCACTCAATTGTTTAGAATTTGTTATTTTTTCTTCGAGACCACACATTCTCGCATGAAAATTCCGCAGTTTCATTCACTACGTATCGTAAAAACCATGACAACGAGGTACCTTCCCTCGCCCTTCTTCCATTTTACGACACGTAAATTTTGCAAGTTACAGAATCACCCCCCTGGAACCCCCCGGGAAGAGAGGAAGTGGAAGACATTTTCAAATGCACCTGAACTCATCGAATTCCTTGTTGAAGGAGCTGGAGAATTATTTTTTCTTTCTCCTGTACAGGTGTACGTACCCAGAAGAAAATGAACTTTTATGAGGACGTCGTATTAACTGAAGCGATGCGGTAGGGATTGCGCTAAAAACTAGTCAACACTTATCAGGCCTCAACCACAGAATGATTCCAAAGTCGCCGACTTCGAATTTCAGCGAGCAAAGCATATAATTTGTATACCTACGCCCGTGGAAGCAGAAACTGTCCCCTTTTCTAGCGAAGGCTTCTTAGAATAAATACTCTTCTGAAGATCGGGAAACGCGTTTCTGGTTATTGCAAAGACACATTGATTTACTTCTAATTAAGCAAGTTGGAAATGTTCGGAGGAAACCCGCACGAATTTTGACACTTCTTTCCCGATCCTCAATTTTATTTTCTCTGGTTTTGCCATAATTTTTTCAGGGGGTATACAATGGAAAGAAACATTGGGAGTCCGCTCGTTATTTGGACATTGAGAGACACAACACACGAAGTGGGTTTTTGGGGGCTCCCTCTAAGCGCGAATAATTGTGGTCCACTTTCTCGCCCGCCAGCAGTCGTTTAATCTATGAATTAATTACGAGCTAAATTACCATGCCAAACTATTGCCTTATCAACTGTTTATATGCCTTTCAGACGACATTTTGAAACGATCGTACCGCTCTCTAGAGTTCGTTTGAGTTACCAATAACTTTGGAGAATCCAATCTCCCTCCCTCCCATTCCCGTCTACTCCTTCATGTCTTCGTGAAGCTCAGTTTCCTTCTCTTTCTCGCGCGTTAGAAAAACAGCTCTACTCATCGCTTCTTCGGTCGAATCCGGTTCCTCTCGGCTCATTGTGCGAACGGTCGTGGTCGGCAACGGCTCCTTTTCAAATATTTTCCTGGTGTTTATTTCATTTTTCATCTCTTTTCAGGGTTTGAATTTTGTTTCTCTTGAATTCGGTGCAGGTTCTCCAGTTTTACTTCCATGGAATGGAATTGTGGTGTTCGTGAAAAAAATCGAGTCCGAGCTGACATCACATTCATAATGTACAACCTCAAAAAAGTTGAAAAAAGTGGTTTTTGGCATGCCGTCGGTCTGTCGCTTTTTTTTCGATAAATTGCATGAAAATGAAAACCTGGCTATTTCTTAATATGAGAAGCACAAATCTGACCTTTGTTTTGAGAAAAAATCATTTATCGGACATGTTCTTCCCGTACCGAAATGTCGTTTTTGGATATAACTTCAGAACAAGTCATTCCAGAATTTTTTTGATATTTTTTTCGGATTCCTCGTGAAATTTCCTTGCGAACTGACCACAATATTGCCGAAAAAATGCAACTTTTTTTTGGCCGAAATCGTCGTTTTTAGCGCAAAAGGACCAGTAGCAAAAAATGACGGTCGAAATTGCAAAAAAGGGCCTCTAGAGCCCCTTTGCATCTTAATTGCAAATAGTTGTACCCCAAAAAACTGAGATTAAGACAAAATTGTGGGAGGAGATAGATTTGGCGTGACTACGTCAAAAAGTTTATGCTTACATTGATGAACGCAAAAAACCGGAACATGGAAGTATCGTGTGGTCCTCCACACAATTTTTTTTATTTTGGAGGCAGGAGTGATTTATTTTCTTGTTTTCAATTTTTTTCGACCAATCCTGCTTAAATTACTATTGTTACTATTATATTAATTATTATTAAATTAAAATTACTATTAATCCCTGATTCATCCAGACATTCCAGAATTTTCTTTTCGATAAATCGTTCCGTTATGGAATGAGTAGAGTTAAAGGCTGCTGCTAGTCTCATGAAGTTCACCCGGATGCAGATCGACGAAGTCGATGATACGAGTGCAAATGCAAACGCACACTTTTACCCGATTTAAGGGACAGTGGTGGCCACTCAATGGATGTTGGGAAGGAAACCGCGTGCATTGGTCAATTGAGCATGTCTCCACGGGACTCATATTTTCGGCTCAAATCGAAATACTCAGAAAAAATGACCCTAAAAATCTCTCAGTTGGGCGATTTTTAGAGGAAACAGCTAAAATTTAGAAATGGATGAAACCGCGTATTGTGGGGTCGCTGGCAGACATGCACCTATCGGGGCCCAATCGCGGGAATCTCCAGGAGGACCCTAAGCCTCTGTATGAACAATACATATAATTTTAACTAGCCTTTTACTTATTTTAGCAACGAATTACCGCTATTTCACCTTTTTCTATCCGCCAATTAGCGCTTTATGACCAGTTTAAGACGAGAATTTATCAATTTTAGCCATGAATGAGTGCTTTTTTGTCAACTTTACCCGCAAACCAGCGCTTAGTTTCTCAATTTTGGCCGCGTTTATCGTTCTTCTCAATTTCAGCCGCGGATTAGCAGTTTTGTCCCCCCTCCCATAACCATGAATTTGCGCATTTTCTCAACTTTAGCAGCAAAGTAGCGTTTTTATCCCGTGAGCGAGTTTCTTAATTGTCCACGAATTTTGGAGCTATCCTCAATTTTACCAGCAAATTAGCGATTTTTTCACTTTTCTTAGCAGGGGATTAGCACTTTTCTCAATTTTAGCTGAAAGTTAGTTTTTCTTAAGTGTTTTCCTTAATATTAGCCGCGAAATAGAGGGCTTTTCACAAATTAAGAATTTTTTGGTTCACCATATGCTATGCATGAGCGATTTTTCTCAGTTTTTCCCGCGCATTAGCAGTTTTTTCACCCACTGTCATGAATTCGCGCTTTTTCTCAATTTCTGCCTTAAAAGTTGTATTCAGAAGCCACGAATGGCGTATTTATTCAGTTTTGACGCAAATTAGAATGTTTCTCCATTTTAGCCGCGAATTAGCCCTTTTTACCAATTCAGGCTTAAAATTAACTTTTAATATCTCTTAATTTTGGCCAGACTAATTATTTATTTTCTAAATATTACCAGCAAATTATTTATCAGCGAGTTAACGTTTTTCCTACAGGTTATTCGCATTCCTCAATTTCATCGATAGATTAGGCGATTTTTCTCAATTGAAACCGTGGGCTTGGTCCAAAAACAACCCATTTGCGGTTTTTGGGTACCTAAATTTTAGCCGTAAAATTGCCTCTATACACTGAGAATCAGCGATTTTTTCTAAATTATGGTCTGAAAGTTGCATCGAGAAACCAGGAATGAGCGCTTTTTTCCAGTTTTAGCCACGAATATTAGCTCTTTTTCCAAATTTTTTGCCGCCTACTCACCCCAACATCGGCACATTAGAGCGCCTTCTCAATTTTATCTGCGTAAGGACCTAAAGACACTTGGGAATCAGCATATTTTCTCTATTTTATCCACGAATTTGCTTCCAGAAGGCACAAATTGTCTCAATTTTAGCCGTCAGAATTGTGCTTTCGTGGGCTCGAACGAATATTTAGCCACTCTGTTTGCTGATCACCAGTAACGTTCTATTCGCCAAGTCGGATGGGCTGAAAATCGTCGAAAGGAGCTAAGTCACTGTCCGTTCGTATACCAAAACTCCATTTCACGTACCTTAATCTATGAACATGAACCTAAAAATCATCATTTTTCCACATTTAAGCTTTTAGGGGGCCCTGATAGGTGGCCCAGTGAGGTCCGCCCCCTTCGCTCTTACCTCGGTACGCAATACTGTTCACGGCATACTCTTGCTCTTTCACACTAAGTTTCTGCTCTGAATAGTGTGAATACGCCATTTTTTGGCCGATGTAGCCGATTTAGCTTATAACGCGTCATTTATCTAGTAAAACTGTGTCTTTAGGACTCAAATTACCAGAAAAATTAACCCAGAACAAGAAGAAACAAGAGAATTTCATAAAGAGGCGGTAAATTTGGTGAAGGATTTGGAATTTTTGCCTCAAGAATTGTATTTTTGCAAATGTAGGCATAATTGATTCGCAAAATGGTATTTTCCAGTGGGTGTGTGTGTGTGTGGGGGGGTAAATCTGAACTGCTCAGATTCTTGCTCCCCCTAATGCCGGCTGACTTCCGCCGCCACTGAAGGAGCCAATTCTTTAAAATGACATTTTACGTAAGATCGTTATTCGTTCCGTTTGTAGAGACGAAGCTCCGTATTTTTAAAAGGATCTCTTGTGTGCTGAAAAATGTGGATAATTCCGACGGGAGCATTTGAGGAAAAGTGAATTTCTTTTTGAGGCAATTAACTGAAACCCCTTAATAATTCGATTGAACAAATCAAATTGTATAATTCCAACGATGTGTACAACAATTGATGAAAATTGTGCCATAAGTAGAAATGTATCATATAATAGCAAATCGAGCAGGCCAGAATGCTTGTTAGAGGTTTTGGATCGTGAAAAATATGCATTATGAGCAAGGCCATATTTATTTTATGAATCATATTTGCCCTCATAACAGAAAAGGGTCTGAGAAGGGGGGGGGGGTACACACGCGGAGATGACCGGCCAAAAAGTCCACGCGCCGCCACTGTCGACTCCGTTTGTCCGTTCCATCAACCATTTGTGGGGGGGGGGGAGAGTATCGTTCTAAAATCGAATTTCGCTGAGTTGGCTTCTTGTTTGAGTTTGTCTCTTCATAAAACCAATTTCGAGGGGGTTTAGTCAATGAAAAAACGTATTTTGCGTGCTTTGCCAATTCGCTATAGCCAATTTTGCGGTTTCAGGACATTCAAAAATTGATTTTTGCGAGGTTTCCACCAGTGGGGTAGCCAGCCCTTGGTCTAGGGCTAGGCAGAAGATGTCAGATGCACCAGAGACCCCAGCAAGAGAACTGGTAGTTCGTCTACTTAGATATAGGCGCTTTAAATCGTCAAATCGTTCCCCAGAAACTGAATTTTGGTCGGAATCCGTCAAAAACCAACATTTACGGTTTTAAAAATCTTTGTAGCCTTCTATTTAGGATTTTCTGTCGAAAAACTGACAATGTTTTCCCCAAGAAATATTGTTACATGTTGGAAGGGCTTAGCCTTCCAACATAGGGTGTCCGAATTTTCAACTTCTTGTCTGAGAGACGTTAAAAACTGACATTTTTCAACCCAAAACTGTCTGAAACAGACAATTTCACGCAAAAGCCGAAGTGTTACCCCAAAACTGAAGTTTTCACAACACAACTGGCGATTTGACCCCCAAAACTCACGTTATACACTACAACTGATGATTTTACCCTGAAACTGGATATTTTACTCTAAAAGTGGTGACTCTTGCCTTGAAAACTCAGACGATTTTAACACAATATAAGACGATATTACACCAAAACACACAATTTTACGCCAAAGCTGACGTGTTACCCCAAATCTACAGACGTCACTTCAGAACTAGCGATTTACCCCAAAACGTTTGGTGGTTTTACCTTAAAAATGAATATTTTACTCCTAAACTGTCTATTTTCAACCAGAAAATTGTAAATTTTACTCTGAAACTGACGATTTTACTCCAAACCTGTAGTGTTCTTCGGAAAATTGGAAAATTTCACTACAAAAACTGGCAATATTACCTAAAAATGTCGGTTTTAACCCCAAAACTAACAATTTCCTCCTAAAACTGACGGCATCGCCCCAAAACGACGTTTTACCCCGAAACTGACTATTTCACACTATAACTCACGTTTTCCCAAAACGGATGATTTTACGCCGAAAATATTACGACTCTGGCTTGAAGAGTCTGACGATTTTAACATGAAACAGACGATTTCAAGCAGAAACTGACGTGTTACCCCAAAACTACAGATGTCACTTAAAAACTAGCGAATTTACCACAAAACGTTTGGCGGGTTTTACCTCGAAAATGAATATTTTTCTCCGAAACTATTTATTTACTACGAAACTGACTATTTTTAACCAGAAAATTTGAGATTTTACTCCGGAACTGGCGATTTTAATCCGAACCTGACGCGTACTATCGAAGATTTCACTACAAAAACTGGCAATAATACCTAAAACTGGCGGTACCACCCCAAAACTTGACATTTCACTCCAAAACTGACAATTTCACACCATAGCTGATGGATGATTTTACGCCGAAACTTACGACTCTTATCTTGAAAAGTTTGACAATTTCACCATAAAACTGACGATTTGTTCCCAAATAAGACGAGACTACATCAAATCAGACATTTTCGCGCCAAAGTTGACGTGTTACTTCAAAAGACGTCGCTACAAAACTGGTGATTTCACCCTAAAAATAAATTAAGTGGTTTCACCTCAAAACTAAAAATTCTACATCAAACTGGCGATTTTAGAACAGAAAGAAATAGTGATTTTGGCACAAAAATGGCGATTCCTATCGATATTGTGATTTTCCACAAATTTCAGCCACTGAAACTCACGGCTTTCGCGAATTGATGTTTTTTAGATAGCGAAATTTCGGCAGTTGCCTTTATAAGTGAGCCAAACGCGCGAAATCGGTTTAAAAATTCGCAAAATTGAGGGTTTTGACGCTATTATGTACCGTATCTACGGGTGGGCAGCTGCCCCACTAAGTCTTCGCTTTTGAGTCTAGGGGGGGGGGGCAACTGCCTAACCCCTGCTGGCTACGCCTATGGTTTCCACCTAGCTTTAAAATCAATCTTGCCTCATCAAAAAGCCAATTTTGAGGGTTTTGGCGCTTTGAAAATTCAATTTTAAGTGGATTAGTCATTGAATACCCCAATTCCCTCTGGGATGAGGCTCTTTGACACACAAAATATTCGCCGGGCTCGTACAGACTCACAAAATCAAAAATAATTTTACAAGTTCGGCATATCGACCTTCAAAAATTCAATTTCGTGGCCCTGGGTTCTTTCAAGAATCAATTTTGCGGGTAATTTTGACTCAAAAACTTTTTTTTCGGGTTGAGCTAGTGTGGGGTTTAGTAATGGGAAAAAACCGATTTCGCGGAGTTTAGTTGTCCGGAAAACAAATGCCTCGTTTTTAGCCCCTTCAAATGTCAATTTTGTGAAGTTTCACTCTTCAAAAAATCAATTTCGCGTTTTATTATGATTATTATTATTATTATTATTTTTGGCTCCTCAAAACACGACGTTAGCCGGGTTTGCTCACTCGGAAAACCTTAAAACTAGGGATGGCCTCGGGCTCGGGCCGGGCCGAGGGTTCCTGGCTCGGGCCGGGCATCGGGTCGGGCCGCAGATTTCTCGGCCCGGCCCGACTTCGGCCCGAAATAAAAATTAGAAAAAATATAAAAGCGAGTGTCCGACATAGACATTTGAAATATTTTGCAAACCCCCCCCTCCCCTCACGTTTGTCGGTCATTACCTCACGTCAACTCGTCCTCTTTTTTGTCCTACCTTCACTTACTATACCATTTTGAATGTCGTCGGCTAAGGCGTGATACCTCGTAAGTGACAATTTGGCGAAAAATAGGTTTTGGTATCAAATTCGTTACTTTATAGGGGTATGATTGGCGGGGGGGGGGGGCTCCCGCTACGTTCTTGCTTTTTTGTCTGTTGAAGCCTCAAACTCACAATCAAGGGGTTTTCTCAGATCATACGACGACAACCAGCGCTCAATCCCCAAGCGCATGGATCGTTCGTATCACCACTGCTTTGGTCTGTCGTTTGTGCTGTCAGTTTTTTGTGGAGGAACAGGACGCAAAATTCACTGTTAATTGTTCAAGTGTACGCCGTTAAGGGAGACTTGTACATGTGTTTCCTGGACCCCCTCCAAGCATACGTCGCCTACTCGGCATTACGTAAATTATCACCACGAAAATCGGAAAATTGTAGGCACCGTAAAATTATTCCGTATTTCTGCACCAATCCTGGATATCAAGGCCTCATTTAAATCTCCAGGAGATTCTGCACGTGCGTACGATCTTTTTTCATGTTTCACCCCTGAAATAACTGTAAAACCCACATAAACCATCATCATTCCACAAAAGTCATCATTCCAGGTCCCATGTCCTGGTACTGTTGATGATACTGGTAGTGAACTGTCGACTGATGGTAGTAAACTGTTGATTCACAAAATGGGGGAGCGGCAATTTGCTGTTGATAGTAGACGCCAGGAGCGACATACTGTTGATGCTGCTGACCATAGGTGGCCCACATGGCGGTCGATGACGACGCTGCTACAGCTGCGGCGGCAGCCGCTGCCGCTTGATGCTGCTGTTGAAAAATCTGTGGGTCAAAAGTCGGTTCAGGTTCTTTTCCCCAGAAACACTTGACCGTCTGACCGTTGATTTGACGGTTGTGTGTCGCTTCGATGGCTCAAACTGCTGACTCTTTGGCGATGAACTTGACAAAAGCGTAGCCCTTGTCGCTGAAACAGCGAATAATGTCGATGATTGCTCCGAAAGGGGCAAAAACCTGTTCCATGAGCTGTTCGGTAACGCCGCTGACCGTGGACGACATCACTTCCTTCCTCCAGAGTCAACACATTCCCCTTCCGAACCCACAACTTCCGCACCTTCTTCTTCCACCCTTCTCGACGCGATCCAACGGCTCACTCAACGCCTTACCGACCTCGAACAACGTTCAACCCCTTCGCTGATACGCCGTGGCTACAGATCACCTTGGCCCAAACCAGAACTACACACTTCACCCCCAAAAACAAGTTTCTGTTATTATCACGAAAGGTTCGGTAACAAAGCTCAAAACTGTCGTTCCCCCTGTTCCTTTTCTTCAAAAAACTAATGTTCCGATCGCAGGTGGCGGCAAGCGATAGCCGTACACGCCGCCTATTTGTCACCGACAAAACAACCAAAGTTCGTTTCCCCATCGACTCAGGCGCCGACGTAAGCGTCATTCCCTGCACGCGCCGCGACAAAACTAATGGCCCACAGAAGTTCACCTTGTCCACTGCTGATGGTTCTGCGATCCCTACGTATGGTTCCCGCTTTCTCTCACTCGATTTCGGTATTCACCGTTCGTTTCGATGGCCCTTCATCCTCACAGAGGTAACATACCCCATTATCGGAGCCGACTTCTTGGCACACTTCGATCTACTCATCGACCTCCGTCGTCATCGTCTGTTGGATGGCACTCCTCAACTTTCTGTCGCTGGTGTTCATCCTTCAACTGCACCGTCGAATAACCCAGCACGCCTGAACCTCTGTGACACGACGAATAAGTTTGCCGCGTTGCTCACGCAATTCCCTGGGAACGTTCAACCTCCCTCCTTTCCACGCCCATCTCTACCACACAATACCCAGCACGCAATCGAAACCACCGGACCACCTGTTCGTTCCCGCTTTCGACGTCTTCACCCCGACAAGTTGAAAGCTGCCAAAGCAGAATTCCTAACAATGCTAGACCTCGGCATCTGTCGTCCCTCTAAATCTTGTTGGTCTAGTCCGCTCCACCTCGTTCCTAAAAAAGACGGCACCTGGCGACCTTGTGGTGATTTCCGACGCCTAAACGCTGTCACCAAACCTGACCTCTACCCTCTCCCTCATCTTCACGATTTCACGTCCAATCTTCACGGAACGACAATTTACTCGAAGCTAGATCTCCTTCGAGCATACAATCAAATACCAGTCGCACCTTCCGACATCGAAAAAACCGCAATCATCACACCTTTCGGCCTTTTTGAATTTCCGATGATGTGTTTTCGTTTACGCAACGCCGGTCAATCATTTCAGCGATTTATGGATGAAATACTTCGCGACCTTCCCTTCATCTTCGTTTACCTCGACGATGCGCGTGTCGCTTCCAAATCTTCCGCAGAACATCTGGAGCATCTCACTCTCGTTTTCCAGCGTTTCAGGAGCTACGGACTTCATCTTAACGTAAACAAATGTGTTTTCGGCGTAACCGAAGTAGACTTCTTAGGTTTCCGAGTCACACCGTCCGGCACATCACCACTTCCTCAACGTGTTCGTGCCCTCACCGAAGCTCCTCGACCTACAACCTTTCAATCCTTGCGTCGTTTCCTCGGAACCATAAATTTCTACCGCCGCTTCATTCGCCACGCGGCCTGGGCCCAAATAACGCTTCACGACGCCTTAAAAACTAGCAAAAGCGAAACATCTCCCATCCGATGGACTGATCAGTTGATTGAGACCTACGACCATTGCCTGCAAGATCTCGCTGACGCTACCCTTCTCGTCCACCCCAAGCCTGACTCACCCTTGACCCTTTTCGTCGACGCTTCAGATACTGCCATTGGCTCTGCTCTTCATCAACAAACCGACGGTACCTGCCAACCGCTAGCGTTTTTCTCTCGGAAGCTCAGTGAAACCGAACGACGGTACAGTGCCTATGACAAAGAGCTTCTAGCAATTTACGCTTCAGTCAAGCACTTTCACAACTCACAATTTTCACAGACCACAAGCCCCTCATTTTCGCTTTCAAGCAAAAACCAGAAAAGGCGTCCCCTCGTCAATTTCGTCACTTAGATTTTGTAGCACAGTTCACGACCGATATTCGACACATCAGTGGAAGTGAAAACGTCGTAGCAGATTACCTTTCCCGAGTCAACTCCATCCATATTTTCGATTTCACAGTCGTCGCTAAAATTCAAGAAGCAGACGACGAGCTAAAAAAGCTCTGCCTCAATTCGTCACTCAATCTTCGTCGAGAATGCATACCTGGCCTGAACATATCGTTATTTTTCGACGATAGACACCGCGTTTTTATTCCCTTACCCCTTCGTCGTCAAGCGTTCGCTCTAATTCACAACAGCGCACACCCATCTCCGAAGCCGTACATCACAACTAATTCGTGAACGATTTGTTTTGGCCCGGAATTGAGCGAGACTCCAGATCTTGGGCAAGAAACTGCCTTCAATGTCAGAAATCTAAAATTGGACGTCATAACCGTAGTCCTCTCGGTGTTTTCCCTCCCGTCGACGCACGTTTTCAATGCGTCTACTTGGACATCATTGGTCCACTTCCCCCATCACGTCGGGGTCACCAGTAGTTGTAAGCGTGTACAAGAAAAACGAGACCGCGTAAGTCAGAGAATGAAAGTCTATATTTTTCTAACAAAGAAAAACCGAACAACTGATGTTTTTATGTAAAAATTTGAAGGGACGCCACAGGCTAACCTTTCCACGTTTGAAGTGTCTTTATTAATTCGTGACCATCGTTTCGGTCCACTGAGGCTAGACCATCTTCAGACAAAGTTTAGGGCGTAAGAACCACCCTCTTCACACGACTTTCAGTAAAACGAGCAGTGATCACAGGCTAATCCGACAGGCTCATGTGTAGCCTGTGATTACGGCTCGTTTTAGTAAAAGTCACGTGGCGAGAGTGGTTTTTACGCCCTAAACCTTATCTGAAGATGGTATAGTCGACCGAAACTAAGAAATAAAGACTCTTTAAACATGGAGAGATTACCTCTTTTCACCAAAAAGCTCAAGTCTACGTCTGGTCAATCTCATCTGGAGGGCGGGGGCAATTTCTCCTTAGCAAGGAAGCCTATAGGTAGCTTATTGTGCTACCCTTGGAGCCGTGAGTCTAGTCCAACCCCCCCCCTCTCCCTGTAGAGCTAAAAGGTTGTCGACTTGTGGGAGAAATGTCCACCAGAGTGTGTGAACCGAAAAAGCTCAACAGCCACACAGCGAGCGTTTGTTCAAGGCAAAGGCGTGCTTTTGTGAAAAATTCTTCTCTCTCACATATTTGGTGTTTTTTCCTCGCTCTCGAAGTACATGTGATTGATAAACTAACACGGTTAGTGTTGAGAAAAACTGTTTTATTTAAATGGTTTTAAATTTCGGTGTGGAGCACTGTTTTAGGCTGAGGCTTCTCTAAACCACCAATAGTACCCCACCGCCGATGTCTCAAAAGCGACTGACTTCACAGTACAAGCAGCGGGAAGAACCTTCCCTTTTGATCCAATATTGCCAACCCTTAACACCCCCTTTCAATGAGATGACATGACTTGTTATCGAGTTGATTAAGTACGTACAGCAAGCAGAAGCTACTATTCAACAGGTTCTTATCAATTTATAGACTACAAAAGCAAAAAGCATTTCAATTCTTAAGCATAATACGTTCGCAAAAATACTGGTGTTTCGGCTTTGACAGAGCCTTTGTAAGCAAATCGGCAACATTTTCTTCTGTTTTTACATAACTCACTGAAAACATTTTTTTTTCCAATAGATCTTTAACCTTTAAGATACTGGGGGTCCAAATGAGTTTTGGGTCTGAACGTTTTGTGTACCTCATATTGAACACCTAGTTGGAGACTGCGCTATAGATGAAATGACCTGGCTTTTGAATCGAAGCGGGTTAGAACACGTTTATGAGTTGAATAAACTCCAACTGATAGTGGTAGGACACGTTTTTCCCTGCTTTTTGTGCGTTGTGTCCAACATAGGGAACACTTTCGGGGTTTTCGACGCCATTTTGTTGTGGTTTTCAGTGTTTGTTT
Organism: Corythucha ciliata; assembly: GCA_038030265.1. NCBI lineage: Eukaryota > Metazoa > Arthropoda > Insecta > Hemiptera > Tingidae > Corythucha > Corythucha ciliata. The sequence goes on along the minus strand of CM075941.1, from coordinate 52,831,212 downwards.
GGTTCAGGAAGTTAATGTCAATGAGCTCGTCGGCGGAACTGGCAGTGAGATTCTTCCAATTTTTCGCTGGTAAATGGTAATTTATACTTCATATTCTTAAACTGAGTGCCCCATAAAGAGCAATTATGGATTGTTAACCCTTAACTTCCTGCTGAAAAATGAAAAACTCCTCCACCGTGCATACCCTTTTTTATACTTCATCTCTTCCTGACTTCATATGAACGAGTTAATTGATCTTTAACGAATGGATATCGCATGCTGAAAAGGGTTTTAATGGATTGATGTGCTGGTAAGGAGACAATTAAGTTTGGCCAAGAAAAAATTTCGAGGTAAATCAAGTTACTTTAGACACCGTTAGATTTTTCACGTATAGAACGCTTAGTGTCCAATACGAAGCACACCTCCCACGTGGTTTGGGTGAAAGGTGTCCCGAGTAGGGCCCACCAAGAGTTTATTACATTTTCCTAGTCGCATTTGTTTGTTTGTAATGCCAAAATGTTCAATTAATATGTCGCTAATTTATGTTTTATTGTTTGAACAATTACCTTATTTTAGTATATTTTTGGCAAGTGTTAACAAGTTGAAGAAAAATTAATTCAAAATGCTTAATTTTTTCCGACTGCATGATATGTGTCTTGTGTAGCGAATACCATTAAATTCTCTCTGAAAACTTTGTTAATGAATTTATGGCATAAAACTTCGTTTTTCATGGGTCACTGAGTGTATTACAGTCAATTTGAATGACTTCTGACGCGATTTTTGAAAAAATGTTGAGGGGTACTCCCGGGGTATAAATCAGGTGTCCAGAATACAACGCACTAAGACTTAAAGGGTTAATAAAGTGATACCTTATATCTATATGTTTACATCGTTTAGAGTTTTCTTGGGAACCGATCATCGACAACGCACTTCGGTTATCAACCTTCAACACCACTTTCACTTGTTCTTTGAACTCCGACACGACACCTTTCACATTTATGAGGTCTTGGGCGGCAGTCGCTGACGCAATGTACTCGCTCTCCGCAGTTGACAGCGCCACGCAGTTTTGCTTCTTCGAGTACCATGCCACTGGATTACCATGGCAGAAGCAGATGTAGCCGCTCGTGCTTTTCCGTGTGACTTTATCCCCGGCCCAATCAGCGTCACTATAGGCTTCTACGTTTTCTCCCTTTTTGAACGTAAGGGAAGCTGATTTCGTGCCTTGAAGGTACCGGAGGACGCGTTTAGCGGCCTTCCACGTCTGTTGTGTCGGTTTGTCGAGGACTTGGCTGAGTTTAGATACAGCGAATGTAATGTCAGGTCTCGAGGTCACCGCGAGGTACATGAGACTACATACCAATTTCCGATAGGGCACGTTTTCGATCGGTTCTCCTCCAATGTCATAGTTCAGTTCCATCGGTGTAGCAATGGGTTTACAGTCTTCCATTCCGAACTCTTTTAGGATGTATTCGACGTACTGTTGTTGGCTGATCGTTATCGAGCCCTCTTTCCTTTCAATCTTCATGCCGATAAATGTTGACACGCTTGGTTGTACTTTGGCGTTGAATTCCTGTCTGAGTTTGTATAGGAGCTTTTCGATTTCGATTGGACTTCCTGTCACGACCGCGTCGTCAACAAACAGAACTAGGAAAATGCTTTCTCCTACGTATAGGCATGAGTCATACTTGGATCGTTTGAGTCCGCAACGCTCCATTGTTTCACTGAATCTTTCATTCCAGCAGCGGGGTGCGTTCTTTAAGCCGTAGAGCGCTCGATTTAATTTGAAGTATTTCGGGCCTTTTACGCCCGGTGGCCTCTTTATGTACACCGGCGTCTCCAGGAAACCGTTGAGGAACGCTGTGTAGGCACGTCTAGTTGAGCTAAGGGCCAGTCGTGTTGCAGGGCTTCGGAGAGTAGAACTCTAACTGTTGACATTCTACACACTGGAGAATAAATATTTTCCCCTTTTGGGCTTACTTGAAAACCTTTCGCGACGAGCCTCGCCTTTCTCGTGCCGTCCCCTTTTATCTTAAACACCCACCTGGTGTCTATCGCTCTTTCCCCGTCAGGCAACGCTGATGGTGACCACGTTCCCAGCTCCTTGTGGGCGGCCAGCTCCTGGTTTATTGCGGCTCTCCACTCACTCGACTTTACCGCTTCTTCGTACGTCGTTGGTTCGTCTTCAGTTGTCGACATGAGACAGTATGCGGTATAGAGTTCGTAATCGCTGAGATGCTGTGGTGGCCGAGTTACTCTTGTCGGTCTCTGTTTTTCGGATGGCTCATCCTCGTTTTCGTCACTCTCACTGATATCGCTGCTATCTTTATCAGAGAGCTGCCCATAATCGTTATCTGGGTGATAAGTTACTTGTTTGATTTCAACATTATTTTTAACAGGCACTATGACGTCTACCTTTTGGAGAGCGAGATATTCCATGACGGATTCGTCGAATCGTGTATCTCTCGATCGGATTATTTTGTCCTGCTCCGGCAGCCATATTCGGTAGCCTCCACCGCAATAGCCCATCATGATCCCTCTCTCGGCTCTTGGACTCAGCTTTTTCCCCTTTGGGAGTATAGTGCTCCATGCTCGGCAGCCAAAGACTTTCAATTTTGATAAGTCGCTTCTCCCTTGGAAGAGTTTGGCGGGCGTCTGTCCTCTCTTTAAGGAGGTTGAAGGGGTTCTGTTCAGTTCGTAAACGGAACATTTTAGCGCTTCACCCCACATTTCTTTCGGAATACCCGAGTCAATCAACTTGGCACGTACCTTTTCAACCAGTGTTTCTGTTCATACGTTCCGATTTGCCGTTCATCTGGGGTGAATAGGGGATAGTATATTCTGCGGTGATTCTCTCCTTTTCCAGGAAATTCTTGAGGTCTTTTGAGGTGAATTCTCCTCCGTTGTCCAGTCGCAATTTCTTGACCGAGACCCCTGTCTGTCCCTTAAATTGACGGATGAACGACACTAGATTTGCACCAGCCTCTCCCTTTTGACGCAATAACTTTACAACTGTAAAATTAGAATAATCATCAATGATTAATTGAAAGTAGTTTTCTCCTTCCTTGGTGGGAGGCGTGATGGGGCCGCATACATCGCTGTGAACGAGATCGCCGATTTCTTTACTCCTCTTCTCGCTCTTCTTGAAAGGTAGGCGTGTCGCTTTACTCTCTATGCACGTTGTACAGAGCGATGGTGGAGTAGGTAGTCCAAGCTGGATCAAGGCTTCTTTGCAAACATGACCGAGTCGCCTATGCCATAGATCACCCGATTCGATGGCTGAGAATGACCTCTCGCTACTAGGGCTGTCAAGTTTTAGCACATAGACACCGTTTATTTTGTCACAGATCAGTTTTGTTTTTCCTGTGCCGATAGTCGCCTTGTCCTTGTCCATCGTGACTCGCAAGCCCTTATTAACCATTTTAGATACCGAGAGTAAATTATGTTTCAGACCTTGTAAGACGAGAGCATCGAACGTGATGTCTTTTCCGCTGTAGGTTCGAGCGTGAACTGTCCCGATTTTCTCTGCTTTCAGGATTTTCCCATCGACTAGGTGGACATTTAAGTGATGGTCCAACTCGCGAACGCTCTTCATTAAGGGCATGAGGTCCTCTCGAACGAAGTGATTGCTTGCTCCCGAGTCAATAACAAGTGAATCTGTTGGAAAATCGCTCCTTTCATAGACAATAGCGGCGAACAGTGCGATACCTTGGGCGTTGGCGACCTTTGCGTGGTCGGTCCTTTCAGGTTGAGGCCTGCGGCTCCGATTCCACCGACCTCGTCCCCGTCCGCGACGCGACAGCTTGGGGCATTGCGCTTTGAAATGATTTTTATCCCCGCAGCAAAAACAGCCCGAATTGAAACTCGGCGACATCGCCGTTCGGAAAACCACTTCGGAGGTTTGCCCCTCCGTCAGCCTCGTCTGAATTTTTAGTTCTTCGTCGAGCAATCTCGCTTTCACGAAGTCCATTTTCACATTTGCGTCGGTTTCGATCGCTGTGATGACCGTATCGTATTGAGGCGGCAGCGTGAGGAGAAGATGGCACACCTTATCTGTCTCGTTGATCTGAGAGCCTAAATCCGAGAGTTCTCTTATGATGGTGTCGAATTTCACAAAGTGATCATCTAATTTGTCGTGGGCTCCGGATTTCAAATTGACCAGTTTCCTCCACAGAGACAACTTAGTAAACGAGGTTGACCTGGCGAACACTTCCTGTAGACACTTCAGTTGTTCTCCAGCAGTCTTACAGTCCTTAATGATATCGAAATGTTTATCCGATATCCCCTGGATGATGTTTGCTTGTGCCTTAGACTCTTTTTTCATCCAGAGTCGTTTCGCTTCACCATCTTCTGGCTCCCTCCCCTCCAACACGTCTTCGCATTGATCCCGTTTTAAAATTGACACAATTCGGAATTTCCAATTATGGAAGTTGGTGGGATCTAATTGAGGGATGGGACCGTACGCGTTTACTTGAGGAACCGATGACATTTTTCACGACTTCAAACTTTGGGAGCACGTGCACACTCTTCGAGGTTATGGCGTTTGGGCTAACGTTAATTATCCGCGACCATCCGACTATTGAAACTGAGTTTAACGAATTCTGGGCCCATAACCTGATAAACTAACACGGTTAGTGTTGAGAAAAACTGTTTTATTGAAATGGTTTTAAATTTCGGTGTGGAGCACTGTTTTAGGCTGAGGCTTCTCTAAACCACCAACAGTACCCCACCGCCGATGTCTCAAAAGCGACTGACTTCACAGAACAAGCAGCGGGAAGAACCTTCCCTTTTGATCCAATATTGCCTACCCTTAACAGTGATTGGTGGAATGCGGGATTTTTAGCCATTGCATTGGAGTGCAGATTTATGCTCTATTTAAGCAAGCGTAAAAAACTCGGGCCGCGAACGTCTGGCCTCGGGCCGGGCCGATTTTGAGTCGAAATCGGCCCGGCCCGGGCCCGATTCCATCCCTACTTAAAACGGAAAATTTAAGTTCCGCGGATTTGGATCTTCCAAAAATCAATTTCACGGCCTTGCGGCTCTTCAAAAAACCACACATTTCTTCGTTGATTGAAATAGGTTGCCCCCAGCGTTGTTTAGCGTTTTTCCTCAATTTAAACATCCAGAAATTGCCCAAAATATGGATGGGGAGGCAGAGGCAGAGTCCGATGACCGAATCACTTCCAATATGGCCGTACCACACACCTCATGACTCATCTGCACACACTGTGAAAATGAAAATTCTGCACGATTCCCCGCAATTTCTTTTTATAACATCCTTCCCCGGCCCAACCTGTCCCACTCGCACACCTATATTTTATTTCATTTCCCAGCGTGGGGGCACGGAAAGTTGGACATTTTTATAAAAAGGTCGCTAGAATCTCGCGCGTCTCGCCGCCGAAGGAAAACGAGTCGTATTTTTATTTGTTTAGTTTTTTTTACTCGCCCTACACTGGTTTAATCCACTCGCCAATGGGTGTTGTGGGGGGGGGGGGTGTCTACAAAGGATGATAATAGGGTGAAGGGAGGGGATTAAATGTAATAAAATAAACCCGTCTTGATCTTTATCCTCTTGGCGTCCTTGATATATTAAAAAAAAAAAAAAAAAACTTCAGAAGGAAAGATCGGGGTCCAGTAACTTGAGAAATCAAGTTATGCAGCCACATGCGAGGAGGAGGGATTTGAAAATGTGTTCACTTTCAATACTTTTTAAACTCATCAAAATTGGCTAAGCCTCCCCCGCCCCACCCCCTCACCAACAATTCAACCGACTTCCTTATTCGCAACCAGATTTTAAGAGGTGGATCTTTCGTAATTTGTAAAAAAAAAAAACAAAAAACAGAAAGTGATTTTTTTATGACCTAGTTTACCGAGAGTAACATTTCCGGGGATTATCGCCCGGGTATTTTCAATGATTGGTTTGGCTTGGAGGGTCAGACGGGGGGGTGGGGTAGAAGAAATAAAACTAATTTTTCCCCGTTTGGACTTTTTTTTTATAAGCGCCCGCGCGCGGCTTTCTTTCATCTCGCCTTTTCTAAGGTCCCTCACGAAGAGGGTTCGTTTTCACGTCAGGTCCCTTCTTCTCACAGGATGGAAATGCATTATTTACTAGGTCGACTGCGGCCTTTAAAGCACGACTAAAAAAAAATAAGGGTGGCGGGGAGGGGGTGGGGGACCTTTGACACCGGGAAGAAGTCCTCGACCCTCGGTTTGCCCGGGGTTCGGGAGCTGCAGAGGGGGCTGGCTGGTGAGGACGTGATAGCGCAAACCTTTCCTATATAATGGAAAACCAAATAAAATTCAAAAGAAATTGAAACGAGATGGTGATGATGACAGGCGGTGGGGGGGGGGGTTTCTTCAGTGACTGACGTCTGTCTATCTCGCTTGACATTCAGAAAATAAGGGGTGCCGGAATTGAAACTTCCAAGCATGCAGATTCCCGTAAAATTGACAATTCCAGTTATAAAAAAAATGCTCAGGCTATTAGAATGGTGTGGCGTGTGAGTCATCGTTAAAAAAACAACAAAAAACGGTGTCTTTCCTTATTGATTTTTGGTTTTAGCGTGAAAGAGTGTTTTTCGTACCTTGCCTCTTCCCCCACCGGACCAACACTCTAAAAATTGTATGAAATTAAAGTCAAACTGATTAGGCACCACTCTATTCTTCAACAATACGCGTTTAAAGTGAATTTTATTTCGGTTTCACCGCATTTCACACTGTGCAGGCCATTATATCATTTCAATTCACCGAATGATTGTGGGCAGTTCGGTGGGAGTGCATGCCTGCACAAAGTTAATTTAAATCCCAACTCACGTGTCCTTCCTACAAAAAAAAAAAAATACCACCAGTCTCCCCCTCCCCCACCCCACCCTCGAATGAAAACGGGCTTTTGTAATGTTGAAAAGTGAACGAAAGCCTACGTGAACATAAGTGGGCGTAAACATGGGGGAGAATTAATTACGTTATAACGCGTTTCTCGCGACTGCAATTCTGTTCCCACCTCTTTTACAAGCGCGATGTTTAAATTTATTTTTTTCTTCTTCTTTCATTTTTGCAGTTGGTGAGGGCTGTGGTGCAGGACTTTTTGGCTTGAGAACAACAACAAATCAAAGGTAACCTTCGTTTATTGTCAAATTAGTGTTTTTGACTCCCATTTTTTCTTACTCTATCTGATCCAAAGGGGCAATTAATCTTTTTTTTTTTTTTGAAAGTGCAAAACCAAGGTTGTTACGACTTTCATTGTTCACATCAAATCCATAAAACAATTCATTCCAAAATGTTAACGCATTCGCCTACTTATGAGCGAAAGTGTAACCAATTAGGATGTGCTCAGTTGAGAAAGTCTGGAGTGGAATTATTATTTTTTATTTTCGCCCCCCCCCTCACCTACGCACCGTGGGGCTTTGCACATCTACAATACCACACGCGGAGGGAGATTTTTGAAAACTCGTGCGTGAAAGAACGACGGCTGGGCGAGGTAGTGAAGAAAGGGATGGAGGGGGAGGAGGGATCCTTTACGTCTTGTGCCTCGCAGTAACCACATCGCGTGGAAGTGTTAACAATTGACACTTTTGGGTTATCAAAACATAGGTGAAGCTTCAAGGATGAGTAGGGGGTGGGCGGGGGTAAAGGTGTGTGTGTGGGAGGAGTGGCTCCTGTTGAGAAGAAAGAAACATGAACGATCCTTATTTTTATTTTCAAGGGTAAACCCCATAGAAATTATAGGAAATTGAAGGGGACGATGAAGGTTAGTTAGTGGTCGCTATTCGTGGTTACTGTTTTTTCACAATTAAATTCAAAAAAACTTCCGAATTCTGTCTGCTGGTGGAATATGTGAGTCACTATTCGACTTTTCGACTGTACTGTCATTTTTGGCTGATAAACACAAAGAAGTATATTACTAGGATTGTGCCTTCTTCCCGACCTGGCTTGATGACTTGATTGAAAGGCACAAATACCAGGTTTCTGCCTGAAAGGACGGCCGGGAAGTGACCCGGCAAGTGCAAGTCCTAGCCAGCCTCGTCCCCAGCCCACCAGTCAGCCGTGCCAGCTGGTCAAAACTGACACATTACCGTGGCGTACCGCTTGGCGGTGAGGAGTTTTATAAGTGTTAATGAAGGGGCGAGGAGTGATACCCGCGTATCACCGAGGTCCGTAGACCTCTAGACGAATGGATGAGAGCGTCGGGAGACGCGGCGAACGCGATGTACAGACAATTGATAGCGGCGGCGATGGTTGCTGGTTACGGAGTTCTATACGAGCCGGGGCTCTGGGTATCTGGTATCTGATGGTTCGGTGTGGTAGGTTGGGCGATGTCAGGACCTGTGCTCCTGCGACTGCACCATGCGTTAGCGAAGCAGAGGAATCGGCGAGCCGAGGTTTTGCTGTTGACGAGAGATTGGAGATCGGTAGGCAGTTGCCATTGCTCTCATAAGCGAGGATAGATCGGCCTTGCCTCCGCGTGGGCAGTCAGTCAGGGCTGTCTCGACAGCGATGGAAGTGGACCTTCTCGTTAAAATGAGCCGTAGCCTGAAAGAAGATCGGGCGGTAGGGTAGCTCAGGAAGCACCACTTTTATCGCAGGCGCTCCCCCACGTCCGGAATAATGGCGTAGGTGTGGCGTCTAATAGTATAGCGTTGGCCCATTCCATTTGTCATTGCTGGAAGGCTGCGTGGCGACATGCACGGTGGTAATCAGCGTCTTCAAGTGTGGGGGAGATGGTGCGGAGCCATGGTGGTAGTGGCTGGTGGATGCCCGGGGCACGTGCGCGAGTGGCAGCTAAGACGTCTAGCTCTGTACGTCTAGTGGGAGGACTCCGGAGTGGAGCGTCAGGTAGGCCGTCGTCGAGTATGCACGGAGAGCAGAGAGGAGGAATCGACTTTGAACGGTGAGCACCTGCTATCGGTTGACAGGGCGTGCAGTTGCCCACCATATCGCTCATGCGAGGCCACTCGCGGCACGACATGTCCTTGTAATATTAGGAGCCGCAGTTGGAAGGAAGGCCCCCTCAACCGCGCTTGGAGATCCCCCGGAGAAAGCTGCAGGTAGACTACGTTTTCGATGAGAAGGGAAGGCAGTCCCGATCGCGTCAAAGTGACACCCAAGTACTTCACGGGATGCGTCAGTGGCCTGTTCCGGTCGTTGAGCGTTCGGAGATAGCGTTGCACTGGGAATATTTGCGTCCCTCCGAATATTGTCAGAGACGTTTTGGCATAATTGATGGTCTGGCGTCCGGGTGTCGCACCGCGTCGCAACGATGTTATCAACGCGTCGGAATTCGGTGGTGGTCCGGAGCGGATACTATGATAGCCAAATCGTCGACAAAGGCTGTGGCCTCCAGTGCAGCTGCCTCGAGTTCACGAAGGAGGGGAGCGAAACCGAGGGCCCAAAGAAGGATATTACTGCCGGAAAATAAAATTTTCACCGGTGCTGACTTCTTATCATTACGACCGATAGTTTCTCATTATTGCGAATCCCTAACATTTCATTTTATTCTTTGCGACCATCAGAGTCAGGATGAAGAAGTCAATACATCCTTCAGGCATGGGCGCAGTGTGAGGGAGTATTTCCCAGGGCGAGTCAAGGACGCGAGTGACAAGAGAAAGTGTCCGTCCAAGGGCTTTGTAATGTTGCTATAGAAAACAATATTTCCAGGACCTGTAGGAAGCTTCTTTTTCCTTTTTATTTCCTCCATTTCGTATAATTTTCTTTTCATCTGTCGTTCTTTTTCGAGACCGGGATCAAATGGCAACTGACCCAGTGCTCTCCTTCCGTCGACAGGCCACACATTCAATCACAGTAAAGCTTCAACCATAGCGAAGCTCCAAACCACTGTTTTAACTCCAAACCAGGCCCCAAAACCACAGTGAAGATTCAATCACATAGAACGCCCAACCGCGTCAAAGATCCCACCACAGCAAAGCCCCAAATTACAGTTAAACTGCAATCAAAAAGCCACAGCGAAGCTTCAACCAAAAAAAAATCTCTAATCACACCGCAGGGCTCCAACCCCAGCACTTATTCAACCACAGTTGAACCGTCCAACCACAGTGAAGGTCAAACCACAGCAATGCCCCAAACCACGGTCACAAAGAAGGCCCAACTACAGCAAAGCTTCAACCACGGTAAATCTCCAACCACAGCCGTGCTCCAACCACATCAGGGCTCCAACCACAGCCGTGCTCCCACCACATCAGGGCTCCAACGACGGTTGAGCCCATAGAAGTGCTCCAACCACAATTAAGTCTTTAACGCAGAGAAAGCATAACCACAGCAAAGTTCCAACCAGGATTGTGCCTTCTTCCCGCCCTGGCTTGATGCCTTGAAAGGCACATGACCAGGATTAAGCCTGTGAAATGACGGCCGGGAAGTGACCCGGCACGTGCAAGTCCTGGTTATCCTCGCTCCGCTCCCCGTCAGCCACACCAGCTGGTCAAGGCTGGTGCGTTACCGGTGTGGACCGCTTGGCGGTGGGGAGTTTTACAGGTGATAAAGTTGGGCGAGGAGAGATACCCGTGAAATGAGCGCATAGTGCTACCGGCGAGCTGTTCTTTGTTGGTAATGTTGGAGAGAGCGTCGGTCATTGTGGTTGTTCGCGGGGGTTCAGTCGTCGGTAGACTGGGTATCCAGTTGCGCTTGATTAGTGCCGATGTTCGGGCCTGTTCCGCGCTGACTGCACCACGCGTTGGCGAAGCACAGGAAGCGGCGGGCCGAGGTTTTGTTAGCGACGAGATTTCTGAGATCGTTGGGGATTTGCCACCGATCTCGTTGATTCCAACCACAAAAATGACTGTGCGATCGTAGGAAAAATAGACATAAATACTCTGGCGAAAAATCTCATTACGAAATCGGCCGATTATAGCTCTCGACTTCGTCTCCTGGCACAAACATTGCGCCTCTTCTTTACCTCCCCCCTCCCAAACCACTTCAGTTTTCGGGCATAAAACGTTTCAAATTTCACGGCCCCAAAAAAAATCATCTCCAGTTACGGGCCCTTTGTTTCTAGAATCGCTTAAGTCAGCCGGGGCCGTATCAAAGGGGTGGAGAGGCGCCTCCTCAGGCTGCAATCGTGCAGTTGTAGCGCTTTTTCTTATTAGTGCGGTTTTTTTTCTCACTCTCTCGTGGACAGCAGCTCAATGAAGCCCATCTACGTGAAAGTTCGTTTTTGGAAGGAGCCAAACCCGCGCATTAGGTTGAAATTTAGTGTTTGAAATAATTAAATCAATGAACTTGCTTTTTCAATTGAGCCCACTGAATGTTTTTTTGTTTTAATGGATCGAGGGCGCAAAATTTTGTTTTAGCTGTAGCGCGCGCAGGGGGGGGGGGGCAGCCCCACGAGAGAGATTTTGAATGAACCAACCCTGCGAAATTGTATCCTGTAAAGAGGACGGACCCGCAAAATGTGTTCTTTGAAATGAGCCAGCACCAACACCCTGAGAATTTCGTGTTTAAGGGTGTGAACAGAACCCACAAACCACAAATCATCAAACCAGACCCACCACCACCCACCAGACCGTCAAACTCACCCAGCCACGCAAACTAAAACATGTTTTGCACTTTGACGCCTTTTTCAACCAACCGCTAGCCACCTCCCCCCTCACCATTCCAATTCACAAACTCTAGGGTCAAGGTGACCCACGCCAATGACTTTGTAAGGTTTGTGTCTATAGGGTGAGGGGCCGGGTTGGTAGTACTCTGATCAAGTACAGGTGGTCTTGTGCAGTTGTGCATCTTATTAGGCACGTTTTCATTGGGAGCTACGTGAATTTAGACCCTTGTGTAATTCTGTCCCTCTAATGGATCGGCCCCGGGGCACCTCTCTGGTAGCCGCTATACCTACACCTTGGAGTTAATTCCGAGGCTGGAACCGCTATGGTGATGTCCAAACCAACGAGAGGTTGGCGCCCTCAAGGCTCGACGTATTTGGAGAATTTGGGGTGTAGACGACCTTCTGAGGTTTGTCGGGCGGATGGACTGTAGAGTGCAATGGACCAGGAAAGAGGCAACAGGTGAGTAGGCGTTGTATCGGTGCAACGGACTGAGACTGCCAGCCTGCTGAACCCACCCTCCTGTCGTACCTACTAGGGTTGTGGTCACTGGCCAATGGCAGATACAGCGTGCTTCGTTGTTCCATTTGTTTTCACCCCTCCCCTAACCCCCCTCAAACTATCGTCCATCGACTTCTTCACTTCCTTAAAAACTCCCCCCCCCTCAATTACCGCGTCATTTTTATCCCATCGAGATTGGCATCCCCTCGCTCCCATCCAACCAAAAGACCTTGTTTTCATCGTTTCTTCATCATCGTCAAACTAAAAGGAAATCCTTTCACTTTCCTTTTAACACAGAGACGAGGAAGAAACCTACAACTCTTCCCTCCTCCCAACTCATTTGACCAGCTTATCCTCTAACGCGTTTCAAGGCCTTCCAATTTTTTTTTTTTTTTTTAGTTTGGAAGTTGTTATTGTCGTGTTATTCGATAGAGGCAATCGGAAGAACCCGTGAGGAAGAGAGAAAAAAAGTGAAAGTTCGCTCCTTTGATAGCCTTTTAACTAGCTTTTTCGGTACAAAAATCAACTAGATTGAATCGATAAAAATACTCAATTGACTCATAACATAACCGAATGGGCGGGGTTCTCAATAAAAACAGCGGTGAATGTTTATGATTTAACTGATTCGGAGGGGGGGGGGCTGTTATTCTCCTTATAGGTCATCCCTTTTGTTGTTACGTTATAATAGCAGAGTGCTTGTTGTCAGTTGTTGTGGTGGGGGGGGCGAGGGGGGTCACTATACACGGAAGCTCTTGAGAGGAAGAGAATGAGTTTTGAAAAAAAAAGAACTCCCGGACAATGTTTACCTCTTCAGAGTTCACAGAATCAAGGTCGGCACTTTTCATTCACCTCTCTCATTATTCCCCCCCCCCTCCCACTCCTGTTAGCACAATCCGTTTATTTTAATTTCATAACACTGTAGATAAAGACTGTAGAAGAGGAAAATGGTGGCTGGCATGGGAGCGGTGGAGGTGAGGGCATCGTTGTCACGACTATAGCCATTTAAACATTTTTCATTATCGATGCTCGAACTGCTCATTTCTTCCTTTTTTTGTTTGTGTGTGTGCGTTCACAGCACAGTGACGATACAGTATTATTACGACTGAGATTCCTACCATTTCGTGACTGTGAAATACTAGAAAGTGAAATCCTAGGAGTTTTTTTGTTTTTGTTATAAAGAACAATGATGAGAGGGATTTCATTATGAGAGTGGTTTTCCGCTGCAGTTAACGGAAAATAGAAAGTTCTTTTTTTTTCGTTTCGCGTTGGTACATAACCACCAATGCGTAAATAAAGCATAAATAATACTTTAATAATGATCTACAGGATCGCACGCTGTGCGGGAGGTATCCCCGCCCCCATGGGAATGTAGAGAGAACCGGCTCAATTCAGGAAACTCTCTATTTTTTTGGTGTTACCTTTCTCAGGTTTTGATGGTTTTATAATGATTTTTAGATTAATAAAATTGTCCGTTCATAAAAGGTAATTTTTCAAAAAAATGAGACAAGAGTGTTATGTATAGAGTTGGGTTGTTAGAAGTTGCGGTCTGTGCGGTGGAAGATGATTGCAATTGTTGATTAGGGGCGGGGCGGGGGGAGTAAAGCAAAAGACGCGAATGACCTTAAACTTCGTTTTCGGGACAAAAATTTATTTGAGATCCCCGCGAGGCATATTTTAAGGCCACACAGTTGTTTGAGTTGTTCAACCTTTCCACCTCCCAAGCCAGCCAGTTGTTCCCAATCCCTAAAGAAAAAGAATAATGATCTCGAAAATATCGTTGTTCGGTTGTTTTGTAATAATTTTTGTGAAACGGAGCGATTTTCACCCTCTCTCATAAAGGAAAAAAAGACCCGACGGCTAAAAAAGAGGCCCGCCGTTTATCGACAATTTTGGCTCTCAACATCACGGTTGCTAACCGCTTGCCTTGAAGTCTTCCGCAAACTATTAGGCCCTTTTTACACGAGTAAGTTTTTTGTAAGTAGCCATTTTGAAAAAAAATTGACAGATGTTCCCTGCCTCAAATCGTCTGTTTGTGATCAGATTGAATATATTTCCGAACAAAAAACTTACTCGTGTAAAAGGGGGCCTTACAAAAATCCTCCACCCCCGTACGCCCGGGCAAATTTTTGTCTCTCCCCCCCCCCTATACCATCACTACTACTGTGTCAAGAAGTTGCTAGTTACAAACGCAGCCAGCAGGACCGTAAAATAAACTAGGCATGTGTACCTAGAGGTGCCCAGACAAGCTCTTTAGTGTCCCCGTGGGGATGGGGGGAGGAGAGATTGATTTTGAAGATGCGAAATCCGTGAAACTCGGTTTTGAAGAGCGAAAATTCGCAAAAGCCGAAACGACGCAATTGGGTTTTTTAAATGAAATTTGTCAAATTGGCTTCTGAAAGGACAAAATCGGCGACATTTGACTATGGAAGAGGGAAAATTGTGGTTTTAAAAGAGGCGAACCTTACGATATGTGGTTTTTTGAACGAACCTAATTCCGTGAATTTTGGGTGTCACTGAGCAAAATGAGCTTCTGGAATTAGCCGAACCCAGCAAAAATGATTTAAAAAAGAGCTAAACGCATGAAAATTGTTAGTTAAAAGAGTGAAAATCCACAAAATAGGGGTTTAAAATATATAAAAACACGGAAGTAAAAGTAAAAAATATGTGAAATTTAGTTTCCAAGGATTCAAAACCGAGATATTTGGTAATGGAAAAGCAAAATTTCAGTGTGAAAGAGCCAAACTCACGAAACTTGATTTTTGTAAGAGCCAAATTCCAAAATCCCGGGCCAAAGCGGCCAAAAACATGGGAACCACGGCTAAAATTGAGAAAACGCACCAATGTGCTGTTTTTGGGGCAAGCCGCGTGAGGCTAACAACTAAAATTGAGAAAGAACTCGTATGGTCGCCTAAATTTGAGAAAAAAGCGCTCAATTAAAAATTCGTAAAAATTCGCTGCTTCTGCGGCGGAAACTTTGCGGCTAAAGTAATGGTAAAACACTCAATTTGGTGGGTAAAATTGAGAAAAGGCGCTAACTCACAACTACAAGTGGGAAATACTCTCACTTAGCGCTGATTTACGGCTAAAATTGATACAGGACGCGAATTCATGTTGAAATGCGCTACTTTTGAAAGTAATTTTGAAGATGGGAAAAATAAGGCGCCAATTGACGACTTGAAACTGAGAAAAAACCGTCATTCGCGGCCAAAATTGAGGTAACGTTCAAATTCACGGTAACAATTGAGAGTGTAACCCTCATTTGCGAATAAAATTGAGAAAGAACGCTTTATTTACTGGATCAAATTGTGAATAAACAACAATCCTCAGTTTCGAGAAAAGGCCCTAATTTACGATTAGAATTGAGAAACAGTGCTAATTAGCAGCGGCGTCTATTGCTACCCCCCCCACCATCACCGATGGCTAGATGCGAAATCCCCCCTTATGAGCAGTAATCCCCCCTCTCATGTATTAAATGCCTTTAAGATGGAAAATTACAGTGAAAAACAACGTTAATGAATAGTAGGGGTCGGGTAGGGGTACTTTCATTTTTTGACTTATTATTTCTCAATAATAAGTCTTTGAAGTGAATATTTCACTCTAGAATAACTGAATATTTTACTTCAAAATTGACGTTTCTACGCCAAAGACGAAGTGTTTACGCCTAAACTAAAAATTTCACAGCACAACTTTTAAAACCCAAGTCTTTACCGCCAAAACTGGTGAATTCCGCCTAAAAATGGTGGGTTTAACCCAAAACGGATCAAAAACGAATGATCTTAATTACAATTAACAGACCACTCACTTCTAAAAACTGCCAATTTTTCCTTCAAATGGCGATTTTAGAAAAAAAAAACAACGTACAATTCAATGGAAGATGCTACCACAAAACTTGCGATTTTAACCTAAAACTAAACTTTACTGTTCCATTTCAAAAATGAATATGTTACACCCGAAACGACAATTTCCCCTCAAAATTAGATAATTTACTCCAAAACTGACAATGTCGCACTTTAACTCAAGTTTTCCTCAAAACGGGTGATTTTAGACCATTCTGCCTTGAAAACAAATGGGACGACATACTAATACAGACGATTTCACGCCAAAGCTGACGAGTTGCCTCATAACTGATGACGTTAATACAAAACTGGTCATTTTACCCCAAAACTGACTGTTTTAATTCCAAAACTTACGATTTCATCCCAAAAACGTTCCTAAACTGACGATTTTACCCTGGAAACTTGCGGTTCCACCCAAAAAATATCACTTTACCTCAAAACTGAATGTTTTACTTCAAAATTGACATTTTGCTTTGTTGGGCACAGCTTTTCAGGGCACATAGAGTCAGTTTTGACGATTTCAAGGCTTGAATAGCTATAATTGCCATTTTTAGGGCGCATAAAGTCGGTTTTTCTAGTTATAGGAGCGAATAGTACGTCCCAAGTCAAGGTGAGAACAGACAAGTTGGCCATTTTCGGCGCTCCGAATGGTCTATTTTGCCATTTTCAGGGCAGGAGTCATTTGTGCAGAAATTTTTAGAGCTCGATTTGTCAGGTAATCCATTTCTAGAGCTCGTAAAGTAAATTCTGCAATTTCTAGGGTTCAAAAATAGTAATTTTAGCCATTTTAAAGACACGAATCGTCAGTTTTGCCATTTTCAGGGCTCAAATACCTAGTCCATCAAGCCAAGGACATGTTTGACCATTCGATTTTGCCATTTTCAGACAAGGAATAATCTTGTTAGGCATTTCCAGGGCACGTGAAGTCATTTTGGCCATTTTCAGGGCTTGATTAGTCCGTCAAGCCAAAAGCACGCATTATGGTCATATTTGGCTCAAGAATGGCCAGTCTGATCAATTTTAGCGCACGAATGGTCGATTTAGCTACTTTCGAGGGGTAATCATGATCTTTTTAGGCATTTTCGGAAGTTCACCAGTCGCCGCCAATTTTTCTGGCGCTTGAAGTCCAGTTTTAGCCATTTTCAAAACGGGGGCAGCTGCCTAGCCCTGCCCCCCTTTGGCTATGCCTATGTTCCTTGGTAAATTCGTGCATTGCAGTTTTTGATCCATGACTCACCTTCATGTTTGCATTTGAGGCTGTGGGTTCGCCGTTCATAGGAGTTTTCCACGGATAAAGTTAGAAAAAAAATTATATATTTTTTTTATAACCGATGCAAACAAAATTGATTTGCGAAATCGTCTCTCATTTGCCCTATTAATAGGCTTTGATGGGTCCGGGAATGAAATTCACACAGATTCCGGCGAGTCGGTAACATTAGGCATTTGCTCAAACGAGCTGCTACAGGAGGCCTGTTGTCTAGGGTGGGAAAAGAATGGAAAGAATGGCGTTACCCGGCGCCTCCACCACTTGTCTAGGGTGGAAAAAGAAAGTAATTCCCGAAAAGGGAGTCTTGTCTAGGAAGGAAAAAGAATGTATATAAGATCAATTTTAAATTTAAATTTTTATTTATTTTATTTTAAAAGGCTGGTGGTATTTGCTTCAAGGGATTCGTGGACAATAATTGAAATAATTGGGAAAGGTTTAGTTAATTTTTATATTTTTACAATTTTTAAAGATCTACTACTTGAAAGGGAAACGTTTAACTCGCTTGGCAATTCGAGAGGGTTTCGTTGGTATTTTAGATCAAAAAATGAATAGTTTATAAAGACTCGTTATTTCGTACGATTTCGACTAGAATAATTGATGTTATTTTATGGTGCTTGAAAAGTGGAAGAAACTTCAACAAGACACCGAGGATAAAATTATATTGATTATTTCTTTTATTTAAATCAAGTTCAAAATTATTTATTTATTTTGAGAAGAGAGGATTTTTATTAGTTGGAGAAAAATTGATTATTAATCGATTGTTACTTTTCAATCCCGTGGGTGATTATTTAAAAGGTAAATTGTACCGACCTTAATTTTCGATGAGTGCTCAGGGGAGAATTTGCCAATTGCCGGGACTGAATACCAAAAGTCAAAATTTCGTCACAAGCCTTCTTAGATGTTCAAGAGCCCGTCAAAAAGCCTCGAGAAGGGCTTTTCCGGGGAATTTAAAATATTTCTCCCACCAGTTATTTTTCTTATTCCTAAGGTGGGAAATCGGCGCAGGGACTTAATGGAAACACTTGATTTGCCTATTGTTGGGTGGGGGGGGGGGTTCTCTTCATTCCTCTTTGTTCGAGTCTTCGAAAAGGGAAAGGAAGACGGGAAATTAAATATTTTTCTTAATAAGAGATGCTGGCTTTTATCCTCGTTGCTTATTTTACAACCTAATCGGTCCCATCTCTGTTTGGGGGGCTAGAGGACTGTTTTGTCTCAATACACTGTCCTGTAAGATTTCAGGGTTCCTAGGAAAATCCTTTTCCAACCGTCCGCCCCAAATTAAATCACATGTTGATGGGGAGGATGGGTTGGAAACAAACAGTGATAGTGACATTAAAAAGTTATAGAACAGGCCCTCAGTAGTCACTTAAGTGACAAAATCACTGGTTTTTGTCACAGTGACTGCACAGTCACCGGAGCTAGTTGTCACTGTGACGTCACACCTCTACTAGTTGGTCCTAACATCTGATCAGTTTGATTAAATAACTCCCTGGGGTTTTATGGGCCAAAAGCGGGTCCAAAATGGGGATTTTCAAAGGATTTGGGATCATAAGGGTGTGGGGTGTCGATTTTCAGGTAATTTCAAGCCGGATTCGACTACATCCGTGAATAATAAACCCATAAACAGTCGAAATAATAAGGCATTGTTCGATAATTCGCAGCAAGTGTAGAAAACCTGGAGATTTCAGTGCCGAGTTTTGACAAATTGGGTGAAATCAACACCACGTTGCGTTAAATTATGGTTTATTCTTAGTTTAGCCGCGAATCACCGCTTTTTCCTCACCTTATTCGCAGATTAGCGCTTTTTCTCAATTTCAAACCGCGAATTTTTTATTATTTTGTGTTTGTTGGGAGCGCTGGGCTTTGAACCCGGCAGGCGCCTAAGACTCCTTTGGGCTCCTACGCCATACCCAGATCTAACTGTGCACTTCACACCCGTACTTCGCGGGCGTTTCGGTCGGTGCGCGGTTTATTGAACGCACACCGCCGGGAACGGCCACACACGAAGCCGAGGGTTGCCGTGTCACAGCTCGCCGCAGCCTTACATTGCAGTGGGCAATGACTGGATACGAACCCAGGCCCGCTGGATTGCGGCGAGTCATTTCAAGAAATGATCAGAGTGCGTTGGGTTGGCATTTCAAGAAATGACCAGAGTGACTCGGCCATTTGGAGAAATGAAAACCAATTTGAGTAACAAGACAATTAAAAAATTATTTTTATTTTTTAGTAAACATGTGTCGGGATTGTTTCCGCCACAACACTCCCCCTCCTGATGATCGCAATTGTAATTCTTCTGCGAATTCACAGATCGATTTGCGTTCTAGAGTTGACGGTTTTGTCGGTGACTTTCGAAGAATAGACTGCAGAGGGTGTAGAGTCATAGTTGGTAAGCTGGAATCATCTCCAGCTTTGGTTTTGTCGACATGTGCGGGTTTTAATCTGTCGATTGAAATTGTTTTAGGTTTTCCTTTAATTTGTAGGGAGTAAAACTTGTCATTTTTTTTAATACGAGAAAGAGACCGTCATAAGGTGGTTGCAAAGGTGGTCTCACGCCTTCGCGACGTAAAAATACGTGTGTCGCCGATTGCAGTGATGGTGGCGTGTATACATACGGTTTGGTCGCATGGTCCGAAATTGGTGGCGTTGGAAGGTTCTGCATAGTTGTTTGAAATTTCTTTACGATTTCAGGAAAATCAGCTCCCTGAGAAACACAGGACGGTTTGGTAAAAAAATCTGCCGGAAGACGCAATGGTTGACCATAGACAAGATCGGCTGCAGAGACGCCTTAATCTTCTTTGATGGCCGATCGAAGGTGCTTCGAGCAAGTGTAGAAAACCTGGAGATTTCAGTGCCGAGTTTTGACAAATTGGTGAAATCAACACCACGTTGCGTTAAATTATGGTTTATTCTTAGTTTAGCCGCGAATCACCGCTTTTTCCTCACTTATTCGCAGATTAGCGCTTTTTCTCAATTTCAAACCGCGAATTTTTTATTATTTTGTGTTTGTTGGGAGCGCTGGGCTTTGAACCCGGCAGGCGCCTAAGACTCCTTTGGGCTCCTACGCCATACCCAGATCTAACTGTGCACTTCACACCCGTACTTCGCGGGCGTTTCGGTCGGTGCGCGGTTTATTGAACGCACACCGCCGGGAACGGCCACACACGAAGCCGAGGGTTGCCGTGTCACAGCTCGCCGCAGCCTTACAGTGCAGTGGGCAATGACTGGATACGAACCCAGGCCCGCTGGATTGCGGCGAGTCATTTCAAGAAATGATCAGAGTGCGTTGGGTTGGCATTTCAAGAAATGACCAGAGTGACTCGGCCATTTGGAGAAATGAAATCCAATTTGAGTAACAAGACAATTAAAAAATTATTTTTATTTTTTAGTAAACATGTGTCGGGATTGTTTCCGCCACAACACTCCCCCTCCTGATGATCGCAATTGTAATTTCTTCTGCGAATTTCACAGATCGATTTGGACGTTCTAGAGTTGACGGTTTTGTCGGTGACTTTCGAAGAATAGACTGCAGAGGGTGTAGAGTCATAGTTGGTAAGCTGGAATCATCTCCAGCTTTGGTTTTGTCGACATGTGCGGGTTTTAATCTGTCGATTGAAATTGTTTTAGGTTTTCCTTTAATTTGTAGGGAGTAAAACTTGTCATTTTTTTTAATACGAGAAAGAGACCGTCATAAGGTGGTTGCAAAGGTGGTCTCACGCCTTCGCGACGTAAAAATACGTGTGTCGCCGATTGCAGTGATGGTGGCGTGTATACATACGGTTTGGTCGCATGGTCCGAAATTGGTGGCGTTGGAAGGTTCTGCATAGTTGTTTGAAATTTCTTTACGATTTCAGGAAAATCAGCTCCCTGAGAAACACAGGACGGTTTGGTAAAAAAATCTGCCGGAAGACGCAATGGTTGACCATAGACAAGATCGGCTGCAGAGACGCCTTAATCTTCTTTGATGGCCGATCGAAGGTGCAACATAATCATTGGAAGGTTTTCACTCCATTTGTTGGATGCGTGGCAGATGATTGCTGTTTTTAGAGATCGGTGCCACCTTTCAATTAGCCCATTGCTTTGTGGGTGGTAGCTAGTGGTACGAATACGACTTATTCCGAGGATTTTGAGAAGTTCTCGAAAAAGGTTTGACTCGAATTGACGTCCCTGGTCCGTGGTGATGTTGTTCGGAACTCCAAAACGGGAAATCCACCCGCTCACAAAAGTTGACGCGATGGTTTCAGCTGTTGAGTCTTTGATCGCGAACGCTTCGGGCCAACGGGTGAGTCTGTCAATGCGTGTTAAAACGTAGTTGAAACCGTTAGATGGTGGAAGGGGTCCCACAATGTCAATATGGCAATGGCCGAAACGTTCATTAGCTGCAGGGAAAAATGAGCGGGAACTCACTGTGTGCTTGTGAATTTTGCAACGTTGACAGTGGAGGCATGTTCGCGCCCATTGTGTACAATCTTTTCGCATACTAGGCCAAAAGTAACGTTAACAAACTTCTTTTACAGTATTGCGAATGCCAGGATGAGTAGGTGCGTGAATTTCATCAAAGACTAGTCGTCGAAGGGATGTGGGAACGAAAGGTCTGATATTTCCGGTTGTTGTGTCACAAATGACAGGATGATTGGCAGCGACCGGAATGAATTTTGAGAAGTGAGAAGGGAATTCGTTTTTGAAGTTCATGGTCTTCGTCCTGTTGACGACTCATGGCATCAAAATCAATTGCCGAAGGAATTTGAATCTCTTCAATGCGTGACAAACAATCGGCAACCTGGTTATCGGCACCTGGTAAATGTTTAATTTCTGTAGAAAACTGTGAAATGAATTCTAAGTGTCGAAGTTGGCGAGGGGACGCTTTTTCGGGTTTTTGCTGGAAAGCATACATTAGCGGCTTATGGTCCGTATAAATACAGAAATTTCGACCCTCCAACAAAAATCTAAAATGCTTGATTGTGGAGTAAACTGCTAATAGTTCTCGGTCGTATGTCGAATAGCGTTTTTCAGCTTCAGAAAATTTTCTAGAGAAGAAACCGAGAGGTTGTTGGATTCCATTTACCAACTGATGGATTACCCCACCCATAGCTATGTCCGAAGCATCCGTGGTGATCGACAAAGTTGCACTAGACAGCGGATGGGCCAAAAACGTAGCTTGAGCTAGAGTGCGTTTTATATCATTAAAAGCTGTTTCTTGTAAAGTAGACCAGGAAAGAGGCGTTTTGTCGTTCTTTGTTTTTCCTTGGCAAACTTCGTGTAGGGGACTTTGCATGGTTGCCATGTGAGGGATGAAACGATTATAAAAGTTGGCCATCCCCAGGAATCTTCTTAATTGAGGAGCGGTTTTGGGTCGAGGGAAATCGTTAATGAGTTGAACTTTGCTAGGTAACGGGGTTATGCCTTTGGGAGTGATAAGGTGACCTAAAAAGGGTAAACTTTCTTGTCCAAATTCGCATTTCGAAGGGTTAATTTTAAGACCAAATTTCGAGAGACGGTCGAAAAGGATGCGTAGGTGTTCGAGGTGTTGTTTCTCGTCGTTGGATGCTACAAGAAGGTCATCTAAGTACGAAAATATGAAAGGAAATTCTCGGGTGATCTCGTGCATAAACCGCTGAAACGTAGCTGCAGCATTACGTAACCCGTAATTCATGAATGGAAATTCAAACAACCCAAAAGGAGTCACAATGGCAGTTTTTGGAATGTCCTCGGGATTGATAGGAATTTGTTGGTATGCCCTAGTCAAATCAAGTTTGGAAAAGAAACTTTTGCCATGTAGAAAGGCGTTACAATCCTGTAAAATGGGAACGGGATACCTGTCTGGTTTTGTGATTGAATTTAAGCGGCGATAGTCACCGCAAGCGCGCCATTTCCCGTCCGGTTTTGGCACAAGATGTAATGGCTGGATTGAAGGACGACATAGACCTTGGTCGAGCATTGCTTGAAATTCAGCTGTGACCGCTTTTAGTTTTTCATGTGACAATCTACGTGCAGTGGACGCGATAGGACGCCCTTCGGTTTCAATGAAGTGAACCGTGGAATGTTTTCCGCTAAAGTGCTTAGATGAATCGTCTGTAATAGAGGGATACTGTTGAAGCAATTTCCAGTAAATTGTTGATTTATCAATAGTCGATAATTGAAAAGAATTAATTTTGACAGTTTTGCCTGAAGTGGAGTACTTCCGAGATTTATCGACTAGGCGTTTGTTTTTGAGATCCACCAAGAATTCGTGATTCAGAAGAAAATCAGCGCCGATGATAGGGCTGTTGACGTCGGCGACAATGAATGTATGCCGTACCTTGTGAGGCATGTTTAGGTTTAGAACCAGGGATTTCGTGCCGTACGATTTAATTTTAGAACCGTTTGCGGCGTACAAAGTTGTGGTATGGTGACTCGCATTACGTCTGTCGCTTTGTGTTGATGGAACTACGGACACGTCCGAACCTGAATCTACAAGGAAAGTGAGGTTTAATGTTTTGTCGTGTAAAAATAGACGGCATGATCCTTGAGCCGAAGTGTTAGCCGTCGCAACACTCTGTTTTATTCGTTTCCCTGTTTGGAAAAGAAAAGACAACCTTTTTTGCACGAAGACGCCCGAGTGCCGAATTTTTCATGATACCAGCATAGGCCATCCTTGTTTACTTCCAAGCGAGGTGAAAGACTGCGTTGGCGAGAACGAAATCTTTGTTTGTTCATTTGTGACACTGTTTGCTGGATATTTTCAACCGAGAGAGTAAGCGCGGCGAGTTTTTCCGTTAGTATGGCAAGTGTTTCGTGGACGTTGTTTTCGGTTGAAGAAATAGATTTTTGTTGTTTGGTCAGTGCGTAAACGTCGTGGGATGTTACCTCCATGACATTATCTGGAATAGTTGCTATTTTAGAAAGCTCTGTTTCAGGAATAGCCGATAAAACTTGGCGGACGGTGACGGGAAGTCGATCCATCCACATAGTTTTTAAAACTTCGTCTTTAATATCACCGTTCGCAAGTTCCCTCATGCGGCGCAACAAGGCGGATGGGTGATCGTCACCAAGCTCGAGGCCTCGAACCAACTGTTGAACTTGTTGGTTTCGTGACTCTGTAAAGCGCTGAATTAGTTTTTCTTTGAGCTGTTGATACTTATCGTTTGGTGGAGGGTTTGTGACAACGTCGCTTACTTGAGTTAGTACCTCACCTTCCATACACCCCACAACAATGTCAAACTTAGTTTGATCGGCTAAAATCCGACTAGTTCGGAAATTTGCTTCTACTTGGCAAAACCAGAGAGCAACATTGGATCGCCAAAAAGGAGGAATTTTTACGGAAACCTTAGCTATCTCGGCAGCGGAAATCGGCTCCAGTGTAGCACTTTCTGCGGAAGGTGTACCGGCGTTAGCCATCGTCGAAGCAGTCGCGATGAACGAGAAAAAAAAAAAGAAAAAAACTATCGTGTTCGTTCACGTCGGAGTTACCACTTTTGGAGAAATGAAATCCAATTTGAGTAACAAGACAATTAAAAAATTATTTTTATTTTTTAGTAAACATGTGTCGGGATTGTTTCCGCCACAGCCACATAGTGTAATCCTCGTGTATTTCATGAAGTGCCCAGAGGCAGGATGCATTTCATGGAATGACCGGAATCCCTAGTCAGATGGTGTTCTAACCTCACTGTTACATCAAGAGCGCACATTTCATTAAATGGCTGGTCATTTCATGAAATGCCAAATTTCGGCATGTGACCACGACACATCCATTACACCATCGAGGCGCGCTAAGCCGCAAATTAGCCCTTTTTTAAATTAAAGCTGCGTGAATTGGATATTTTTCTCCATTGTAGTAGCGAAATAGCGAATGAGTGTTTTCTTCATTTTAGCTGATGCGAATTTGTGGTTTTTTTCACTCTTAGTCACGAATTAGCGCTTTTCCATTATTTTAGCCTTAAAGTTGCATTCACCAGAAGGCCGCGAATTGGCATGCTCTCAATTTTAACCGCTAATTAGCGTTTTTCTCCATTATGACCTTTAATTAGCGTATTTTTCTCAATTTTAGCCGCAAATTATAGCGTTTTCATTTCAAACGTTCATAGTCATGAATTAGCGTTTTTCTCAATTGTAGCAACGAACTAGCGATTTTTCTCAATTTTACCCGCTTAATATTTGCCGCGAATTAGCGGCTCTTGGCCATAGTTAGCGCCTTTTCTCAATTTTGGCCAAGAAGATTCCTTCATCAAAGAGTCGCGAATTGGCGCTTACTTAATTTTAGTCGCGAATTAGCGTTCTTCTCAATTTTGGCCATGAATCGGCCTTTTTTTTTTTTTAATTTTACCCGCAGATTAGCGCTTTTTCTACAATTTATTCACGAATTTAAGCACTGTTCCTCAATATCATCCGCAATTTACAGTAATTTTTCTACATTTTTAACCGCGAATAATCCTTTTGTCTCAAATTGAGCCATAAATTAGGGATTTTTTCCCTCATTTTAGTATGTAATTAGCGATTTTTCCTAATTTCAGTCGTGAAATGAGTTTTCCTCATTATATTCCGCGAATCAGCTCTTTTTACAAATGTTTGCTATGAAGTGATGTGAAGGATGAACGATCTGAACGAAATATTATGCCCCCCTCGAACAAAACCAATATCTAGACTTGCTGTGCTTTCGAGTCTTGGTCTTACTTTGCTCATCACTAAGCAAAAGTGCTCATTCACAAATAAAAAAAAAAAATGATCAGTTTAGTCAGTAGGGGCCTGTGTTTGAGGGAATTGGCTGAGGGCTGTGGTTGTGGGGGCCTGTTGTGGGCGGGGGTTTGTGGTCAGGGCCTGTAGTTGGGGCCATACGGTTTGGTGTAGAAACCACTTTATTAGGTTTCGGCCTGCCCAGTACGTTAGTTTCAGCATTCGCGGCAAAATCACCATATTTCGGACCATATAGTGAGAATATTTAGATTCAAGGATTATTTTCTTCCCCCCCCCCTTCCGTCCCACAAAAGCATCATACAGACCTCAGAAATGGACAACTTAAGCGATTAACCGGTGTTAATCGCTTAAGCTTAATGGGTGTTACAGTTCGTCATTCGTCTACAAAGAAAATGGTTTCAAAAGATGTTATCCCACTTGGCGTGTTTCATTATATTTTTAGAGGGAATTCACGAAACTTTGCTTCAACGTGAAATCGTGTGAGCCCCGAAGAAACACCCCTCCCCCTCTCCCTAATCACCACCACCAACCCAAAAACTAGAAGAAATTCCCTCCCCCTATTCACCATCCGTCGAGAAAATTCTTCTTGCTAATTATACGTCTCACCCACGCAATGTGAGGGCACCAACCTCCCCGCCTCGCCCAACAGCGAAATGCTTTGAGAGTACGTGTACACCCCGCCGTCATGTTTGCGTGCCTTTCATGACAATAATGACTTTCATAAAGTAGGAATTTATAGCGCGAACACATCGTCAGCGCCATAAAGCCCCATAAAGGATAATGGCTAGGGGGAATGGGGAGGGAAGAATCAGAGGCTCAATGGTGGGATTGAAGTAAAAAATAAAAGAGAGGTAGCTTTTGAGATTTACAGCTGAGAGTTTTAGAAGAGAACTTATCGGTATTGTATCCTGCAACCCTTCCCAGCTTTTCCTTTTAGAAGCATCTCGGCAGTGGATTGAGGATGAGGCCATTGTCGTCTCTTCGACTTTTATCTCTCGAGTTTTTTTCCCCCTTCTTCTTCGTCTTCTGTTTCGCTTCTGGGCTCGTTAAAGCCTTTTCTACGAAACTTGCATACACGAAGTTTTTACCCTTTCGCCTTTGGGAATGAAAAAAAAAAGGCGAGTTGCTGGCGATGTGGGTGAGGCGGTAGGCGGTACAAAAAAGCCTTCGTATTTTCAAAACTTTCTTCATTCAAACACGAAGTACAAAAGCTCCACCTTCGCGATCGTATTAAGATTATAATTTATCTTTTATTTGAAGACCTCCCTCCTCCTCGTCCTCAACGTAACCAACAACGTTCTTTTCAGTCGACGGGTCCTAACTAGAATGTAACGACTAGGATAGGCATCCTTATTACTTCGAGTCGCGACCATATACGGCTCACTATCTGTATTTTCTGGAAGAGCGTACAGGTTGTGAGCCCTTTATTTACTTTTTTTTTTGTTTTTTTAATGATTCGAAAGAATGAAATGGTGGCGTTGGAGGGGTGGGTATAAGGGGAGTAATTAACGGTGATTTACCGCGTGAGTAATTAAAACGAGAAGATCAAGTTGGAGAATGACTAGTCCCCCAAGGTTTAGGCGTTGGGCTCCAAATTGAGCTTATAGATTTACATAATACGATATTGAAAGCAGGAAGAATGTATGCTTGGTTGGATTGAGCGTTCAATGATTCACCTACGCATAATAATAAGCGGAAGCTTTTTTCCCGAAGTACTGACATAACTGTGACCGCTATTGTATGCGTGTGCGTGGAAATTTCCTGAGTTCATTATATTTCTCTTAAAAAGTAAAAAAAAAAAGTTGAATTTGCGCACTTCTCGAAAATTACCAAAAGCCCCCCCCCCCCGTCTATCCAACCACCCTGACGGCTTCCGTCCAGGGGAAGAAAATCTGCCGTTTCCCATGGCAAATTCCTTAAGCGACAATAAAAAGCCTCAAATTACGCGAAAGGAAGAGAGAGAAACTTTAAAAAAGTTTCAAACCGACAAACCCTTCCTCCTAGAAGTATTATCCTTCTTGCGTTTGCTTCGTCACGAGACTCACATAATGCAACAACAGCGTTGAGAATAGTGATGAGTGAGGGGAGGGGAGTGGATGAGGGCCCATTTTAAATCTTCAGGAAATTCTCTAGGTGCGTGATTACACTTTTTCCGTCTCACTCACTCACTCTCTCTCTCTCGCGGCGGCCCATCTCATTTTTTAACTCGTACACCTCGTGGAATGCACATTTAATTCACAGTAAAAAAGAATAAAAAATAAAGTGCATCGAAGAGATCAAATAAAGATGCTGGTCATCTCGGAAAAAAAACGGCCGCAAATCTTCACGTCCGGCGGCGCTTCGGGACGTTCAATACCGGCGCCTATATGAACGCTTTGTAGGTGGCGTAAAAACCCCCGTTGTAGAGCCGTTCTAATGCGTTTGTACCGCAGTCGTTTCACAGTGTAGCGTCTGAAAACGCAGCGACTGCCCACGTAAATGACATCCACAGGGTGTCTTCGGCAATGATACCCAGTGGGGGAGCTACACCCCTCTGACTCCTTAGCCGCTAAATATTTTAGAAGCTTAATTTTACGAAGGTACCTAGCGATTTTATCAATTTTAGTCGCGTGAATAAGCGTTTCTTCTCATTTTTAGCGTTCTTCTAAACATTTAGCCTCCATGCTGTCACCAGAGTCATGGGGGTAGCCGGAGGGGAGCAGGGGTGCGAAGCTGCCCTCCCCTAGTCACGAAAGCTAGTTTCGTGGTTTTAGCGCCCTAAAATACCATTTTTGCATTATATGACTGGACTAAAAAGCTTTTTCAGATTTTGTTTCTCTGCAAAAAAACACCTGACATCCCCAGCTTAGTGGTAAAATTGCCAGTTTGTCGTGGCCAAAATCAGAGTTTTAGAACTTTTTTTTTTTTTTTTTTTTTTGAAACAACACCCACGGGTAGGAGGGCTGCCCCCCCGGCACGGAATCCTAGGTGGATTATTGTGCCTCCCCTGGGTCTGTGGATCTAGTCCAGGATCCCCTTCGCTCTGACGAGGTTTAGGAGGTCCTCGGCTAGAGTTTCGCCGGTAGGAGCACCCTCGAGTAGGTCAGCCCCGAAGATGCTAAGCCGGCGGCCCGCGAGCGCCTCACATTCGAACACGATGTGATAGGCGGTCTCGTCTTCTTCCTCACACAGTCTACACATCGGTGACTCCGTGGTTACCCCGATGCGGTGTAGGTGATAACGGAGTTGGCAGAATCCTGTGATAAGGCCTACCACCGTTCTAAGGTCTCTCCGGCTAAGTCGGAGCAGTTTGCTCGTAAACCTGCAGCACGGTCCTTCTACCATGCGCTTACTCTGCTGATGTCCCTCCAGTCTCTGCCAGCGAATAGCCGCCTGGGCATTCACCCACTTAGCTATCGCCATCCTGAAGGTCGATGGCGGGACGCCGAGCGCCGGTTCCGGGCCAGTGAAGTCTCCATTTGAGCCCTCCCTGGCCAAGGAGTCCGCCTGCTCGTTCCCGTAGATACCCTTGTGTCCCGGTACCCATTCAAGGCTTACCTTGTTATCCTGGGCCAGCAGACAAAGGCTTTGACGGCAGTCCCATACGAGCCCGGAGCTCACTATCGGAGCCGTTAGTGCCTTAATGGCAGCCTGGCTATCCGTGAGGATACGTATATGGGCATTTTGCTCGTCCCTACGTATATTCTCAGCAGCACAGGCCTTGATTGCGTAGACTTCGGCTTGGAAGACCGAGGTGTATACCCCCAGAGGTGTAGACAGCCTCCATTCGGGTTCCACCCCGTACACCCCCGCACCAGTCCCGTTATTCGTTTTAGAGCCGTCTGTAAACCACAATCGCTTCTTGTGATTTCTTTTCACCGCCTGCCCCTCACCGTACCCACCCAAGGCGGACGGAGAAGGGACAACGTTCACCGAGGGTTTTGGGCATGATGTCCGGCGTCATGCCCAATACTGGGTCCCGAACCGTGTCCAGGTTCCCAGTGTGGGTCCTCCTGGAATTGAGGCCCCCACCCCTCCATAAACCACCCCATTTATGCCTTAGGGCCGACATTGCCGCCGCCCCCTTGATGAAGATGTCAACGGGAGGGAGTCCCGTCAGTATCTCCATCGTTGCAGCAGGAGTGGAGTGCATAGCCCCAGTTACCATCAGGCACGCCAGTCTCTGAACACTAGTGAGGGTATGTCTGGCCCCCACTTGTTCCGCTTTGTGTCACCAGACCACTGAGCCATAGGACCATTTGCAGCCTCAGTCCCCACGTTTTGCCGCAGGCATTTTTCGTCCTCATAAGCAGCATTTTACCCCTGTCGGCAACCCTGCCCAGGTGCTTGTTCCAGGTGAGCGTGGAGTCCAGGGTTACCCCCAGGTACTTCACTTCCCTCCGAAGAGATAGCCTGGTATCGTAGAACAGGGGTTCTTTAAAGTCCCCCAAATTCCTCTGTCTAGTGAAGGCCACCAGTTGGTCTTGTCAGGGTTTACATTCAGCCCTTCCTTCCCACACCAGTCCTTCACTATATTCAATGCTGACTGAGTCAAATCCGACACCACCCCGACATGTCGCCCTCTAATGACGACGACAATGTCGTCCGCGTATCCCTGGACATGAAACCCATTATCAGCCAACCGCACCAATAAGGAATTGGCCACCATGCCCCACATTCGGGGTGACAGACCCCCCCCCCCCTGTGGGCATCCCTTCTTTACAGCCACCTCTAGGGATTCCCCAAGGAGCGTGGCGGTAACTGTTCTGCTGTCAAGCAGCACCCTCAACCACCTAATAATGGTGTCGCAGATGCCATGCCGTCCTGCAGCCTCAATAACCGAAGATATAGAGGTATTGTCAAAAGCACCCTCTATGTCCAGGAAGATTCCCACCGCTAGTTCCTAGTGCTCTAGAGTATCCTCCAGCCTAGTAACCAGCTGGTGTAGCACCGTTTCGCAGTACTTTCCCTGCTGGTAGGCAAATTGACCTGGGTGTAGTGGCCTCGAGGGGAGGCAGCTTTCCCAGATATGCCTATCCACCAGTTTTTCCAACGTCTTCAAAACGAAAGATGTTCATGCATATGACGGGCGCCCCGGCTTAGGAATAAACACAACCCGTGCTTTCCGCCACACCTCAGGGATTCTGCCCATTGCCAGGCAAGCCCTGAAGATGCAGCACAGTCGTCTGGCAACCTCTAGCCCCCCCCCTCCTGCAGGTGTTTGGGGATTATGCCGTTCGGTCCAGGAGCTTTGAAGGGGGAAAACGAGCCAATGGCCCATTGTACCCTTCCCATTGTGACCACCTCCTTCGCGAGGGCTCCACGGGTGGAGTGGACGATACAACCCCCACGGCCCCCGGAAAGTGCACCCCCATCAGGGTCGTCAACGTTTCTGACGCCGTCGTAGTATAACTACCGTCCACTTTCATCAGCGTGCCAACGGGGTTCAGCGGGTCCTTGGAGAGAAGGCGCTGAAGGCGAGCCACCGAAGAGGTATTTTCAGCCTCCTCACAGAATCCCCTCCAGGACGCCCTCTTCGAACTCCTCAGCCCCCGCCGATACTCCGCCAGCTTGGCCCTATAGGCCTGCCACTGCCCGTCGCGGACTGCCCGATTAAATAGCCTCCGCGATGCTTTTCTCAACCCCTCGAGCTCCTCATTCCACCAGGGAACCTTCCTGGTCGATGAGCGCGAGCTCAGGGGAGTATTTGCTTGATACGAGGTTACCAGCACCTCCTGCAACTCCTGTGCTGCCCCCTCAATATCGTCACCATCTCGTAGGTCCAGCTCACCCCCAAAACTAAGCCTACCATTCACTTCCTCTGCGAAACCACCCCAATCCGTCTTACGAGGGTTGTAGTATGTCTCTTGTATCCTCTCCACCCCCCCGATTTCCATGATGACATACCTGTGGTCCGAGAACGATGGAGCCTCGGACACACACCAGTTCCTGACCCTACCGGCCAGTAAGGAAGTAGAGAGGGTGAGGTCGAGGACCTCCCTCCTACTTGATGTTACAAAGGTGGGCTTATTGCCCCTGTTCAACACGGATAAATCACTAGTTGCCAGGTACTCCAATAAGGACTCACCTCTGGAGTTTGTGTTGGTGCTGCCCCATGCCAAGTAATGGGCGTTGGCATCCACACCGATAAGCAGTTGTTCACCATTGCGCCTGCAGGCGTCGACCAGGTTGTACGCCGAGGTCACAACAATCTGCTCCCTCGTGGCCCCCTCCTGGTAGGTAAGCCTGACAGCTACCATGTCCCTGAAACAGAACTCGTTAACCGTCAATGCTCTCACTCCGCCTCTAACGTAGATGCATGCACGTGGAGTATCGACAAATCTAGAATAAATTAACTCACCTCCAATGCCGCTCAATCCCGCCACTCGTTCCCTTGAGATCCAAGGTTCCTGAATGAGGGCGACGTCGTAGCTGCCTGCTGCAAGCAGCCGGCAGAGGGTGGCATCCCGCCGCCACCCTACTGTGCTGCAGGTTCACCTGAATGACCCGCAGCATCAGAAGAGGAGGCACTCCCCGCCACCTTGAAGTTGACTCTCTGGAATGCGAAGTACGGTTGCCCGTTATCCTTCAGCCACTCCAGAGTGTCCTTGCCAATCCCGAGTACCAGCGTCATTCCCTTGGGGTGCGCCGCACTCGAGATCAATTGCCATCCCTCAGTCGAGAGCCCTTTATTCTGGGTCTCGAAAAGAGGGATGAGCTTCCTTGGGTCAGATTCCCCAACGAGGTCTGTGGGCACCCACACGACCGCCTTGGTGACCTGAACCACTTGCCCGGCAGGTCCAACTCTCAGGTTAGCCCCTCGTCGTGAATTAGCGCTCTTCCCCAATTTTAACCGCAAATTACCGTTTTTCGCGATTGCTAGCCATTGCATTTTTTCACTTTAGGATGAGAATTAGTAACTTCTCGCGGGCACATTAGCGTTTTTTGCAAAAAGGGCCTGAGCATAGCGCGAATCAGTGTTTTTTTTGTCCATTTTTTGGTTATAAAGTTGCATCTATAACCCGCGAATTATATCATTTTCTCTCATATTTCTCGGTGAATTAGCACTTTTTCGCAATTTTAGCCCCGTGTATTAGATGAGCACGATGTGGGCTAAAATTGAAAATTGGACAAATTCCCTCTGTAGAGAGGGTTTTTTTTTTGCACCAGCCGATGAGTGGGTTCCTCTCCTGACCGGGCTGGCCGGCTCCATCTGACATCTGACACACTGGCTAGCGACGCCCTTGCGCGAGATTGTTTTATTTGATGAGCCAACCATCACCGAATTGCGGCGTTTGAAAGAGCCATTAACCTCATATTAGAACCCTCCCCCCACCTCCCACGCACCACAAACAGTTCTTGAGTCGATTTTCTCAACTTCCAAACTGGGACAGCGAGGCCTGCCTGTGCGGAGGCTCTTCGTTTGCACTCCAGGCCAGACGAAAACTGTAGGATTCACTAGGTAAAATCTTGAAATGTCCCCTCCACCCGACCGCTCTTCCATGAAGCTTAGAGGGCGCCTTCTCGGGTACGAAATTGTTTTTAGTAATACGAAAAAAAGCGTAACGTTCTAGTTTATTCTCAATTATTTATGTGTATAGATGTGAAAAAAAAAGAGTTTCTCTAGGCCTTATGGCTATCCCTTCGAATTAACCGTTACAATGATCACTTTACCTTAAGGCATTTTATTATAATGAGATGAAAAACAGAGTCCACGGCGGTCTCTTTTCAACTTGGAACTATCTCCTTTTTTCCATTTTCTGCCCCAAGATAACTTTCTGCAAACACTTAACGGTGTATTTGAAATAAAACGACTATAAGCTAACAGCAAAACAGTAACTCCGACTCGGTGGCCACCGGGGGTGGTGCTGGTGGCGGTGGTGGTGTGAGGGGGGGGGGTATTAAATACTTGTCCCTAAAAATACAACTCTCGGAGACCAACCATCCGGAAAATCGAGGGGATTTCTCCTTTGGTTCCCCCTCCACCACTTACCCTCTCAAATTCAGCCTCGTAGTTTTTCATATTTTACGAGGCAGGATTAGATTGTATTAGGAAGTTTTTTCTTTTGAGACATTTTCAAAGCCTAATCCCGTTTTTTTTTTTGTTATTTTTATAATATTCCTAAAGGATAGTTTTACATAATAGCAAATTAAGCGAAAACAACCTTCGGGACGTCAAACAATAGACAATAGACAATTTTTTTCATGTTTATGTCGGTGTCTCTAAATGAAGCGCGACATTAAGCCTATGGTTGATAGGAGGCGGGATGAGAGTATGGAATCGATTAATTCTGGTTGTTTTTATAAGGAGAATAATTACTCATTCACCGCAGTCAAAAGCTTAATTAGGAAGAGTTTACGGCGGTTACAGACATGTGATCGAGCGATTTCTTTGAACGAGGCAACGCGCTCCGTTTTCAATTCATTAAAACTCGATCATCCTTTCTTGATTAGGATGAGACGTGAAGAGGAGGGGTGTGTGCGAATAAGTCATGTTTCAGGGGCGGGGGGGAGAAGGGTGAAGACCCGCATGTGTGTGCGAAACGGCCTGAGAAGTATTCATTCCTCTTTTTTTTTTTTATAATTAATATTTTTTCTTTTAAAGTAAGTAATTGAACACGAGAAAAAATGACGGGCTCTGCACTGTCGGATCGGCTCGTAAGTGGGCTTCATTACGTGATTTAAAGATAAAAAGACGTATATTCACGTTAAAGAAATATAAGGCGCTGTCATGTTCTTTAGGAGCTCAATGTAGCAATGTAGAAAGACGAGAGGGAGGGGGGATCGAACGATAATTTTCAAGATCTGACATCCCCGTCTCTTGAACACCTCTCCCCTCCAAAACCCCTCACCCATTGGTAGGATTCAAGAAACGGAAAAATCCGTGATGGAATTGTGGCGCACGTTCCGGGTCTTGTGGGAGATCCGCGTGAAAATGTAAAAATCACACGCGGCCCTTTTATTGATGCAAACGTGTACGAAAGAGGGCGAATTGTTTCCTCTATGTAGCGACCCCAATTTGGTTGTCGACTTCACTGCCGCAGGACGTTATTTACTGTGCCGTACCGCGGGGTTCACGTGAAGAGGTGTTGACAAAGCAGACCCACAGGAGCTCTGAGGGACGGGACGGGATGAGGCAGCGTCCTCGCAGTTTTGGTCCTTTTCAGTTCACACAAATTGTGTCGATTTAGCACTCACCGATCACAATTTCGCTGATTTTGCTCGCTCAAAAAGCCAATTTCGCGACGTTAACCCACGACAATTTCGCAGGGTTCCCTCATTTAAAAAAGTAGTTTCTCGGGAGCGGGATGGCTCCCTCGATAAGGCAACTTCACGGATTATACAAGCAAAAAATTGAGAAAAACTCGCGGCTGAAATTAAGAAAAATGTCTGATTCCCCGACAAAATTGAGAAAAAATGCTGATTCGCTTATTTGCAGATGTAAATGAGAAAATAACAGATCAGCGGCTTTTTAAAGACGCTTATTTTCGCGGCTCAAATTTTTAAAAACGCTAATTCGCCGCTAAAAATCGCTAGTTTGCTGCTAAAATTGAGGTAAACGCTAATTAGTGGCTAAAATTAAGAAAAAATCGCTAATTTACGCGCTAAAAACGCTACTTCACAACTAAAATTGAGAAGTTGAGAACGGCACATTTTTAGGGGGACAATGTTTCTTGTTATTTGTAAACAAAAAATGTTAGAGTGCCCTAATCAAATGCTTCAAAATTAGGGATTGACGTAATTTCCCCTCGTACCATCTATCCTCTCTTGAAGAACTTTTAATTGCACCAATCAGGCTGCAACTACCATTGATATCCTTCTGTCCATGTTCCAATTCACCGGTAAACTTTTCTCCCGAGTCGGACATTCATGGAAGTTCTCCATTAGCGAAAATGCGCTAAGCAGGCGCGTAGCCAGGGGGGGGGGGATCCGCCGGGTTCGGAACCCCCTCCCCCCCGAAATTTCAAATTTATTTCCCATGTCCTGAAGGAGACTTTTTACTTTCAATTTCTCCGCTCACGCATTGGAATAATATCGCACAATAATGGTAATAGTAATGATAATAATAGTATGTATAGTTAAAAACTGAAAAGAGTAGGCATAGAGTGGAAATACCCCCCTCCCCCACCGCCCGGGATCTACAACGGACCCCCCCCCCCCCCAAAGAAATCCTGGCTACGCGCCTGGCGCTAAGTCATGACAAGACGGAAAAAAGTCTCAATTGGCAGCTAAAAATTGAGAAAACTCCAAGTTGTGGCTCTGAAATTGAGAAAAAACAGCGAACTGAGCACGCCCTGCTAATATTATTATAAAACGTCAACTCATCGTTTCTCGGGGCAACTTCGCGAATAAATTGAGAAACACCAGTAATTCGTGGCAAAAATTGAAGATAAAACGCTAATTCGCGAGGATCTATTTGAGCCAATTCGCTAACATGTGGCTGAATCTGAGAAAATATCACAAAAATTCCCGGATTCAGTTGTGTTGAAGCGCTCAATCGCAGTTAAACTAGAGAAGGGGTGCTAAAGGTCTATGCACACACATCAGTGCCGTAAACGGGACACGTCCGACAGTTAAAATATTATTCTCATATGGGCTCGTTCATACATATCCAGCACGTGTCAGGGACGTGACCCTTCAATTTCCATTGAGAATAATATATCGTTACTGGAAAGGCAAAGTATCGTAAGCGCCAATTTTCGTCAATTTGAGTTTTTGTGTTTTTTAGATTCTATGGCACGTACATGTACATAAAACAACAACAAAATAAGCCAAA
Source organism: Corythucha ciliata (assembly GCA_038030265.1). Classification (NCBI taxonomy): domain Eukaryota; kingdom Metazoa; phylum Arthropoda; class Insecta; order Hemiptera; family Tingidae; genus Corythucha; species Corythucha ciliata. The sequence continues at coordinate 52,794,663 of CM075941.1, read as the reverse complement.
ATTGGGTTAAAACTATTTTTTTTAGCTTTGAAATTTGGACGGGAAAACGTATGCGCCATCAAAAACATCGTATCCACGGTTCTCAGCCAAACGTAAACGACATGAGACTCCCGCTTGGGATCGTATGCGCCAAAATTACTGTCGCTTACGATTAATTTCGTGGCGTTTACAATTTCCCTCAAAAATGACGTTTTATCGTTTTTTCGATGTGAAACAGCTTTCTCTTGGTGCTGTGACGTCAGTGCTTCGGAAGCAGATAGTGAGGGCCTTGAGTTGCGATAAAAAAAACGCCAGGTTCATGCGTACCTCAGCCAAAACGCATACTTTTTGTGGTCGTTCTGGCCGGAGGTACCATGTTTTTCATCCTTATTTCCCCGTTAGGTGTATTTTGGTCTTATTTTCTGTGTTAGTCGTGGCTTCCATGTCCTCAAGAGGCAAGAACCACCTCAATCCACCTCACGTATGTTTTTGTCCAACGTCCAAATACTTCGCTCATTCATTTTATGCTCATCTGTCCAATAATTCTGGTCTTTTTGTTTAGTGCTTCTTTGTGGTTAGAGTCTACAGTTGATCCAGAGGGGGCGTGCCCCCACCTATTGGCCATTCCAGTTAGTCGAAAACACTGAAAACTTTGACTGATTTGATGAATTGATTTGGTGATCCAAAAATGGCCTGTTCGCCTTCAAGACAGAATAATGTCTTCAAAGTTTATTAGCTCAAAGATTCGAAATGTCTGTACAAAATAAAGTTTACAGCCGTGCTGTTAAGCTCTAAAATTTAAGACCTCTGGCCCAAAAAAAAAAAAACATTTTGACCCAAGAAATGGCTACAATTCACGGCTTTCTCCCCCATTGAACTCGAATTTCACGAATTATTGGCACTTGCGCAACCAAATTGCTCATTAAAAAAGTCGATTAAGTGTATCAGCACGTAAGAACCTAATTTCGAGCGGTCGACACCCCTTGAAAAAAGTCAACTTCATGGGTTTCACACGTTCAAAATCAAAACTTCCGGACATTCGCTCATTTGAAGAGAAATTTGTGTGTCTAACCTTAAAAAACGGAGAGAGAAAGCTGTCTTAAGAAAATGCTGCAACTGTGTGGTTGTTGCTGATGGTGGCGTGTGCAGTGCCGTCGAGAGAAAATCCGGGCCCGGGAGGGCCTTCGAAGTCGGGCCCTCTCAAATACAGACAAAAATCTGAATGCATTCACGCGCGTTATATGCACTATTATGGTGATTTTCATGCTATGTATAGTGCAGCCGTGTACTATGCAGCTGATGACAACTATACTGAATAATTAAGATAAATTTGAATTTGAGAACTGAGTGATTTGAGAACTTGTCAGTCACAGGATTGATTCAATCAATTATTTGATCTGAAAAATTTACCTCCAGGAACTCCGTGAAATGGCGTTTTCTCGACTTTCGTAGCGTATTTATCTTCAGAAAAGCGGATTTGGGGCTTCTTCAATTTTAGCTGCGAATGGTCTCACTTTATATTTTAATCAATCTTAGCTGTGTTCTATTAGCGCATCTTCTATAGTTTTGAGTTGTGAGATGGCACTCTTCCTCAATTTTGGCCGTGAATTATTGCTTTTTCTCATGTTTAGCCTCAAAATATAGCAATTTTTCCCGATTCCACCACACGAATGATCGACTTTTCCAAATTTTTGCCGCGAAGGGACGTTTATTCACTTTTAGCCATGAATTAGTCCCATTTTAGTCGCGAATTACAGTACTTTTACAGTAATTTAACATCAAATTGGCTTTTTCCTCACATTTTAACTGAGACGACCACGACTGAAATTAACACAGAAGGCTCAAAGCGTGCAAAAACCTGTAGCCATAGGAGCCTACATTGTCAGTCTTTCCTCGTTGAGGTGCGTCAAAAACGAACCTGTTTCAGCTGCTCGCCGTGCCATGCCTATACTAACCGTCGTAATTTGAGCCATCGTACTAACAACATCAATTATAGTACTATTTTTCTCCACGAATCAGCGCTTTTCCTTTATTTTAGCCGCGTATCATAAAGCTTTTTCTCAATGATAGACACAAATTCTCAATATTTTCAGCGAAATACCTCAATATTAGCGCTTTTCTCCCTACGGTTTCAGCGTTTTTTTTTCTATTTCACCCGTGGAAAAAGCTATTTTTGCCTGCTATAACTGGCATAAGAGTAGCACCGGCTATTGCAGTGATTCTCAATCTGAGGGGGCGCGCCCTCCTACGGCGAATTCGATTTCTAGGGGGGAGGAAGCGGGTGTGAACTTGTCTCCATGTCCATTTATACGGTCAAGACCCACCATGAAAATATATCGGAAACTTCAGGAACGTCACTCATTTAAAGCTAAAGTTGAGAAATCGTCAATTCGTGATTTCTGGGGGCAACTTCATGGCTGAAATCGAGAAAAAAAAAAGGGCAAGCCGCATTGGCCAACGTCCCAAAAACTCTCCTCGGCGAGGAACTGACCAACACTCAACCAATACCGAAGTGGTACCTAAGTTTCCACCTTTCCTCAAATAAGGTGTACAGTGGCTTCTAAGCGATCAATCAGATGTCAGTTATCATCAATCATTTCGTCGGAGTTCCTCAAATGCATATAATCCATTTCGATTGTTGGGCCGCGATTATGAATATGGCACTGAGTGAAGTGATGCTGTGTTTTCCTGCTTTGGGTGCATGTCGTATTAGGAATTTGAATTAATAACAAATAAGTTCTTCCCTGTCGTACTAGATTAAAGAGTCCTCATTTTTTAAGTGTCAAAACTTAATTATGTCTCTTCTTCCACTCTCACTTTTTCTGGACGTCGAATTCATAGTGACTTCTCACAAAGTAATTTTCCCGTTAAATCTTTAAAACCAACCATGGAATGACATTACTGCATTTTTCTAACGCCTTATCTTGTGTTAGAAAAACGCTCGTGTGCACCGAGCCTTATAGTGCAGTCAAAAAACTTTTTTATGAAAGGCTCCAAGCGGGTAAAACTCGTCCAGCCCGGAGACTTGGTACAAAAATTTCATATTAAAGTAGAATACTAGATCCGACGAGTGCCGAGTTATTGCAGAGAAGGGGAAAATTTGTAAAAATGCCTAAATTTGAGATGTTTGATAGAAATAGAATGGTGGTTCCTGACGTATTTGTGAATTGATTTGGTCGAATGAAAGCAAAATCAAGTCGATAGAGGGCCAATAATTTCCGCGTCATGTGAATTATAACTTGTTTCTAATGGACCCTGAGGGCCCAAATTTCCAGATGGTTCTAGGAACATGTGTTTAGAAAGTTAACTGAATTTACCACTTCTTTCTGTCCATAAGAAACTTGTCGATCTATAGTACTAAAAATACTTGTTTTCACCCATAAAGTTTCGACAGTTTTAAATTTGATGAAAATTTCAATGGTAGACCGACGTTACTGTTATTTCTTACGTATTTTTCAACGTGGAATCTCACAAATCTCACTATAGTCTTCTTGAGTTGTGACCAAAAGTGCACAATAAAACCTGGTTTTTGGGACTGGAATAGCAAGTACTATCTTCTGGCGCTTGAGAAACATGTAAATTCTTGGATGAGATCAATGAAACTCATTCTGTCCACGTATTTATACAACAAAAATGCAACCAACACCAGGTCGCACCAAGTTGGATTGACAGCTCTTGATGCACGCCAAAATTAGTGACTTTACTGTTGTCATTCTTAAAATAGGGCGTGTAATGCGTTCAATTATGTTTTGTTTTTATGACTTGCCATAGTCCAAATAACAACCAAACGACTATTTGTTTAAACTTTAAATTTTTAAATGAATTTAACCATCCACGGGAAAACGTAAGCGACAGTGAGCTGATTCAGTAAACGTAACCCCCTATTTTGTATCCTCCAAATAACAGAAATTGTTTTCCCATGTTCGATCGTAAGCGACAAAACATGTTTAAAAAGTATCTTGCTCACTGTAGAAAGTTTTGAAATTATGAAAATAATCAAAATGAATCACTAGGATCACGTACACAAATTTTCAAGAGAATCAGACGACATTAAGTTGTCCTAAACGAAAAATGCATCTCATGTAAATTTGGCCAAGTGGCGCTTACGATACTTTGCCTTTCCAGTAACGAATTATTTTATTTGCCAGACCGGACACGTCCCGTTCACAGCACTGATGTGTGTGAATCGACCTTAATTCGTAAGTATAAAATAGAGAAATACGCTAATTCGTGGATCAATATGAGAAAATCCGCTAACATGTGGCTAAAATTGAGTAAAGCGCTCATTTGCGGCTAAAATAAAAAACCGCCCATTAGCTCGAACTGCTATTTACTGCTAAATAAATCAGCTTTTGAGAAGATTTGTAAGATTTGTTCTGATCTTTACGAACACTTCTCCGCCCCCTTCCTTTTCCACATGGGAATGCGACTAACTTCAAAGTTCAATTTTGACAAAATCAATGGCGTTCCGATGGCTTCGACAAAATGGTTTGCTCCTCAACGCTCCATAACTGATGCGTTCAATGTCTCTGCGTTCTCCCTCTCCCCTATCAAATTTTCGTTACTAATGGGCCGTATAGAAGAGGAAGGAAAAGCTTTTTTCTAGGGGGTTGTCTTTAAAACAAACAGCCCGAAACAGTGAGTGGATTGATGTGATTCTAGCAGTTGTAGTGCAACGATGATGGAGACGATGGAGGGGTGGGGGTGAGCTCGTTTGAAGTGTTTTAAAATATATAGCTCCCGACAAATCATTTTCTTAGTACCTAGTTTATTTTCACGCCCGAATATTCCAAACAATTGACAACCCCCTCTCCCTTCACCATCTACCAACCTTTTCCGTTTCGACGACTTTTTTTCTTCTTCTTCTTCTTCTTCTGTTCCTAAAACTTCCCACCCCCTCAGGCACACAGAGTTTCCCACTTTAATTCGACTTTAATGCGAAGCGGATGCGATCCAGCCGTCTCATTGGTTAAAGAAATTAAACTCGGTGGCCGTCCGTTTAAGAAAAGGAAACAGAATCTCACCCTCCCCCCCTCCCGAACGGTCCTATTAAAAAGTGCGGGGGGAGGAAGACACTCTCCGTTAGACAAAAAAAAAATGTTCGTTCATGGGAAATGAAAAATTGTCAATTTCCAGCAATTATAAAAATGAAGAGGGTGGGGGGAAAAACTAAAAAAAATGGCGCGGGCTCGTTCATTGAGCAGGAGAAAAAAAAATCACCCTTCCCCGCCCCTTGATAATTTAAAAAATACAGTTACTTAATACTAACGAAGTTGTCAACTTCTGTTTCTCCTTCGCCCTTCCGTGAAATAAAAAACAGTTACAAGTCTCTCTGATGACGAGCGTCGCTGTTTTTACCTCATTTTTCCCATTGAAAAAAAAAAAAAAAAAAATGAATTACGAAAATTGAACTTTCAAGCTCTTCAAAAACGGACCCCTTTTTAACGCTCAATCGAACTTCCGCGCGGAAATTAAGACACTAAAGAAAACCAAAGACGTTCTATTCGTTAATGTTAAGACGATTAGCCCGTTTCTTCGAGGCCTTTTAAAGCCCACGATTATGGGTTTGGGGGGGGGGGGATACACATGTGGAAAAAGTAGGTTTTATGATGTTTTTTTTTTTTCTTCGTTAATCCAGAGGAGAAGATTCTCTCTTTCCGTTTCCGTCGAAAAAGAAGAGGAGACGGAGTGAGAGAGAAAAAAGTGTGAGTCTGCGGGCGGGCGTGCAGTGCGCGAAGAAAGAAATCATTTACGTGACCGATACGAATAAAACTCATTCATAGACGACGAAGAGGGAGGAGGGGGATGGTGTCTTTAAAAATGGAAAATCTGTGCTTTTCTATCGTCTTCACGACCCACATTTCTTGGCATACTTTTTTTTTTTTTCTTGAGCGCATTAATAGTAGAAAAACGCGTTACTCGAAAGGCGCGGATTCAAAATCGTTTTTAGACGGGTTGAGACAGGGGGGGGGGCTTTCGAGACTTAGGCCCGTATTCAGAAACCACACTTAACGCAACCTTAACCTTAATAGACGCTCAGAGACCACCCTTATCCATGTCTCTTGAGGGATCCCCTAAGGGGACCCTTAAGGGGGAAAAAAACTGTTATTCAGAAAGCAACCTTAACCTGCGTGCCCCCTTAAAAAGACGATATTTCATGGTTATCCGCTAAGGGAGCTCGAGACCACCCTTAAGGCTACCTTTAAGCGTTCAATTGTGCAGCATTGATGTGAAAATGTCGGAATTAGAAGAGTTCATTGGTTTTATAGAAGCTGCACAATTATCGGTGCCAAGAAATAATAATAAGGGGAGCAGAAGACAAACCTTTTTACGACTTGAGCGAGGATCAATTTCGAAAAAGGTATCGCTTCTCTAAACAAACGGTGGCGAACATTGTCGAGATGATTCTTGATGGCTCATCTGACCGACGAGGGCTACCATTTTCACCATTGTCGAAAACTCTTATATCCTCAAGGTTTTACGCCACAGGAAGTTTTCAGGTATACACGCAACGATAGTGGATAAATGTTAAAATGTGTCATTTCTCATCTTTTTTGTGTTTCTTGAGCTTTCGACCAGTACGATTAGATGAATAGTGGTTTATTCTGCCGCACTGCCTCATTGGTACAGGTGCAAAATTATTCCATGGTTCCATTATGGTTATCATCTGTATTATTCGTGTTTTTGATCGGGATGTATCAAAGTTACTAATGACGGGGGCACACGTACCTGAGCTGTATTTTGCCCCTTGAAAATGCGAATCAAAACGTGTGATACACGTAACAAAAGCTTCGTTGAGCATGAAAAGCATGAATCGCGCTGTGCGCACCCGTTTCGTACCAGTCTAGGCACTCTTAAAATTTGAGAGGACCATTCATGACCTTTGGAAAACAATAGGCTTTAAAAAGTTTTTCGCAAAGGAATCCTCAAATTTTGAAGAATATCCCTAATCGTTTTTTTGTTTCTTTTTCAATCTGTATTACGTGTTGTGTGTCCTTTGTGATGCGCGTGTGGCATCATTTCTACTTGTCTTCCGTCCTTCTTTCTGGCATGGGCCAAAATCCAACTGATTTGTCAAGGTAAAAGGCAAATTCAGGGGCCACTAAATTACTGTTGTTCGTGTGGTATATACATGTAAACATGAATTTTGACATCAATTCCCCTTATTACTCCCAGATTGTTTGCGGTGACCTGCGATCCGTCAGCCAACCATCAGTCTCCAGAATTATTTATGAAGTTTCGACCAGGCTAGCCGGCAACATAAAAAAAATTCATTTCCTTCCCCACTGGTGATCGAATAAGGGCGTTTTCGACGGCATTCTACCGCATGGCCCAGTTTCCCGGAGTCGTGGGCGTGTAATGACTGTACCCACGTCCCTATCAAAAGTCCTGGAGGGCCTCGGGGCGAGCACTTCCGGAATCGAAAAGGATGGATGTCACTGAACATTCAAGTTATTTTGCGGTCCAAACGTGGAAATTCTCGACATTGTAGCGCGTTGGCCTGGATCCGCTCACGACAGTCGCATTTTCGAGAACAGTTCCATCGCATTTTCCTTCGAAAATAATGAGCGACAAGGAATTCTCCTGGGTGACAGCGGATATCCACAAATAGCGGTACTTATTCACCCGCGTTATCAATCCGTCAACACCATCCGAAAATCTGTACAACCGGGCTCATGTCAAAACCAGAGTGACGGTGGAACGACTTTTCGGAGTGTGGAAAAGGAAATTTGCGTGCTAGTCGAAAAAACTACAGACAAAATTGAGCTCGTCGTTAAGAATTATTGTCGCTTGTGCCGTACTCCACAACATCGGCGTGATAAAGGAGATCAATTTTTATGATGAAGCTGAGGTTCACGAAGTACCACAAAGCAGTCCAGAAGTTGACGTTACAGATAGAATTCAAGGCCGGGCTATTAGAGCAGAATTTATACAACGGCATTTTTCATGATAAAAAAGTAACCAAAACTAAAAATTAATATTTTACTATTCTTATTGGAACTATTGTTTGCGCTAAAATTATTTTATTTACAAAATATGCAAAAAAAACCGGTACGCAAGCTCTTCGTATGCGATCTGTGGTGTCTACGTAACAAAACAAAATGCGTTCCCTCGAAAAATGAAGCATTTTGATAGGTTGTATTGGCGCATAGCATACGGTTTGTGACCCATTGGATTTAAAGCCCCGTTCACAAACCATATTATGCTATGCGTCTTGTAACCTATCTAAATGTTTCATTTTTCGAGGGAATTTGTTAGGCTGCATACAGCCCACAGAGAGCGTTCAAGAACTTAGAATTCAGCTTGGATACTGTCATTTGGCTCCTATAAAATCTGAATTTTCAAGTCAAAAACAGCCTAGTTTATCCCTAAAACCGGACAGAACACAGAAACTTGAGGTTTACCCCCAAAATATCTATTTCCGATAAGCTCATTTTACGCGAGTAAGTTTTTTGATCAAAATTGCCATTTTGAAAAAAAATTAACAGATGGTCCCTGCCTAAAATGAACTGTTTGTGATCAGATTGAACGTATTTTTGAACAAAAAACTTACTCGTGTAAAGGGGCCATACGAAACCCAGTAATTTAACCCAAAAAAAGACTATACTCCCCCCCCCCACTGTAAAAAGATATTCAGCACCACGGTAAAGGGTTATTCCGTATCACATGAAAGGGCTGCCCACCCCTAGAACAAGAGCTTGTTTAGCACTTATGCAGCCCCCCTCCGGTTGAGAAAAACTCTGTGGATGTACGCCTCCCTCCAAAGAAAATCCTGGATCCATGCCTAAATCAATTCTACCACCAGCACCATTCTCGAGCCGCAAAGTACTATTAGGAAACTGTAAAATCTTAAATGTTCTACTGTTTTGGAAAGTCAAGCTAAGACCATAAACTAAAAAGGGTCATTTAGTGTGATTGGGATAGGCTAATTAAAATGTTTTAGCTGTAATAATCACTTCGAGCTCGTTTTCGACTTGGCTGAGGTGTATCCATGTCGACATCATCCTCTTGTTCGGGCTCCAACTGACGTGGATCTCCTGAAATGAAAATGTGATAGGGCTTCCCAACAAAACTTGTTTTTTATGTAATATTACTTGGAAGTGGATTCAGCATTAATACATCGTCTTCCAGGTTGAAGAAAATGCTGTGGCCACGCTCTACTTCAACCACGGCCTCGCTGTCCATGGCATCCCGTATCTCAATATCGACGGTTTCTGTCAGCACATCTAATGACGGGTCTTCAGAAGCCTGGCTAGATGTCTGAAATGGCCCGCCCCCAGTCAACATTCTGTTTTTTTTTTTCTCATCTGCCAGCTCTTTTTTTCCTTTGGGATTTCATGTTTTCCCAGCATTTTTTTATTTGATCCAAAGTCCTCTGAGAAAATACACAAAGTTAGCACGAATCATTAAGCAATAGGGGTTTGGTTTAATTTTGTATAAAGACGTGGCTATACGGAACAAAAAACCATTTACGCATTTACGCTCTCACAGCAAAGAGACAACAATCGTGATGCGAATTTGCGGCGGACAAATTCCCTTCACTCTCGCTGGCGATATTCGGATTTTACATAGCTTCCAATAAAACCAGTTTGTAGTATCATTCGCCTATTCGGTGTTATAGAGACAACTCCAACTTTGTGAATATTTCAAATAGGGACATTGATACTGGACGCGAAATGACATGAGGGCGAAATAGAATGTGCTCTGCAGCAGTTGTAGGGCGAAGCATGAATAAAACGCTGCCTCATAACGAGCGACATTTGGCGTTGATCTGAGGACCCTCTTTTAACGCCAAATTTTCCAAGCATCAGCGTTTCCGGCTCGCATTTGCTTCGCTATTATTATCACGTCAGTGTGAGAGACGATTAACAGTAACAGGTTACCAGGCTCTACAATCAATGCCTGAGGGAGGGCGCTTTCCCCCTGCTGGGTGGAAGCGAGCGAAAGTCGGTGCCTTTATCAAAGCACCAGACAGAGACCCTCTCCAGCCGAAGAGCTATAGGCCCATCAGCCTTTTGAGCGTCTTGGGAAGAGGTCAATTGCTGCAGTTCCTCCCTTCGCACATGGCTGCACGAATTGGCTGCAGTTCACCCGATCGCACATCGTCGAACTTAAGAGGGCGGTCCAATCAGCCAGAGGCTACATTAAGCTTGTCATTTTGTTGGACATAGAGGGAGCGTTTGACAGTTTATGGTGGCCGTGGATCATTAGGGAACTGCGGCAAGCTGGAATAAGTGAAAACCTCGTACGAGTTGTTCAATGTTACTTTCGGGGTGGAACCGCGACTATGGCCACTGCGGAGGGGCAGGTTGATGAAATCTCGGTGCAGAGGGGCTGTGCTCAGGGCTCGGGCATGGGAAGTGACTTGTGGGGGCTGAGTTTCTGAGGATGAAGGGGTAAAGGCCATTGCCTATGTTGACGATCTGACCCTTTTTATCGAAGCGAACACCAGGGTCGACGTGGTGGCAGTGGCGGAGCGTACGGTAGCCATAGTTGCTGACTGGTGTGGCAAGGCTCATCTTAGATTGGCAATGGTGAAAACTCAGTTCGTTCTGATAGGGGGATATGTGGGCGAATTCCCTGTGGTTTTAAGGGCAGGGGCAGCGCGGATTGGGGCGTCAACCTCCATCCGGTATCTTGGAGTAATGATTAATAGACGTTGGACAGCTCACGACCAAATAAAGAGGATGAGGCTGAGAGCGGCTGGGCTTGCGCATAACTTCCGGGCTGTAGCCACCGCATCTTCACTGTCGTCAAAAAACGCCCATGCTCCACCATCAAGCCCTCGACAACATTAACCCTTTTTTATCAGAATGTGCGCGGTCTCAATACAAAGCTTTCTGAAATTCAACACCAGTCTCCTCACATCTCCTCAGACATCATCATCCTCACTGAAACATGGCTTCACCCTGCCGTCGACTCACTTGAACTCAGGCTCTCTAACTTCAATGTCTTCCGAACTGATCGTTCTCCCTCAAACAACTCTCTGAAAGCCCCAGGTGGTGGTGTTCTCATTGCTGTATCCAACCGCTTCCGCTCAAATTTGCACACCTCCCCCAATATCCTTGAACAGACATTCGTGGTCCTTCCTGACCTTAAACTTATTATTGGTGTTGTCTATCTCCCTGTGTATTCTGCTGCCTCCGCTTATGAACGCCACTTCTTGGAACTTGAACATGTTTCTTCAGCCTTTCCCTTTTACAAAATTATTGTGGCTGGTGATTACAACCTGGCTGGTATCCCTGGAGCTTCTTGGAATATGGAGTGTTTCCCCTATCATGCCTCCTCAAAGGCCAATATCATCCATGAATCTCTTCAGCTCATTAACCTCAAGCAATTCAATTCCAACGTCAACACCTCTGGGAATGTTCTTGATTTGGTTCTCTCGAATCTGGATGATCTCACGATTCACTCTGGAGATCCCCTGGTGGCTGAGGATAAGGCTCATCCTGCTCTTCATATCCGTGCTTCTCTTCCCAGCTTGCACCTAGTTATTTCTCCACCTACCCGCTTCGAATTCAATTTTAAACGGGGTGATTACACCAGCATGAGCCATCACTTCCTTCAACTTGATTGGCAGTCACTCCAATCCTCTCCATTAGCTAATGCGTTGGCAGAGTTCTACGCCATTGTTCATGAAGCCATTAATCAATTTGTTCCAAAGACCAGCACCATTTATTACTCCTACCCCAAGTGGTTTTCCCAGGATCTTATTTCTTTAGTCAGGAGCAAAAACCTGGCACACTATCGTTTTAAGGTGACCGGCCTGTCCTCAGATTACTCTTCGTTTTCTCTACTCAGGGCCCGCTGTAAGGCTGAGTCCACTACTCAGCTACTCTGCTTATCTAGACTCTGTCCAGAACTCAATTCCTTCAGATATCACAACTTTCTGGAACCACATCAACTACCGCAGCGGCAACTCTTCCCTACCACCCTCAATGCACCTTAATTCCAGTTCAGCAGACTGTCCACAGGCCATCGTTGATCTGTTTGCCCGCCACTTCTCCTCTGTCTTTGAGCCTGGCATCAGTGCATCAGCCCACCAGCTCCCTCCACGTGACTTGACTTATCTGGGTTCTATAACTCTGAGTGAAACGGAAGTGCTGGGTGCTCTTCAACGTCTTGACGTCTCTAAGGGCATGGGACCTGATGGGGTTCCTCCAATCCTGCTCAGCTCTTGTACTGCTGGACTTGCTGGTCCTCTGACTGCTCTCTTCAATGCCTCACTGTCATCTGGCCATTTCCCTGATATCTGGAAGAACTCTTACATAACTCCAATCCACAAGAAATGTGATAGATCAGACATCTCTAACTACAGGCCCATCTGCTCGCTCTCCACCATCCCTAAGATCTTCGAAAAACTTGTAGTTGACCAGCTTTCACCAATCTTCTCTTCCATCATTGCACCAGAGCAGCATGGTTTTATTCGTGGCCGATCTACTGTGACAAATCTTGTTCTCTTCCAGGAGTTCATCTTGCAGTCCATTAGCGTTGGTGACCAGGTTGATGTTATCAGTACTGACTTCTCGAAGGCATTTGACAAGATCCCTCACAGCTCTATACTTACTGCCCTCTCATCTGTTGGAGTCTTTGGTGTCTTCCTTACATGGATAGCGAGCTATCTCTCTGGTCGCTCTTCTACTGTGACAGCGGGGGGTGCTATCTCTGCACCTTTTGGCTCCACCTCTGGCGTTCCCCAGGGCTCGCACCTTGGGCCTCTCCTCTTCACCTTAACAATGAACAGCATTTGCTACGAGCTTGATGTGCCATTCCTTATTTATGCTGACGACTTCAAGATTTTCAATTGTGTTCGCAATCTCTCTGATTGCATTGTTCTCCAGTCGTGCCTTGACAGGTTTGTCCTATGGTGTTTCTCCCACGGCCTTGCTCTCAATCCTGGAAAGTGTACTGTGGCCACCTATCATCGCTCTCGGGCTCCCGTTCATTCAAATTCATACTCGAATATATGACCTGCCTTATTTCACCGAGCATAAGTACATTTTTCTTTTTTTTTTTTCTTTTTTTCTCTGTTTTGTCCGATCGTTGTACACTTAATTGGGCTTGTCCCGTGTTTATGTAAATAAATAAATAAATAAATAATGATCCAATCGTTTTTTTCTTAATTCTGTCTGCGAATTTACTAGCGCTTTTTCTCAAGTCTAGCTCCGAGTGGCCGCTCTGTCTTAGGTTTAGCCGCGAATTAAATCGCTTTTTCTCAATTCTATTCGCGAATTAGCGGTTTTTTTTTTCAATGTGTTGCCTATAGTATAGCGATTTACTTAATTTGGCCCGTGAAGTAGCGATTTTGCTTCCAATTTCGCAGGCATTTGTTATTTAAAACCAAATTTCGTGGAGTTAGCTCTTTCAGAGCCGAATTTCGGTGATTTTTGCTTCATAAAAATCCAAATTTCGTGGCTTTAGCTGTTTTCAAAATCTCAGGGAAAAAATTTGCACAGAATTGGTTGGTTTGAATAACCAACAAATCTACAAAACTGGTCTGGACTCCAATGTGTATGTTGTGGAGGGTGTGGCTCCTGTGCTCCCCCTCCCCATTTATGGATCCAAGAATGTTATCCGATTGACCGGCGGCGGTCAATGTATTTGTGGTGGTGAGGGGTGGCAGTTCAGTGGGGTGTGATAGGTGGATCCCCCCCCCCTCTGGGAGGCCGATTTTAGCCAAGTTTTTTGCGAAATTCCAGCAATACGAAGTGTATTCACTAAACAACACCCGTTTCCCGCCGGTCCTTAGTAGGCTGCGCAGGGGGACTGCCGGAATCACCGACTCCGGAAGGATTTCTAGGTACGCCCCTGGGGCAGTGACGGAACGATTTATCACCCATTTTTTGGCAAATTTTGATTGTTTGCTTTTATAGAATCTCTCGCTACTGTCGGTGTCACTCTTCACTGTCAGCTCACCATTTAAAGTCGATGAAATGTCCCGGATTTCCATTGAACAAAACGTACAAAAGGTTTTTTGTAGTGGTGGTGGTGGGGCGAGGACTTGCTCAACCTACTGAGATGAGGGATGGTGACACACGCATCTTATATATTCGGAAAATGGTGTCGTCACTGTCTGAAAAAAAAACCCTGTCAATTTCACCGCAAAAAGTGACTGGAAATAATTTACAGTTCATCATCCTTGTGATCGGTCGAGAGGGGGGGGGAGGCAAACAGGATAGACATTAATTTGTTGAGTTTTACTTCACGTCAAGTTGTAGTGAGACTCATCCTCATTCATATGCATGACTTGTCGCTTGATGAATGAATTGCTAGGAATAGAATGAAACCTATGGGGGGGGGGAGGAGGCATTTCGAATCGTTTCATTTGAAACAGAGACTCATTTAAATGGCGAGGCATTTTAAAATGTCTTCTTCCCCACCCACACCCCTCCACCACACTTAATTTCCTAAAACACTCAATCGTTCTATGGGCATATAACTCAAAATTCAAAGCCATTATTTCTTTCTTTTTTTTTACGTTTCAGATGGCAGCGTTACAACCGCTGCCGCTCTCCTCCCTAGTGACGACGCTGACGCTCCTATTGCTGACCGTTATTGTTGCCCGCGTCAACGGTCAAAGCAACTACGCGACTCAAGCCAACAGTATCGAGTACAGTAATGAAGGTCTCCCGGACTCGACCATTTTGGACGGTAAAGTGACTAAATTGGACGACCTGTCCCCTGTCATTTTCTTGAATCGAACTAAGGCTGCCCTGAATTGCGCCTCAGGCTATATGCAGGTAATTTAGACAGGAAAATGGGTCGATTTTCTTTTGTCGGCAGAGTTCCCCCTCCCCCACCACACTCAAACTTTTTTTTTTTCTTTAGATCGAACTAAAATTCGACGAACCGTTCTACGGTATCGCTTACGCTGATTTCGATCGAGCCTCGGCTTGTCAGGTGACTGGTCGAGGGGACCTTTCGGCTAAAATTGATTTGCCCCTGAAGGGGTGCGGCACGCGACAGGTGAGAATGAATCATCGTCACCGCCATTTTTGTTCTTAAAGATCACTAAATTACTTCTTCTTATGTTTTTTTTTATTTAATAATTCAAAACAGGACCCGCAGAGGGTATTCACGAATAACATCGTCGTTCGATTTCACCCGGCTCTTGAAATGGAAGGCGACGAAGTTATTACCATTGTATGCAGATATCCACCTCCTATCGCACCACCACCGGCGGGGATTCCTAATTTCATGTAAGTTCCCCCCTTCCCCTCACCACCACCACAACGCCACTTTGAGATAAAACGAGTTTTACGACTTTGCAAGGCCGGGGAGGGAGGGTAATGGTCAATCTCGAGACAAAGATGTAAACTTTAAGACTGTGTGTCTTAAAGTGTTGTGGTGGTTATGGTGGCGGGGGGGGGAGTGTAATTGAAAAGTAAGTAAAACAATAATGACGACGCATTGTAATGTACATTTACAGAAAAGAAGAGCCACTGCCAGCCCTTCCCCTAACTCCACCACTGCGTGGTTTTCAAATTCTTCTCATCATCTGCGGTATTCTCTTCCTATCCCTCGTACTGCTCGGGCTCGGCTGTTCCTACTACGCCCTCCGACGACGTCGAGTTCAAGTTGTCAGACGTCATCCTCTGTCCATGGGCACCGGGTCGGAGATCACCAAATTGTCAGGCTCCAGCCTGGGCAATTTGTCCATGTTGGACCAATTGAAGATACCGAGGGCTCACGCTCAAACGACTGGAAGTACAACAGGTGAGTGTACCTGCATGCATCTGTGCGGCGTTTATTTGAGGCGGTAAACTCTAAAAATATTATTGTCACCTTTTTGGCGCAGGTTCCGAAGCGGCGCTGATTAGCGACACCCTGCCGTCTGATTATCCGTCAGAGTCACCCAGTTCGGCACACTCTGAAGTTGAGGACGTTGACACGAGGCGATCGCTGAGTTCTGGGGCGTCGTATGAAAACAGGGCGTACGTTCACGATAATATCTACACTGAAGAAATCGCTGAAATGACTGAAACTCAGATGCGTCACCTGGCGGCTAAGAGGCCTCCACCTGAACCCAAATTTGACGTTCATGTAAGGCTATTTTCTGGTTTAATACTATTTTGTTTATTTGTTAACAATTTTTTTCTTCAAAGGTCCGAGTGAAGAAAGCGGCGCCGCTCCCACCCACGCCCACTCCACCGCCGTCAGAGTCAGAAATGAGCATGCGAATGACCGAAAGGAATTTGACTGAAATCCTCGAGGCACGAGCACCGGTCAAGACGACGTTCTCATACGTCCCTGAAATTCACGCTCCACCCAGTTCGGCCAAACAACAACCACCGCCGGTCTATTCAACCGTCAGGAAGACTCCTCATGACGCTAAACACGTTGCCACAGTGCAAGAGCGCTATGTTCGCGAAGACATTGTCGACTATCGCCGTCCCAGTACAACAAGCTACGACACTGAGGCGACTGAAGCACGGTCGATGAGTGAAATTGTCGAGCGAATGCCCACTAAAATGTCTCCACCACCGCCTGTTGTACCTCAGCAATACATTTCAGGTAGCCACCCCCCCGCCATTTTGTCTTTCATTTCTCGAAATAATTTACTCACTCTCTCTCTTACCGCGTCACCCTGTTTTTTTTTTGTTTTTAAATAGAAATGAATGAGTCTTCAACGGTGGTGGAAATGATCGAACCACCGGTCATCGCCTCGCGTCGCCCCGAAATTAAAGCCCACGTCGTCGACGACGTCTTCCTGCGAACCATCACCGAGAAAAAGACGATCGAAGACGTCGAACGTCACCGTCGCCAAGTGACCGAGTTCAAAAAACCAGCACCGCCTCCACCCAAATGGGACGTCACCATACGAAACTATCCCGGTCCTCAGCCTCCGCCACGGGATGACTCGACGACCGACTGGGACAGCTATTCTGAGAATTCGTCAATGTCCTCGTATCCTGTTCAGCCGTCTTACAGGTAAGTGTTTGTTTGTCCCGGTGACTTGATTGGAGGAGGTGAATGACAGTAACCAATTTTATCTTTACAGAACAACACACAGGCAAACTGTTGAGACGACCATGGAACGAACTGACATGGAAATAGAAAATATTTACCGGCGCACGGTCGATATTCCACAGGAGATTCGCCCTAAGCACAACTGGGAAGTCATGCTGAGAGTATTGGAGCCACCGGTCAACTACGAGAGCTCAGGGGATGACCGTTCGGACGTTGAAAGCATTGCCTCGACCGCGCTGACCGTGGAAGACCGTAAGAAATGGAGCGATATTATAACGACTGAGTCGAGTCTTCGTACTATGCTGACTGAAGCGACCGTACGGGAAGACTACGAACGGATTCGCCGGGATGTACGCTATGAAAAACTGTTTGAGCCCGAAAAATGGGACGTTATCATCCGCGTTCTGGCACCACCGAGACGTCAGTATGACCCGAACGGCGGCGGTCCGCGCGGCAATAAATACAAACGCAAAGCCGAGTGGGACACCAGAAGTCGACGCTCGTCACTGCCCACACTCTACGAGTACGACTCAGACGGTGGCTCGTCCATGCGAACGCTGACAACCGAAGGCGGCGGCCCCACTGGAACGACGGGAGCTCGCTCCCGTCGCTCGAGTCTTCGCTCCGACATGGACGTACGCTCAATGAGCGAGCTCACAGTCGACATGCGTGCTCACCTCTCCGACGGCATGTCCGAAACCTCGTCATACTATCACCACCCGGCACGTTACTACGACGACGACGCTCGCTCTCTTGTCCGCTCCGCGTCACAACCATCGCTGGCTCGCTCCGCCTCCGAGTTCACGGAACATTGGGCCGTTCGCTCGCGGCACTGGGAGAGTCCAGAAGCTTCACCGCGGTCCTCGCGTCGCTCCAGCGCCGCCACGCCGCCGCCACCGCTGGCGCCGTCGCGTCCACCTCTTCTCGTTTTCATCAACATCAGTCGTCATCCTCCTCTTCGCGTCACTACCACGCTAGGTCCAACTGGTTCGGTGATGACGCCGACAGTGAAGTCAGCTATAAATAAACTTCTCTTGAAAAGAGAAAAAAAAAGGCCGCGTCTTTCCCTGATTCTTCGAATGTGTGCCAAACGTGTCATTCGGGCTCAATCCAGCGTTTATTAAGACTGACTTAAGTCTGCCGCTCTAGAAGAAAATGTTCTGGCTCATCCAATCCTTCTAAAAAATTCACTTTCAAGTGCCAAACATTACTGAGTGCTTTACATACAAAAAAAAAAAACTAATTAGTAAATCCCTTAATTCTAGTTATTTAAGCGTCATAAAACGTTAACTGCCACTATAATTTACGTCTAATTGCCAGGAAATTGAGTTGTTCCTATTATAAGAATATTCCTGGAACTTGTATATCGTCAATACGACGATTTATTGGCAATTGCTCGGAAAAGGTGCTGATTTTTCATTCCTTCATACTCCCCCCCCCCCTACACAACCTCACCATTCCCACATGAATCCGTCCAACTAAAAACTCTCGAATTTCGATATTTGAGAGGGGACTGGAAAGTCAGCACAAAATGTATTTAATTTGATTTCCATCGAATAATAATAATAATTAAAGTGTCACTGTTACCTAATTTGTTTAACGCTAGGGGGTATCGGGTGGTGGAACAATTAATTTTTTTTTTTTAAATGCGTACAGTGTCTTCCAAATTTATTAATTTAATTGAATTTTTAGAAGAATCAAATTAATATTTTTTTTTAATAATGTTTTTGTCATGGACGATGAATGTAACAAAAAAGTCAAACGTGCCGCAATAAAAACGATTATTTTACTAAAATATTTGTCTTGACTTGCTGGTGGGTGGGTGGGGGAACGTAACAAAAATTCCATGTGGAACTTGAACAAGGTATCGAGGATGGCGTGCGAGGGGGGGGGGGTTCTCGAAGAATGAGCGTTGTGCTCTGAACGAGGACAGGATTTGGGGCGTCTACGGACTATTTCAAAATTTTTGGCCAATTTAATGGTGGGGGAGGGAGGGGATTGGTTGGTGTTTCGGGAGCATTTTGTCAAATTATGCGAGCGAGGCGTTGTACGAGGAACTCATTTAAGCCCACGGGTCAGGTTCAAATGCAAAGACTCTGGGAAAATGACGCAACAAAATCTCTCAGGTCCTCATCGCCCCTCACCCCACGGGCGATTCTGCAGAAAATGGCAAACATTTGAAATTGTAGGGGATTATTCGTTCTTTTTCAATTCATGTTCTAATTATCAAAATACAATAAAATGTCTATCTTACATCAAACGCGTGCACTACTCAGTCACAACAAATTGGTGTCGAGGATGGGATCGCCACGTGGATACGGAATCTCCAAATCGATCTCAAAACCCTCGATGATCAACCCAAAGATCTTTTCTCAGCCCAGAAAATTGAAAAATTCCCTGATTGAGACAAGATGATGTCTAAATTTTCCAATATATTCGAAGAAAGAATCGGCTGCGTTCCAAATTTTACGGTCCCCCTCATGTTAAGTGTCGGTGCTACTCCAATTTACCACCGAGAACGCGAAGTTCCTCATGCACTCCTCGATAAGGTTGACAAAGAACTCAACACCCTCGAAGCAGCGGGAATTATTTCGAAGGCCGATACAAGTGATTGGGGATCTCCACTTGTTGTCATCCCAAAAGCAGATGGTGGAGTGCGCCTCTGCGTTGGCTACAAAATTGGTGTTAACGAACGCCTGGTAAATTCGCATTACCCCATTCCCAATAAGTCCGTCTATCCTCAACAGTCTTCGACACTTACGATATTTCTGTCGTCTGGGTCTTTTCAAAGCCTACCTCCACCTTCCCGTGGATAAACATTCCAGCGAAATCCAGTAAATTACAACCCACCGTGTAGCAGGGGCGAATCCAGAGAACATTTGGGGGGGCACGGAAGCCGGCCATGTCACGGCTTGAAAAATTGACCGATTTTAGTTTTTTCAACGGATTCTTACTTGATAAAAGCAAAGAAAATTCGGAAATTAGGTCTGTGATTTTTAAATCAAGTGTAAATGTAAAATGTGGAATTTTAATTTTTTTGAAATATTTTTTTGGACAAAACTGCCTTATACCAAGAAGCAGCAGAATATTCGGGAACCAAATAATTTTGGGTTTTTGATTTTCCTCCATAAACATCGCCCGAAAGAGAAAAGTACGACTTCAAAGAGGAAAGCCGCCTCAATAGCTAGAGTCTCTGGCATAGAGATAATATAACTAGAGCTTGTATTGTCTATTGCGCAGCGGTCCATGATTGACGTCACCAAGAGCTTGAGTTAGCTCCGAAAATCCCTTGCTATTGGTTGAAGAAGTACCTGTGGGGACGGTGATGGTGTGAAGGGGGACTTTTTGAAACCTCACCTTTTGAGACAGCCAATGGGAAGAGACCTACGGAGCCGTAACGATATCCGGATGACGTCAATCCTCGCCCCAGTTTATACTTGTTTGCGCATCCAATGCCCCCTCTAGTAGTTATATTATCTCTATGGTCTCTGGGGGAAGCGGGAGGAATCACCCACCCACCCACCCACTCACGCTCAACACTGCGCACCCGTCGCGGAATAGTGTAACATCTCGGAAATTTGACATTTTTTGTTTGTTACGGCAAACATCTCACAGTTTTCTCATAAATGGTTCAAGGAAGACAGCGATAAATTTAGTTGTCACATTCCCCGTGGGTCAGCGGTTGTTGCAGTATTCCAGTTAATGGAATAGGGCTGAACCATCCGAGGAACGTGATGATAAGTCAATTGCGTATTTTTTCCGCTAGGGAGTTTGGTGGTTTTTTATAAGATGTTATTGTTTAATCCGGACAGTCTCTCTAGTTCTCAACGTAAGTTACAGTGTTATGCGGACGCAGTGTTCTTCTGTCTTTTCTTTTTGGTTACCCACTGAGCTAATCTATGAAGTAGGTGATTTTCGTCCGCAGAATACTGTAACAACCATGAAATTTTGTCACTAAAATTTACATAGCGATAAAATAGTTGCCAATTTCACACATTTTTCGCTTTGCACGAAAAGTACAGATTTCGACAAGGCTAACTGCCATTTTTTATCTCTTGGTACTTAAGTAAACCTCCTCAAGGTACAAGTAAAACAACGAAAAAACTTTAAATTGGAATTCCCAACATTTTGAAATTTTGCGATGTTACAGTGTTCCACGACAGGTGCGACTGGTTCAACGGGAGCTACGTTTTTTTTTTTAGTGCATTTCATTCTGAAAATGCACTATTGGTCTCGTCGTGATGGTGGCAAACATGGGTCATGTCATGTTTTTTTCATGTTTCAGAACCTCTAGAACACGAATTCAGTGGTCTCCGGAATTCATATATATGTATATCTCTATATATTTCTATATATATATATAATATTATGGCCGTTTCCTTATTAGCACGATAACTCTCGTAGAAGTTAATTTAGCGGAACGCGCTTTGGCACAAAAATCAGTAGTCATAAGACACCGGTCGGTATTGCATTTGGGCCAAATCGGTCAAGGTGGAGGGGGGGGGGGAAATCGGGCTTGAAATCGTCAAAAAATCACTAAAAATCACTAGTTGATTCTAGAAGCATCATATTCGGTACGCACACTCCATGTTAGACTAGCCTTTGATTCCCATTTTAATTTTTTGAAAAAGTCAAGGGGGAGGGGTGGTGCCCCCGGGGTGGAAGTAAGTGTGTGGTCTTGTTAGCACGATAACTCTCGTAAAAATTAATTTAGCAGAACGCGCTTTATCTAAAAAATCAGTAGTCATAAGATCCCGGTCGGTATTGCATTTGGGCCAAATCGGTCAAGGTGGAGGGGGGGAAAATAGGGGTTGAAATGGTAAAAAAATCACTGTAAATCACCAGTTGATTCTAGAAGCATCATATTCGGTACGTATACTCCATGTTAGACTAGCCTTTGATTCCCATTTTAATTTTTTGAAAAAGTAAAGGGGGAGGGGGTGGTGCCCCCGGGGTGGAAGTAAGTGTGTGGTCTTGTTAGCACGATAATAACTCTCGTAGAAATTAATTTAGCAGAACGCGCTTTATCTAAAAAATCAGTAGTCATAAGATCCCGGTCGGTATTGCATTTGGGCCAAATCGGTCAAGGTGGAGGGGGGAAAATAGGGGTTAAAATGGTAAAAAAATCACTACAAATCACCAGTTGATTCCAGAAGCATTATATTCGGTATGATGATTCCATTTTGAAATAGCCTTTGATTCCCATTAAGTTCAGCTTGAACAAACCCGGCAGCAAACAGTACGAGGGAGGGTCAAACATAAACGAAACAAATCATGGTCTCAACATTACTACTTCTGGGACGGCTTAGGGTATCCGTATACAAAATGAAATGCACTCTTTCCGACCGCCAGCTGCCGGAGCGATTTTTTTTTTTTTTTAATGTTACTTGTCCTACCTTTTATATTGTGAATACATATTATGTTTGTAGGTACTGTGACATTTGTAATAAGCCATTGCTCCAAACCTAAGCTATTCATATCTTATTTTTTGTGGGTTAGGCAACGAGCCAGTGGCGAATGCTGGTTCGAAAGGCAGGGTAAGCGGTAGAGGACCAAAATCGGGCTTCCAAAGAAACAAAAATGACGTTTCAAAATAAGTTACCTGAACACGTTCCCAACGAGTTAAGATTAGGCGTTCAACAAGATGTGTGTTAATACGAAAATCAGTGAAAACATGTCCAGACGATTAACCAGATCAATTTTCAGACTTAAAAATTATTCAACTGCATTGATAATAAATATGGTAATTTGAATACCAGTGATAGAGAAAGGGTGAGTTGAAAGAGTTCCATTTGTTTTAACGCGAAAATGTACCAGACCAAATTTGAAGAGCACAGTTTTGCACAAAGAAACTTCCGCAACACTTTTTTCCTTCCCTACGCCTTTTGGTAGAAACAGAAGCAGGAAAGTAAAAGCTGATGGACAATTGACCGAAGCTTGGAAGCTGGAAAAACTGATAAATGTTTGGTGCAATCTCTTTCTGACCCCCCTCCTACCACTGTGCAAAAAATCTCCGAAGATTTCACGTAGGGTGTTGGCACTGCACGAGCTGGAGTTTGCATTTCAGGGCCATTTTGTTTGTTTTGCTGAAATATCTGTGCAACCATCAGTGTTGACTAATCATTCTATTAGGATTAATTTGAAGACCACAGAAAACCCCCACATCAAGCTCTCATGAGCTGTTTTCCTCGATCGCATAGCATAGTGGAAGCCGAATGAACAACTATGCAAAATTGTATAGGTATACCTAACTTTTTCTATGGCGAACTGATTTCATCGAAATCCGGGATGCGTTAAAAAAAATAGTAGGGAGGGATTGTAAATGCATGCATCTGAAGAACGTCTAGCAAAATTGAGCACCTTCGTTTCAAGAACTTATCCGACAAAATTTTCGATGGATAGTTTAACGAAAATATAAAGCATGCTATTTCACGTAACTTTCAATCTCTTTTGAGAAGGCTTATTCCTTGAGAAGGATGATTTGTGCCGTTTGATGCGACCGTTCCACAATGAAAAAAGTGTCTTCTTTCAGGATTTGTCGTCAAAATTACCATAATGGCAGCTGGAAGGAAAGATATTGCAGTTATACCTAAAAAGAGGAGGTTGTGCCAAAAAAATGATGAATAAATTAGGTTCCAATAGATCCCTCAATAGTGGTTGGGGTTCTCACAATTTACTCGCTTGTTGTTTTCGGAGGGAAATAGTTTCACAACTTGGACCTGTGGGGGAATGCCTCTCTTTTCAATTGAAATATGGCATGTAGGTACCTATTACAGTACTTTATACAAGTATAAACCCCGCTTAACAGTTTCTTGTGTAAAATTTTGTGCTCTTCAAATTACGTACTGTACATTTTTTTGATAACCCCAATAGTTACAGAATTATTCCAGAAAAACGGCTGAAGTACAACTTCCGCCGACATCAGCTATTCCCAAACCCGAGGCAGAATCGTTGGGAGTTTTTTATGCTGTGTTGGGGATAAGGGATCAAACAATTTGCACCAAAAATTGTCATGCTCTTTTGAATGTCTGGGTTTAGTCAATTTTTCACCTAATTGTACTGTACTAAAAAATAGCTCGTTAAAAAGTGCTGAAATGTGAGGTTATTTGTGTATCGTAGAATATTTTTTGATACGACGTTTAGCGTAGGGGGCCGGAAATTTGATTTTCAGATTCAGATTACCTGAAAACGTGGGAAACTAATGTGAACTATTTCAATTTCGGCAATAACAGAAATCGGGGGCTTTTGTAGATTTGTCTCTTTTAGGGGATCGGGGGGTTGAAATTCAGATTCAGGACGGCGTTGTGAAAAAACCAAAAATAATACTGAATTTTAAAAGTCAACCAAATTTCGGCATGTTGCCGGGTTTTATCGTTGGGCAAAGTTGAAATTCGGATTCAGCACACCTGAAAACATTAAAATCAGTCATCAAACTTAGCCCCGAGGTTTTTTCCTCCCAGAACTACGCTCTTATCCTGGACTATTATTTTAGTTCGAGAGATGGCGACAGTCCTACTCAACCGGAAGAACATAGTCACGAAAGGTGTGCAAAATGATGGCATATGACCCCATATTTACGAGTCCGGGAGTCGGCCATGCTGTATCTGGGGCCTAATGATTTTATAGTTAGTTAAAGTCCTTAATGAGACATGAATGAAACCGAGAACACAGTCCTGAAACTGGTTTCATTCGAAAGGTGTTACGGAGCTGATTACAAATATAATCGTCTGTCGGCGACTGCCCGGGGCATTTGCCCTCTGTGGCTCGTCAAACTCACGAAATTTGGGAAATTTAAATTAACCGGAAAAACGAAGTCCAGAAAATGGTCTTATGCAACAGGTGTAAATTGTAATCATCCCCATAAAATCTATCGAATAAGACCAATTTCATGACTATGTTCTACCGGTTAAATTCATGTCCCAAATCGAGGACTTTAAATAGCTATTAATAAGTATATAATAAAATCCTTAGCCCCCAGATACGGCATGACAGACTCCCGAACTCGTAAATAGGTGATCATAAGCTATTATTATGCACAGCTTAATACACGCGAACTACAATTTTCAAGTATATTGAATTCGCTACAATTTGAGACATGGCCCAGCTCTATAGGGCAGGTAGTAGCCAGAATACAGCTCTTCAAAATTGGTAATTTGTTGTTTTTCAAAGAAGTTGTAAGTTTATAAAAAGTTGAAAAGCTCCCTTTAAAACTTCGTTAGGCGCTGTTAGCGTACGATTTGTGATAGAACATTGCTCAGTGGTAGGTTTCACACAAAACAAAGCCAAAAATTTCATCATTTTGGCAAAACAAATTACCAATTTTGAAGCGCTGTATCTTAGATACTATCTAATCTACAGAGATCTAAATTGTAGCAAATTCAATATACTTGAAAAACGTAGTTGACTTTTTTAAGATACAGCCGTTGAAAATTGTGGTTTATTATTCATTCTGAATAATACACCTTTTCGGTCAGGAAGAAAAGTTTACAACCCACCCTCAAACTTTTTCTGTCTACGTTTTAACATGTCTAAATTCCATTTCTGGAATGTCCGTCCGCCGTCCGGGCCACATCTTCCCCTAAGATAGCTCGAAAAAACTCGTTCTTTCGCACATAAACTCCACTTGGGATCTAGTTGGTCCTAACAGCTGATCAGTTTGATGAACTAACTCCCTGGATTTTTATGGGACAAAAGCTGGTCCAAAATGAGGGTTTTCAAAGGTTTTGAGATCATAGGGGTGTGGGGTGTCGATTTTCATGTAATTTCAAGCCGCGGATTTGGCTACATTCATAAATAATAAACCCAATGTTTTTTGGTCAAAAAAGTGAAATTATTTTGCTTTGTTCTGAGTGAAACCAAATACTGATCGTGAGACATTTTTATATGCCCATTCGAGAACCAGAGCCTGAAGAATAGTAGAGTTATGATTACGGATAAAAACGCTGCAAATTTTACACATGGGTTTATTAATCATGAATGTAGCCAAATCCGGCTTGAAATTACATGAACCCCTACACCCCTATTATTTCAAAACCTTTGAAAACCCCCATTTTGAACCCGCTTTTGGCCCATAAAAATCCAGGGAGTTTGTTGATCAAACTGTTCAGCTGTTAGGACCAACTAGATCTCAAGTGGAGTTTAATTATGTGCGAAAGAACGAGTTTTTTCGAGCAATCCTAGGGGAAGATATGGCCCGGACGGCGTACGGCGGACGGACATTGCAGAAATCGACATGTTGAAACGTACACAGAAAAAGTTTGAGGGTGGGTTGTAAAAATTGTGTTCTGACCGAAAACAGGTGTATTACTCATAATGAATAATAAACCAAAATTTTCAACGGCTGTATCTTAAAAAAGTCAACTACGTTCAGAATGAATAATAAACCAAAATATGATAATTTCCTTGGAATTCGCCTAAAGCGGGCCACACACGATCAAACATGCTTGACAAGCATGGTTTGCCAACCTGCTTGACGAGCAGGTTTGATCGTGTGTGGAGTCATGTTTGAACGTTTGACATCACATTATCGGTTTTCAGTCAGTGCCAGAAAATTTGCTCGCAAACATGCATGAGGTTTGGCAAACAGATTTGATCGTGTGCGTGTGTTTCAATCCAACAAACCTTCGAACCATCGAGAAAAAAGGGTATTGGGACACTGCTGATGCTTGGGCGCGCGTTTGAAGTTGAAGCTTGACGGCAAGTGTGACCGTGAGGGTGTGGCGTCAAACGTAAACATGCTTGACAAGCGCAACTAATAAAACCATGCTTGTCAAGCATGTTTAATGACCGCGTGTGGCCCCCTTAATGATATAACGTGATTTTCAGATCGACAAAAAATAGCGAGCGAGAGCGGACTTCGAAAAAATAAAATGATTCACTAAAACTTTTGAACCTCGTTATGAAACGCCCTTCCTCAATGTGCTACTGATTTAGTTCTGATGGCTCATACCAGTGGTCACAATGCTTGGAATTTCTTTACCTACACCGCGTATAGTAAGTCAAAAGGATTAGAAAACAACGATGAAAAAAAACACCCTAGTTCACTCAAGGTCATTTTTTGGAAGATAATTCGCCCAGGGGGACACTATAGAATGGTGTATCGGCCACCCTCTTGAGTGAGCGGGTGATTCCTCTCGCTTCAGCCTGCAAGTCTTCTCTCTCACTCTTAGCTCTTGAGGCGGTTTTCTCTTTGAAGTCGTACTTTCCTCTTTCGGCCGATGTTTATGGAGGAAAATCAAAAACCCAAAATTATTTGGTTCCGGAATATTCTGCTGCTTCTTGGTATAAGGCAGTTTTGTCCAAAAAAATATTTCAAAAAAATTAAAATTCCAAATTTTACATTTACACTTAATTTAAAAATCACAGACCTAATTTCCGAATTTTCTATGCTTTCAACTAGTAAGAATCCGTTGAAAAAACTAAAATCGGTCAATTTTTCAAGCCGTGAGAGGTGCCGCAAATACGACTGTATTCTGTCTCTCTCGCACACTTGTCGTCCACTTTAGCCTTAAGATGCTATGATAAGTTCAACAGGTACACGCACAGGTTACCAAAAAGTGGTCAATGACAACATTTTGATGTATTTTTGCGAGCCTTCAGGGTAGGTACTTCTATCATTTAAGGGTGAATTAATTAGGAATTCATTAGGAGTATTCATTTAATCACTTTGTAAGCCGATAGGTGTATTTCTCTGCATTTTCAGTAAAATTCCACCCCCTTGCCAATGCATTACCAAACACACGCCGTTTTTAATACCTGTTTACTTATTCATCGAAATTTTGCTTTTTGAATTAGAATACCTACTAATTGCAAGTACAACAGTACTTCTGAACCAAAGGCTCGCGAAAATATGCCTATATTGCCTCTAGCACAAACCTCACGAGCACACGTGCATTCGATCCCTATTAAAGCTACACACAAAAAAATCAATATAAATGTGAACTTACTCGAATATTACTGCGACCTTCAGCACAACTCATTGCGCGCTGTCCATTGAAGCTCATGCCAAAATAATTACACAATAATAAAACAAGTTTAACGTGCACAAAGAAACAGCCGTGAGCACGTTGTATGCAGGAACCTGAACTGGAGTAATGATAATGACCCAAGAGAAAAGATGGCGATATCCCTGCTTTCGAAGACCCACGTGACGTCACTGTCATGCGCTCCGCCTATAGCTATTGAGTAGTTCCATTAGATATCCAGCTCTTGTCCACTACGTCCATGGATATCAAGCTCATCCAAAGGATATCCACAGCCTATCTGCTATACCCTTGTGGATGTTGAAGATTTCCAGTGGACATTTATTACACAACCGCTAAATCCCGGATATTGAAGGCATCCAAAGGGTATTTTCTGTATATTCCAAATAATTTGTGGATATTAAGGCGATCTAGTGGATGTTAAATAGTTGTCCTGGACAGTAATAGGACATTCAGGTCATAATGTGGATATCCTGCGGATGATTTGTGCTATTGGGGATACGCCAATTTGCGGATTCTGAAGGCATTTTTTCAGACTGAAATTGATAAAAGCGCCAATTTATTGCAATAGGTGATTCGCGAGTAAACGGAGAAAAGTCGCTCATGCATTGCGTTTGGTGAACCAAAAAACATCCTAATTCGTGAAAAGTCCTTCTATTCTGCGGCTAGTATTGAGGAAAACACTTAAGAGAAACGTTAATTTCCAGCTAAAACCGAGAAAAGTGCTAATCCCCTGGTAAACAAATTTAAAAAATCGGTAATATGCTGCTGAAATCGAGGAAAACGCCAAAACTCATGGATAATTAAGAAACATCGCTCACGGGATAAAAACGATAGGTACTTTGCTGCCAAACCGGGGCTGCCGCCCCGAACGATACACTCGGCCAAAATTGAGAAAAGCGCTAATTATTTGCGGGTAGATTCCAAAAATCGCCCTTAACTGAGAGATTGAGGCCATTATGAGGTCAGCAAGATTTCCAGATTCAAGAGTGTGCTGGCTGGATGGAATGATGACTAAAATGTGAAATTACCCCCCTCCCCGCACCAGCACGAGATTTCAATCTGATCCCCCCCCCTCAGGACACATTCCTACCTACGCCATTGATTTTGGGCCATTTTTCAAAGCTTTCCGGGGCTCTGTACGAACTGAGATTTAGGAAAAATTTGTTGTTTTCGGTGGAACATCGAAAAAAAAAAAGCCTCGGACCAAACTCGTTTGGTTCATTCAAGCACACTCTTGTGAGTTCTTCGACTACTCCGATAAGGATAAGTTATCTCATTGTGAAGTTGTTTGCTTCCGTGATAGTCAAAATTTCTATTTTTCCTCATAAATTAGTCGCGTTTTCATTCCGGAGTCGATCGGTACTCAAAATTTCAATATTTGGGGGTAAGGGGGGGCATTAGTGAATTTAGTTAAGTGAACACGATGGGGTTTTCGGATCATTTACTGAGCGTTGGAACGGCCTTCTCCGTTCTCTTCCTTCTTTTCTCCATTTACTACCGTGAGACGGGGGATGACGAGTTGAAATCCCGTCTAGTGAATGTCATCGACGGGCTGATTGAAGTTGAAATTGAGGGAAGTCGGTCGTCGTCGACTCCACCAACGGTGGCTCGTGAACGCGTCGAAGGTGGAGGGCCTAAAGTCGCAGTTGGATACGGTGCCTGCGTTGACCTTCTGGTCGACGGACCGGCTGTTATTGCCTACAGGGGTGACATCGAACCTCGTCATCATGACTCCATCGAGGATCTGGACCAGTTGGTCGAGTCGTTTGCGCATTACTTTCAACACGGCGCAGCGACCGAGTGAGTTATTTGGTATTCAGTCATCTTTTTTTTTGTGGTTTGCCCATTGTATCGGCCTTGAAACGGTCAGTATGCCACTCAAATGCCTAAAACCTCCCGGTTTCCAGTCAGAAAACCAGTACATCGGCCCTAAAAATGCAATCCGGGACCTGAAATCTGGCTTTTCGCCCCGCCCCTCCATCAGACACATAATTTAGCCCAGTAACAGGCTGCTCCCACGGTGGGTACAGGGGGCGTTCTTAGAAATCCTTCCGGAGGGGCGATTTTGGGCAGTCCGCAGTCTACTGTGGTCCGGCGGAAACGGGTGTTGTAATGAACGCTTGGATTTCGCAAAAATTTGGCTAAAAACGGCCTACCGGGTGGGTAGCGCGCTAAATCCAAGATTTTCCCTAACTTGTGGCCCTCAAGTGGACCAATGCCTCAAGCCGGACATTGGCCGGATGTTGTACAGCTAAACATTTGATTGTGACAAGAGGCAGCAGCTCTTGAAGCCACGGCCCCAGGGTCCAATTTTGTTTTAGTGTTAGCGAAATCCTACTGGATTGATCATCACTGCTGATAAAGAATAGCCATCAAATAAGCTCCCATAGTGGATGAGAGGGGTAGAGTTTCAAAATAAGTGCCACGTTGCCATAACTACACAAGGAGAGGGACAGGGTGATTGGTTACCAGGGGACGATCTGCCCCCTCCAGTCCGCTGTGAGCAATCCAGGTTTATTATACCGTTGGTGTGAGCTGGCCTTGGACTCACTACACCTTGATAAGGTGGAGCCTAGTGAGTCAATGTCGACGCACCGAGAACTTGCTTCAAGTGTCACACAAGCAGGAGACTTGCAGATCTGCATTGGGAATATGTAGATGCGGAAAACCGAGGCACAAAGGTAGATGCGTTCTTGGGGTCTGTCTAAAACGCAGATCTGCGGATCTGTAAGATTAACACCTCGCATCTGCAGATTAACATCCCAAATCTGCAGATAAAATTCCGTAATTCAACGAAAATAGGACTACAATAGAAAAGAAAGTTACAATAGACCAATAATAGGCTCAACATAGCCGATCGTATTTTGAAGAGACAATAATTATAAGCGACTCACTCCATAAATCACTTTCGCTTAATTCGTTCAGCCTTGAATTGCGAAAATTGCTGCCATTGGACCTTTGCTGCGGTGGGACCTTGGATGCTGTTAAAGCTATGCTTTTGTTGGACCTTCATTGTGGTTTGAAGCTACTTTGACTTCACTGCTTTTAATGTAATTCATGCCTCTTTCTTTCCGTTTGTTCGTTTGTTTGTTTATTGGATTTTCTTTCTTTTGTTTTGAGGCTTTCTTTCGATTGATCAGTATTCTAGCGTTCAATGAATGTTTCAGGAGCCATCAGACAAGTTCGGCTATCGGCAGTCTGACGGTGCTGAAATTTTCTTAATGCGCGTTACTTTCTTGATCCCGTTTGTCGCGGGATTGCTTTTATTTATTATTCGATATAGATAATCTAGTCGAATCATGTCTAAAGTCTAATTCTTCTACTTTAATAAAGTCAGTTGACTGTGAATTTTCTTAAAGTCTGGACAGAAAGTCAACCACGGGTCTGGACATGATCTGTAATATAGACCGAAAACCGTTTAACCAAAGCAATGAGTATCTTGCAGAGAGATTACCTCCTTTGTCGCAAATACTTTAAGAATACTCCACTATTTCGTCTCAAAGGAATGACAGCCAATTTTAACGGTTATTGAATGCTTGAAGTGGCGAACAAATCGTAAAATACCACCAACTTACTCGAGCGATTTGGAATTGAGCCCAATATATTTCTACTATGATTTTCATTTTATCGAGAGTTAAGGAAGAGGCGTGATCATGTAGAGGGGGGTATTGGAAGAAGAGGCGATATCAATTACTTTTTGAAACCTTTTAATTTTACTAAATTGGTGGTTTTGGGACTTCTAGGCAAGGGCGGATCTGGGACCTCTCTTGGAGGGGGGAAAATCGAAACCCCTCC